>JAIUCV010000611.1:0-487311 GCA_026724425.1 Erythrophleum ivorense | reverse complement strand
ATAATGAAAAATTCATTGTTATGCATCCCTGAAATTCCTTATTTAATGAGTTTATACTATATTATTGAATTATTTATGTTCTATAGATACCAATTGGGACAAGGTGCTCACCTTCTCAGTTCAAGGAAGTTGTTGAATTTATCATAAATAACACTGTGTGCAATAAATTGGTAGAGGAAATGGGGTTTGGAAAATTGCTAGATTTGGCATTCCAAACCCTGTCAAGGGACTTGTGCATGGAGCTTGTTGTAGCCTTTGATGTTCTAACCAGATCGCTATCAATCAGGGGTAAACGAGTATCACTCTCGAAGATGTCCATGGCATAATGGGTATTCCCATTGGTGGTCAGCCTATACCTAATAGTCTAGAGGGAGAAGGCATGGCTACAGTCAAAAGAAAGTTCAAGGGAAAAAAGTTAAAGGATGTGAAAGATATTATATTAAGAGGCAAGGCTGGTAGAGACTTCAAGCGGGCTTTTTTACTATTTGCCTTAGGGACTCTCCTATGCCCGACATCTAGCTTATGCATGAATGACAAGCTGCTTCCTATAATTGTGGACATCAACCATGCAGCCACATATGACTGGGCAGAACTTGTCCTATCTACTCTTGCAAAAGAAGTGGTAAGCTTTAAAAAATCTCCACATAAAAGTGCAGAGAAGAAAAGCATTAGAGGATGTTTGCCACTCTTGATGATATGGTTTGTTACCTGTATATTTATTTGACCTATTATTTCACACATCTAACAAGTTCAATTTTAGTCAGTATTTCTTCTTGTAGCATTTTCCCCTTGGACATGTAGTTATGCCCAGTAATGCTAATGCTATCAAGTTTTGGACCCAACAACGTATCCAAGAAAGGGTTAAGCTTAAAAAGGAGCATACTCAGGTAAGCTACTCTCTATTTGGATATATATATATAATAACGCTACTGTATAGGCTTATACAATTATTTGGTAATTTACCAATTATTCTAATATTACTTCTCGATGTAGGGAATCTTTAATACCAAAGGCCCATGTGCACTCCTTTCGGAATCTGTATTTCACCATCTCGTACCACTTCTTATATTTGAATCAACTCAAGGGAGAATTGGAGTTGAGTTCTTTCTACTATGAAGGACCTATTACCACTGGGTTTAAGGTATTTTTCTTTAAGTCAGTGGTAATCTATCCTAAACCTAGTAGTAATAGGTCCTGTTGAGGAATTTTTTTCTATATTTAAATCCTTAACTTTAATTCTCCCTGAATATCAATTGTGTTGAGGGTTCTTAGGCATCTATAAATTAACTATTATCTGTGGAAACCTTGTAGGGTATCAAGAAAATGTATAAAAGACTCCTGACCTTTGCTCACGGCTTTGCTAAAGATCTATTGATGCTATAGATAAAACTCACCATCCCTACCCATGTAGTACTCTTGTGGCTGATATGGAGGGAACCTTTGCAGGCAACGTGGCTGGTGATGAGGTAGGGGATAGAGAAGAAGCAGTTGCATCACCTGGGCACATGTCAAGCGGAGATGGGAAGGATGATGAATTGGATGAATCATCTAGAAGGGCTAATGGGACTAAGCTGAAGAAGAGGAAAACAATAGATGCCCCTAGCTTGTAGGATAAAGTTGAGGGACAAGAACACTTACGTAGATTAATACGGCAATGTCAAAAGGCCGTCAAATGGTCACCATCTGTGGAGAAAGCCCTCAATGTAACGTCTAATTTTTTGTAAAATATTGAAATGAGTCAGTTTTCAAAGTAAGTCCCCTGAGATTTTTAACTAAACCAAGGATGATTCTTAGGTATGTGATGGAGAGGAATAAGAATATGCAATGGAAACTAAGAATAGGCATTAGAAATCAAGATGCAAAACCTAGGGTGTTAAGTGCACCTTCCAATTTCTAAATTTGTATGATGCTTCCTAGGTCTAAGCAAGAGTGTAAATGAGTTCTTGAGACACCTTAGAAGCTCCCCACAAGCTTCCTCCTTCAAGGAAGCAAAGAAATTTCCATGGAGGCCAAAGGATGCCATAGTCTTGGCATAAGCTAGTTTATGTAGGTGGGGGGATTTTTAAATTTTTCTAAGGCCATTCTTGAGTCATATTTGATGAATAAAGATGAAGGGAGGCCTTGGAAAATTTTAGAATTCATAAAAATTGATTTAGTGCCTTAGGCTCCATAATGTGACTTAAAGAAGCAACATGATGCTAGGCCTTTGGTTTTAATGGTTTGATGACTCCAAGAGGCTTAAAAGGAGTCCAGAATCATAATTGAAAAGAAAGAATAAGGCCTAGAAGTCATTTAATAGGTGTTGCTTCATTAGGTGTGATTATGGACCATAATGGAGCCTATAAAGCAATCTAGTGTTTTATCAAGTTATGTAGCCTTAGAACATGTTTCATGAACCTAATTGACTCCCTCAAATTGTATCTAGGCCAAGAGAAACTATCTCCACCAAATTATGGGTGTGTGGCTGAAAGAGGAGGCTTGAAGGCTAAGGAAAAAGTGTGTGAACTTGTGCAAGGTAGCTCTCTCCACCTTCTCTCATACATGGATGTGTGTTTATCTTGTTTTAGAGTGTGTGTATGTGTATTTTTAAGTTATGAAAAGTATGCTAGCATGCCTTTATATTCCATGATCCTTGATGCCATGTTATGTTTTAAATGAATCTATGATGTTTGTATGAGTTTGCTTGAGTGAGGAGAGGCCAAGAACTCTTCCCTTTGGTGAGAATGAGCCAAGAACCCTTGAGCTTGGTTAAGACAAAGCAAGGAGTCTCCCAAAAGCAAAGTGGGCTCCCAAGAGTATGGTTGAGTCCAAAGCTCTTAAAGAATAGGTGAGGTAAGTCCAAAATCTATGAGAAAAAGTGTGAGACCAATCCAAACACTTGGGGAACTCTTGAATGTTTTGTATGATTGATTCACATGCCAAGGTTGCTTTGAAAATGTCTATGACTTCCATTTTTTCATACATGCATTTGAAAAGCTTGCTTTGCACATATTATGTGTGATTGAATGGGAGATGAGCTATTGGGATTCTTTGAATCTCATCTCCTCCTCTCCAATGATCTAACATGCTAGGTGGACCAAGCAATTATGGTGAAGGGAGCCAACAACGATGAGGAAGAGAGATTGACAACCTTATGTCTTGTTTTGTTTATTTTGGAACCATAATGATGGTTTATCATGTATAAGAGGTTGTATATGTACTATGAACGTTGAGTCATGTGTAAATACCCTATTATGTGATGTTTAGATGTATGATTATGATATATGATCACTAGCCTATGTTTTGAGTATGTAAGGCTATAGAATGAGAATTTAAAGTTTGATGAATATGTGTATAAGTGAGGGTTGAATGGCCAAAATGAGATGCATGAGGTTTGAGACCATTTGGGCAGCTCACACAAGTCTTACATATGCTTTCAGACTTTCCCAAAAGGTGCCAACACTAAGGGAAGACCATTTGGCAAGTTTGGTACCTCATATGGAGCCAAATTTGACCATTATGAAACCCTATATCACTTTTTGGCCAAATGAGTTAGTTTTGGTCTGAAATTTGACATAGAATTAGTTCTCAGTAAGATCTTTATGGAAAGATAAAGATTATAATTTTTAGAGGTCTACAAAATATTTGATAATTTTTTGAAATTGGTAAATTTTAGAGATTTGGTCTGTTGCACTATTCAATTGATCAGAAATTGTTTTCTATCATTTGAGATCCAAATGATGTACAATTGCCATGAAATGTTATACAAAGAAACTAGGCAATCACAGTGACTTGTAACAACTAGAAGCACCTCATTTGGATGTCTAGAGAGGAAGATATGAATTTTTGAAATTTTTGTCCAGTATCAGTAACCTTGCTTGACCAGAAGTATTGTTCCATCGAATTCTGAGATCTAGGCTTGATGAACTGATCTGAAGATATTTTTCCTCTCTAGTTGACATCCATAGATTTCCATATTGTTATCATTTACATGGATTGGATTTTTGTGGAATTAATTGGACATTTTTTAAGTTCATATCAGCAAACTGTGACAGCATCAGGACCCAGTCTGACCTCCAGACGATTTCACATGTCAAACACTCTGTGTGTGGGATGTTATGACTTTTATATATTTTTTCCATAAATTAGACATCCCAAGATTTCTAAAATGACCAAGATTACATGATTTTTATTTTTCTAGATTTAGTTATGATTTTCCAAATTTTTGGACAGAATGGGGGCAAATTTGGCCAAAATTCAATAACTTCAATTTATGCTCCATTTCGGTTTCCTTGAGTCATGAGCAAGATTTTGTGATGTAAATGAGTTGTAATGATGTATTTAAATATAAGGATGCATGGTATGAACCCACACGGTCCACGTGACACCGAAATGAATTTTAGATGCAACGCAACACAAAAATATGCATTATTTTCCCTTGCTTTTCTATGAGAAACCTACATCCTCCATGATATTAAGTCATTGAAAGGCATGGGATGAGCTAGAATTGATGGTGTTAAACTCAATGCTAGAACAGAGAAAGAGAAAAATGCAGTGTATAAATATTGCACTTCACGTACTGCCCAGGCGAATGGCAATGAGTATGTGTATTAGTATGGAAAAATTCATATATTTGTATAATTTATGTTAGTTATTTCATTTGATGTCGATGACAGTGGAAATGTATTTGATGTACTAATATTAGTGAGTGAATGTGTCTACTTTGTTACCAGGGTAGTAGTTGATTTGTTTGACTTTTACCTCACCTATACTAAGTGCCAGTGCCTTGGTAGATGGAAGTGGATCAGCACATCAGTAAGTTTAACTTTTGCATGCCTTGACTAGTGTAAAATTTTTAAAAGTGATTATTTTATACTTGTGTTTGTTGGGTGTGTGTAGGTGATGACCATGGTGTGCAGAATGCTTATGGAAGACCAAAAGTGGGAGAACTTGACTGTCAAACAACACATTTTTGATGGAAATTTCATGGTGACTAATATATCTTTCCTTTCATATTACCGTTAATGATCTTTTGCTTTAAGTCCTACTTTGAAACACTTTATGAAATTATTGGTGTATAGAACCCTCTTGAAACCTATCAGGCAATACAATGTGGATCATTTACTAGAAAAGCTATAGCCTGACAAAATAGGCTATAACATCATGGACTGCACCTTAGTAATGTACTTATAGGGTATTTGTTATTTTCTGTTGGCCTGTCCCTCTAGAAAGTGTTAGTCATTTGGAAATGGTTGTAGGTATTTGCCCCTGTGCTATTTATGAACCACTGGTTCTACTTTGCTCAGGACCCTTATGCATGCATTCTACACATCCTTGACTCATTGAGTCAAAGGACCAATACAGGCTAGAGAAAGATGGCCCACATCATGGTAAAATTAGGCTGTGTTCTATTGAAATGTAGTTGTTAAAGTTAATTATAATGATTAAGTTATGTGTAATATTTTCTGGGTGATATAATAGAAAGATCGGTTGGCTACACTATTAAAATTGTTGAAACCAGAGAGATTTGTGGCAGCAGGCCCAATTGTCACAGTGAGATACATTGACTTGCCCCAGCAACCAAACATGTAAATGAATTACTTTGAACTCACAATATTTGTAGTACTGCATGGATAGCCTTGACTTTATGATATCTTATCTGTTGCTCAGTGATGATTGTGAAGTATATTTGATAACATATGTGCAATTATGGACAGGGGAACTAAAGCCTAAGTGGGAAGGGCGCACTATGCCAATATATACTTCAGTTTGAGCATCTTTTTTATTGTTTGTTATAGTTTACTGCCTGATGGCTCATGGGTTCAGGAAGAGTTGGATGTGTTCGTGTCCAACTCATATGGGACTTGGTGAACCATCCACTGAACAAATGCTAGGGTGATGTAATGGCAGTTGCCAGGGCAACAATCAAAGGGAAGCAAACTAGGAAGTCGTGATGCATTGATAGTTTCCTCCCCAAGACTTTGTCCTATTGTAGTTATAGTTATAGATAGAACATTCTATTAGGCTTGCCTAGTAAACCTCGTAAACTGATGATTGTAAATATTCTGTTGGTGTATGATTATAATAAGATTATGAAATTCCTTGAGTCACTTTTTTTTCTGACATATTATCATCTATTTGCTTAAGGTCTACTAAGGCATATCACTAAGTTGGCCATTAACGTCTTAAACTCATTGCCTGAATATGGTAGTAAAACCCCTAAAGGCCACTAGTAATATCTCAAAAACATGTAGCAACGGGCATAAACAACACTAGTAATTATAATTTGGAAGGTCTTTAAAAATGAATAGAAATGTGCTTAAATCCAGTAGTGATCCCCCTAAACCTCATGGTAATAGTCCTAAAACTCTATACCACTGGACTATGAACAACCAAGATTCGCAGAAACAAAAACTAGAGGAGGAATAATTGATCTGTTGGGTGTATTTTTTTTCTTTCTTTCTAATGACCCCCCAATGGTGGATTGTTGTTTGGTGTTATACCAATGGTGGATTGTAATATCAATCCTTGAATACTAAACAAATTCCAAAATTTGAACACTTAATTGCTAAAAATCCTCACATTGGCTGAATCCCCTAACATCCTTCTCTAGCTTAATGAATCCTCAGAGTTCAACGATGCCTTTGGATCTACTGTGTGTGATACTATATGGGTTGATCATTTTTAGGAAGCTGTGCATTATAAATCTCATAAGCTAAGCTAGTTGCTGTTTTTTCATTAATAAGACATAAAGGGTGCAAACCAACAATGTTGGTTGCAACTAAAATTATGATTCACATGTAGATTAGTAAAATAAGCTAGAGTTCTAATATAATAATGAACAACAACTGCATTTAGACACTTTTCAGCCATGCCCTTGAAATAAAATGACTTGAGTACCTCAAGTGCAGAAGTTCTATGTGTGGATGAAAATGCGTGGTCTACTATAAAGGCATTTTTTCTTTGTTTGCTCCGGACCCCAAGGAAAGTTAAAAATGATTAACCTTCACTTATATTTGGAAAGAAAAAGTTGCAAAACCAACAAAAAATGGCATAGTATGGAGGGAAAAGATGCACAAAAATACCTACACCTAAACCTTCCAGTGGAGGCTTTAATGATCAGTTCAATCAAATACTAATATGCTATAAATTCTTTTTATAACTTATGCACAAAAATTCAACATAAACAAATATTACATACATATAGTACTTGTAATACATACTTCATTTTCATTACTTTCCATTTGTATTACATACAGTTGCCAATAGCCCAAAAAATTCGAACTTTACTTCTCTGTAAGTACTACAAAGAACCACTATAAATAACCTTTACATGTCCCTGATGCATGTACAAAAAAATCAGTCTGTCCATGTATAAAAGTGAGCCTAACTTCCATAACTTCAAAAGATAGGTTTTGTCTACCCATGTGCAAAGAGCCCAACTTCTATACCTTCAAACAAAAATAGGTTATGTCTACCCATGTACAAATAGAGCCTAACTTTCACATATTTATAATACTACTAACCACATCCTTCAGAAAATAACAATATATAATAACCCAAGAGCTACTTTTACATTTACAACATCAAGATAAAGAAGGATTGAGAGTTTTACAACTAGCTCTATTATGCCCTGCCTCTTGACAATGAGAACACATGTATTTAGCCTTATCTTGAAATTATGATTCACGTCACCTTTTCTGTAGTCTTCCTATTAGACAGCCGATGATGGGTGGTAGTAAGAAGGTGTTGCTAGCATAATCTTCATTTGAAAGATTGTTCAGGTTTGGCATATCATGAGTCTCTACAGGAATCATAGTATTCATATACATCTTTTGCTGCGAGCTCAGTGAGTAGCATTCTTCCACATATGAGTACACATTTCCATGCACCTTTTTTATCGTTGTACATGCATGAGGACATGGGATGCCAGACATTTGCCAAGCTTGACAAGTACACTCTCTTAATACCACATTCACCCTCAAATCATTGCTTCGTATTTGAACTAGGAGCCAATTAATACCATAGTGCTGTACTAATCATATTTTCTGCCCTTGCAACATTCTCCTTCAGCATTGCCTCAATCCTTGGGCCCACCATGTTTGTCCTTTAGCCATGCCTTCCTTGCTAGCATATAGTTTTTTAGCTAGCTTATCCCTGTGCTCATTGATTAATACATAAACATTGTCCTTCCTCTCTTTCACTATCCATGCATTAAAAGATTCTACAAGGTTTGTTGTGATATTATCCCATCGTCGGTATGGAAATCTAGCTAATGCTCACCTATCAACATCAGCCTGGGTCTCCATCCATCTACCCAACTCAGGGGAGAATGACCTCAATTTCTCTAATGCTTTTACATAGTCTGTGTCCAACCGAGCATACGCAATCCCATCTAACAATTTCAGCACATCATTCTTACACCGTCTTCTTTACCCTTTGCAAACTTTTAAGAACTCACTACTAAAGTTCTCCTTTATATGTCAATAGCAAAATGCATGTCTCTCCCCACCAAACACCTTTCTTACTGTACCAATTATGGCATTGTGGCAATCTAAAACTAGAGTTATTTCTATACTACCAATTAAGTCTTTAACCTTCCGAGAGAACCACACCCAATCATCAAATGTTTCTACACCTACAATTACATAAATAAGTGGAAACAAGTCATTGTTTGCATCATATATAAATGCAGCTAAGAGAATCCTCAAGCATAGTCTACTGAGATGGCAACCATCAATGTACAATATTAGTCATGCACTAAGCATAAAGCCAGTTATACAACATCCATATGTAATGAACAACCTTTCAAAATGGTTGTTCGTTGATGAAGTCCACATTGCAATAGTTTCTGAATCTGTTTCCATTAAACAGTTGCACAACCAAGGGAATAGCATGTACGACCAGTCTACTAGTCCATCTATATCAGCTAAAGCTTTCTTCTTCCCCCTCCATTCTTAATGGTAACTTAATGCCAATCCATATTCTTTGAATAGCTCACCACAGATATCATTTAGTGTTTTATCTCTACTTGATCTGACACTCTCAACCATTATGGATGCTACCAAGTCTACCCTTTGCTTGTGAGTTACTATCAAGTTATCTTGCCCTGAGTGCACGTGCTCACTACAAAAGGTTCACACATTTAGGAAGGGTGTGCTTTTAGCCACTGCATATGTTGTTAGCTTCCACTTGCATCCTTCCACATTACACTTGACAATCATCTTGTGGGGGCTATTCTTTAGGAAAGTGTATCTAAATTTATGAGCAATACTATACTTATATAGTGCTTGCCTCAATTCAATAGCATTCGAAAAATTTTGCTTGCACCCAACAATCAAATCTATTCACTTGGTAGTATTTTATTCAATCATTAGTAAAGGGACACTTTGTATGGCACATGGATGAAGTACAAGTTCCTGGTTGAAAGGAGACCCAGTAGTGGAATGAACTGAATTTGAATTCATTCTTCATTTTCATTCATTTCACATTTTGTTAGTCCAAGGGCGATACCAAGTGTACCAATTAAAATTATAACATATAATAGATATTTAATGGACAAGTCATAAAAGACTAATTTCTCACCTTGTTATTAAGTGGGATGGTGATGCTTTGGTTTGTTCCCCATTGATTATATATATATGTGCACATTGATCATTGTATTTGATTAGTTGTTGCACACCATTATCATCCATCATGTCTAATAGCTGAGAGGCATCAAATTTCAAAATGTATTTTATTTCCATTTCATTGTCATCATAGTCCATGCATAATCTTACTTCTTTCCTTAGTTCTTCCAATGATATACCTTCCTTTATCAGTCTTCCACCTGTTCGACCCCCTCGGTAGTGGATCTTCTTGCTTGAATCTTTTAAGATTTGTCCACCTAAATGAAAGTAGCAGAATACCTCACCTGACATTAGATTTTTCATCCTTTACTCATCACAACTACACCTAAAAAAATTAGAAACCTTTAAACTTGCTCATCATTTTTCACACCAAAACAACAATATCAGTAGGAATAAAGCTAAAAGTAGGTAGTAATATTCCTAAAAAGAAGTAATAATATTTCTATTAGTATTGCATTTTTTCTGAGAAATAGAACATCAATAATGGTCGTAACCTATTAAACATCTAAAACTCCTTCTAACTCCAGGTGTAGACTATCGTTAATAAGCACAGGAAGAAGAAGTTGCCATTAACCATGAGAATTTGAGAGACATCGCATATCATAAATTGCTACTTACTCAATCATGCAAAAATGCTAGGCCATTCTATTCTCCTCTACTCACACCATGATTGTGAGTAGCTGTAAATAACAAGATGCGAGATGATAAGAGAATTTGATGAAAGGAAAAAGAAATGGGGGGAGGACAGATGAAAAAATGAAGGGCAAAAGGTTGACGAACTAAAGGGCAGACAACTCCAAAAACAAAGGAGGACGATCATGGAGGTCGTTGGACCTCGTGGGGAACAAAAATGGCGAGAGGGACCCGATGGAGTAGATTGTGTGGGTTTTAAGAGGCTTATTAACAAAGGGCATTCTTGTCCACTAAATTTCATTTGGTCCTCAAGAATAATATTAAATTTTTTGGTCTTTTATAATAATATTTGCAATGTTTGGGTCTTCCGTACTAATTTTTCCAAAATTGTATTCGGTGTCACGTACACCATGTAAGCCCATACATCACATTATTATATTTAATTACATGAATATAACTCATTTGCATCATCAGAAGTGGCCTACATCTCGTGGAACTCAAAAGAAAGCATGAAATACATACATATATTTTTGGCCAGATTTTCCACATTTTTATCACAAACTTTGGAAAATCATAATTAGTTCTAGAAAAATTAAAAATCATGCATTCTTGGCTATTTTGGAAAACACATGTCTACTTCATGCTAAAATTATGTTTAGATCGTAACATCCATCATAGAAGGCAGTTAACATTCAAAAAGGTCCAAAGGTCAAGCTGTTTACTAGTGTTGTCACAGAATTCTACAACAAATTTCCCAAATGTCCAATTGATTTCACAAAAATCCAATCCATGCAAATGATACTGATCTAGAAATTTGTGGATGTCAAATAAAAGGGAAAAATAACTTTAGACTAGCTCAGCCATATTCAAGCATCGAAAACCAATCAAACAGTGCCTGAGGTCAGTTGGAGTTCCTAATTCTGGATAGAATCTTTAAAAATTCATATCTCCCTCTCTAGACATCTAAATGGGGTGTTTCCAGTTGTTACAAGTCTTTAAGAATGTCTAGTTTCTATATACAATTTTGTATTGGACATCATTTGAGCCTTGTGTGATAGATTTCATTTTTGGACTAGTATAAATAGTGATATGACCAAAACTAAAAATTTTCAACTTTGAAAATTCATCAAATATTTTTTAGACCTCTAAAAATTTTGTTCTTTAGCTTCTTAAAAATCTCTTAATAAGCTCTAATTTCATGCCAAATCTCATATCAAGAAGAGCTCATTTGGACAAAAAGTAACATAGGATTCCATTATGATCAATGTTGGCTCCTTATAGGATACCAAAATATTCAAATGGCTTTCTTTGGGGTTTGGCACCTATTGGGTAAGTCTAAAAGGATGATTATGACTTATGTAAGCTACCCAAGTGATTCCAAACCTTATGCATTTTATTTTGGCTATTTCACTTCCATTCATACATGAAATTTCATAATGCAAACTTGCCATTACATAACCAAAATGAGTATTTCTATACATATAACCCTAGCTCTCATTTATACACAATACATTAACATGATTATACATGTTCATAACATCATAGATCATATACAACTAGGGATTTTATCAATTACTATCCATAAGGCCTTAAAGTAATAATTTCAAAACACTTAGATGTTTTTCTCTCATCTTCAAGATGGTTGGCTTCCATTATCTTGCTCTCCTAGTCCACCTAGCATGTTAGAATATTAGAGAGGAGGGGATGCGATTCAAAGAATCTCAATAGCTCATCTCCCATTAAATCATACATAATGGATGTAAACAAGTCTCATAAATGCATGTATGGTCATGTTGACATGTGCAAACATTCAAAAGGCATTTTCATCATTTGAGAAAGTCATACATAGCATAAAAAGGCTTGCCAAATAAGTGGATTGGCCTTACCCAATTTCTTATGTATATTGGACTTGCCTTACCCATTCTTTACGAGGTTCTTGGACTCAACCATGCTCTTAGGAGTCAAACTCACTTTTAGGAGACTCTTTACTTTTTCTCAACCAATCTTAAGGGTTATTGGCTCATCTTCACCATGGCTAAAGGTTCTTGGCCTTACTATACTTAAGCAAACCAAAGCACATATCAAAATCATCATATGAAAGCATATTATAACATCAGAGCACCATGGAATCAAAGTCATGCTATAATAGTTTTCATAGCTTAAAAATACACATACACACATTCAAAGATAAGTAAAGCAAACAATCATACATGAAAGAAGGTGGAGAGAGCTACCTTGCTAGCATTTGTACACTTTTTCCTTAAGCCTTGAATCCTATCCCTTGACCTCACACACCTAAGAAGGTGGAGATCATTCCTCTTGGCTTAGACACATCATATTGAAGCTAATTATACTCTTGAAGTAAAGTCTAAGGCCACACAACTTACTTAGATACTAACTTGGCTTATTAGCCCTTTTATGTTTTTAAGAATGCACTTAATGAAGCAACACTCATCAAATAAATTCTAGGCTCTATTCTTTCCTTTCAAATATGATTCTTGACTCCTTTTAAGTCTCTTGGAGTCATCACACAATTAAAATAAAGAGTCTAACTACATGTTGCTTCTTTAGGTCATTTTATGGAACAAAAAGCATTATCTCACTTTCTATGGTTTTAAAATTTTTCCCAAGGCTTTCCCTCATATTCATTCATCATACATGACTCAAAAATGGGCCTAGAAAATTTAAAACTCTCTTTAGTTATATAAACTCCTTTAGGCCGAGGCTATAAAGCATAATGGCCTTCATGGACTTTACTTTGTTTCCTTGATAGAGGAAGCACATAGGGAGACTTCTTAGGATCTTAGGAGCTCATTTAAACTTTCATTTAGACATAGGAGTCAAAGTATCAAATCATATTTTACAAGGAACATATGAAACCCTAGACTTTGCATCTTGAATTTCCATGGCTTGTTGTTAATTCTCTTTGCATATTCTTAATCTCCACACCTTTTTCCTAAAACTCAAATCCTCTTAGGTCTTCTCAAGTAGGGCAAAATGGTGGAGAAGGAGAGAACAAGGGGTAGTAACCATGGAAGAAGAAATTACCTTGTTTTCTTACTTTTTCTCACTTGAACCTTGCGTCCTTTGAGCTCCTCTCTTTAAATCCGAATTTTCCCCTCAAGTTTTCCCTTAAAACAGATTTATAAACTTCATTATAATTATAGGGAATAAAGGGGAATGGAGAAGAGGTTTGGAAGGAGGAAAGCATGAAAAATTACTAAATTTCCATACCTTTTAGCTTGAATTTCTCCTCTTCTTCTTCTTCCTTTTGTGCCCCTCATCCTAGGGCTTCTTTCTCTGGTTTAGGGAAGTAATATATGAGGCTACATGAGGGTGAGAGTGGGGTGCCACATATATATATAAAGGAGGAAGAAGAACTTTTCAAAAATTTTCATTTTGCCCTTCGTTCTTGGCATTTTCGTTTCTAATTCTTTTTAGCTCCTTTATGAGAACTGTCTTTTCCATTATGAAATTTAGTTTCTTAATTTAATAAAATTCTTTTAGAATCACTCAAATCAAAGTTAAAACCTTCTTCAACGAGTCTATCAAAATTTGGGTATACGATTATTGGAAAATGTCCACCGGAGGGCTTTTAATTGTCTCAGGGCTTTCCATGGTTTTTAGGGCCTTTAAGAACTTTGGAGAACTCAAAAATTTTATTTAAAAATCTCTCCTATGTGAATTCCAAAATTTGCCCAAAATTACGAAAATACCATTACGTTTCGTAAGTTTTCCATCAAATTTCGTTTCTTTATTCTAACTCCATTTTTCTTTTTGTCTAAGCTTGGGATTCTCATTTTTAGAAGTCTTGAATGTTTCCCAAATTTTTTGGTACCTTAACTACATCATTTCGAAGGACTTTTTTTTTTTCCCAATGAATTTCGTTCATTGACAGAGAATCCTTATATTACGTTTCTCATGTTTTCTTTTGTTTTCAAAGAACCAAATGTTACAATAGCCTTATTTTTAAATCCAATAATGCATATATGAACATTAAGCTATTAGCAACCATACATAAATTCATTTTCATGCGCAAGAAGCTCATACATATCATACATTGGTTTTTAGGAGCATTGGTTTAGCCTCACCCCCTTTCTTTAGGATTTTTAGACTTATCTCACCCATTTTCAAGAAATTTTTGACTAAGCCTCACTCTTCTTGAGACTTTTGGCTATGTCTCATCTAATTCTAGGGACTTTTGGCTCATCCTCACCATTGCTAAGAGACTTTTAGCTTCACCAATCTCAGTCAAGCCATAAACACATTCATAAAACACATTTTATGCATATAACGGTACCATGGCATGTAGAAAATGGCTATACACATTTCTCATGGCATAAAAATAAATACACACATCCAAAGATAAGAAAACAACTAAGAATGCATGAGACAAAGGTTAGAGAGCTACCTTGGAGCCAATACAACTCACTTTTTTCCTTGAACTCTTGCTCCCTTTCTTGGCCAAGCTCTTGGAATTCGGTGGCACTTGATCCTCTTGGCCTAAACACATCAAATAAGACATGCTTAGATCATGGGAACTGGCTCTAGCCTTAGAAAACTCTTATGTATGCTTACTTTCTCATTTGTCTCTATAATGCTTCCATATAAGACACAAAGGAAGCAACTCTTGATATTCATAATCTTGGCTCCCATTTCTCATTTATTCTAAGTCTCTTGGCTCCCTTTAGACTGTAACACCATATATTTCTAGCTCATTTTATAACGCTCCCTTTAGACTGTAACACCATATATTTCTAGCTCATTTTATAACATTCCCATGCCTTATGTAATGTATTCCATGAAGGAAGTGAGAAAAATCTATTGAAATGATGAATTTCTTTGCATTGGTCATGTATGAAAATTTCATTCGGTGTCATGTGGACCATGTGAGCTCATACAACACATTTCCATATTTAATTAAATGAATACAACTTATTTGCATCATCAAAAGTGACCCACATCTCGTGGTACTCAAAGGGAAGCTCAAAATACACACACATATATATATTTTCGGCTAGATTTGTCCCTATTTTTGTCACAACTTTGGAATTCATAACTAATTCTAGAAAAATATAAATCATGCATTCTTAGCCATTCTGGAAAGCTACACATGTCTACTTCATGGTAAAAATATATTTAGACCATAACATCTATCACAGAAGGTGTTTGATGTTTGAAATGGTCCAGAGGTCAAGCTGTCCATTGGTACTATCACAGAATTTTGTAGTAAATTTTAAAAATATCCAATTAATTCTAAAAAAATCCAATCTATACAAATAATACCAATTTGGAAATTTGTGGATGTTAGATAGAGGGAAAAAATAACATCAAACCAGTTCAGGCATGCCCAGACCTTGAAATTCAATCAAACAGTAACTGAGGTTGGCTGAAATTCCTGATACTGGATAGATTTTTTAAAAATTCATATCTCCCTCTCTAAACATCCAAATGAGGTGCTTCCAGTTGGCACTAATCATTAGGAATGTCTAGTTTCTTTGTATAACATTTAAGGGCAATTAGATATCATTTTAGTCCTGTGTGACATATTTCATTTTCGGACCTGAGTGAATAGTGACATGACCAAAATCAAATTTTTTTTCCAATTTTACAAATTCATCAAATATTCTGTGGACCTCCAAAAATTATGTTCTTTAACTTCCCAAAATGATCTCAACAAGCTCTAATTGCATGCCAAATCTTAGATCAAGAAGAGTTTATTTGGATAAAAAGTGACATAGGGTTCCATTATGGTCAATTTTAGCTCTATATAGGATACCAAAATGTCCAAATAGCTTTCCTTGGGGTTTGGCACCTTTTGGGCAAGTCTAAAAGCATAATTAGGACTTGTGTGAGTTGCCTAAATGGTCCCAAACTCCATGCATCTCATTTTGGCCATTTCACTCACACATATGCATAACTCCATAATGTCATCAAAGAAGCTCATTTGCCAAAACATGTTCAAATCACAATCTAATGGTCACATAACATATTCTCCTATTTATATATAACATAATATCATATTACATATATGTCTATTGATTATATCATTTGCCAATGGTATGGCCTTAAAGTAGCAAAAACCACAATCTTGAATGTCATACCCTCATCTTCAAGGTAGTTGGCTTCCATTACCTTGTCCACTTGGTCCACCTAATATGTTAGAACATTGGAGAGGAGGAGATGAGATTCAAAGAATCCCAATAGCTCATCTCCCATTCAATCATACATAATGAATGCAAATAAGTCTTATAAATGTATGTATGGTCATGTTGACATATGCAAACATTTAAAAGGCATTTTTATCATTTGAGAAAGTCATACATAGCATACAAAGGCTTGCCAAGCAAGTGGATTGGCCTTACCCAATTTCTTATGAATGTTGGACTTGCCTCATCCATTTTTTAAGAGATTCTTAGACTCAACCTTGCTCTTGGGAGTCCATCTTACTTTTAAGAGACTCTTTGCTTTGTCTTAACTAATTTTAAGGGTTCTTAGCTCAACTTCACCATGGCTAAGGGTTCTTGGCCTCATCACACTCAAGCAAATCCAAGCACATATCATAAACATCATATGAGAACATATTGTAACAACATGGCACCATGGAATCAAAGTCATGCTAGAACACTTTTCATGGCTTAAAAATACACATAAACACATTTAAAGACAAGTAAAGCAAACAATCATGCATAAGAGAAGGAGGAGTGAGCTACCTTGGATACAATTACACACTTTTTCTCTTGAATCCAAGCTTCCCCTCTCGACCATACGACATAAAACTGTGGGGATGATTTCTCTTAGCTTAAACACAATTTATGGAAGCCAATTAGGTTCATGGAATTAATTCTAAGGCCACACACTTGCTTAGATACTAACTTGACCTATAAACCTCATTATGGTTCCATAATTGCACCTAATGAAGTAACACCCCTTAAATAAATTCTAGGCTCCATTCTTTCATTTCAAATATGATGCTAGACTCCTTTTAAGCCTCTTGGAGTTATCATACAATCAAAACTAAGAGCCTAACTATATATTGCTTCTTTAGGTTATATTATGGAACATAAAGTACTAACTCATTCTTTAAGTTTTCTAAATTTTTTCCAAGGCTTCCTCTCATATTTATTCATCATATATGACTCAAAAATGAGTTTAGAAAAATTTAAACTCTCCCTAGCTATGGAAACCTTTCTTGGCCTAGACAATGAAGCATATTGAGTTCCATGGAACTTGTTTTATTTTCTCAAGGGAAGAAGCACATGAGGAGACTTCTAGGGATCTTAGGAGCTCATTCAAACACTTATTTAAGCCTAGGAATCTTTGTACAAAGTCAGATTTGATAAGGTGCACTTGAAACCTTAGAAATTACATCTTAAAATCTAATAATTTTTTGTTAATTCCCTTTGCATATTCTTAATCTCCACACCCTTTTTCCTTAGGTTCACCATTGGTTCTACCTAAAAACCGAGTCCTCCTAGGGTTTCTTAGGTTAGGTGAAATGGAGAAGGAGGGAAACCAAAGGTAATAACCATGGGAGGAGAAAATTACCTTGTTTTCTTGCTTTTTCTCACTTGAATCTTGCTTTCTCCAAGCTCTTCTCTTAAAATAAGAAATTTTCCCTAAGTTTCTTCCTTAAAATAGGTTTGTAAACTTCATTTTAATCAAAGGAAATAAAGGAGAATGGAGAAAAGGAGGTTTGGATGGAAGAAAGCATGAAAAACTACCAAGAAACCATACCTTTTTGCCTTCATTTCTCTTCTCCTTCTTCTTTCCTTGGTGTGCCACTCTCCTAGGGTTTTTCCTCTGGTTTAGGGCAGAATAATATGAGAGTAAATGAATGGGAGAGTGGGGCGCCTCATACATATAGGTGGAGGAGAATGATTTTTTCAAAAATTTGCATTTTGCCCTTCATTCTTGGCATTTTTGTTTTTCTTTTATTTTAGCTCCTTTTTGAGAACTACATTTTCCATTATAAAAATTTAGTTTCCAATTTAGTAAAATGCCTTTGGAATCACTCAAATCGGAGCTAAAACCTTCCCAAACGAATCTGTCAAAGTTTGGGTACACTGACATTGGAAAACATCCATCGGAGGGAATTTAACTATCTCGAGGCTTCCTATGGTTTTCAAGGTCTCTGAGAACCCTCGAGGAACTCAAAAATTTCATTTAAAAAGCCCTCCTATGTGAATTCCAAAATTTGATCAAAATTACAAAAATGCCATTACGTTTCATAAGATTTCTGTCAAAATTTGTTTATTCATTCTAGCTCCATTTTTCCTTCCGTCTAAGGCGAGGATTCTCATTTTTAGGAGTCTAGAATGTTACTCAAATTTTTTAGGAACTTAAATAATTCATTTCAAGGGACTTGTTTTGAAAACACGTCTGTTTCCATCATTTAACGAAAACTGGACATTACATAGACTACTTGGAGTCATCACACATTCATTTTAAGGAGCCTAGCTATAAGTTGCTTCTTAATGTCTCATTATGGAGCCTATACCTCTCTCTCACATTTTATGGCTTTTTAATTTTTTTCCAAGGCTTCCATTAATGTTCTTCCATCATATGTAGTCCCGTTTTAACCTTAGAACAAATTAAAACATTCCAGAGGTACTTCAAGTGGTTTAGGTCGAGACTATGTAAGCATATGGCACCCATGG
Organism: Erythrophleum ivorense; assembly: GCA_026724425.1. Taxonomy (NCBI): domain Eukaryota; kingdom Viridiplantae; phylum Streptophyta; class Magnoliopsida; order Fabales; family Fabaceae; genus Erythrophleum; species Erythrophleum ivorense. The sequence goes on along the minus strand of JAIUCV010000611.1, from coordinate 468,410 downwards.
AGTTTGCTTCATTTTCTTGAAAGGGATGGTTCATGTAAAACTTCCTAGGGGTCTAAGGGGCTCATACCATATCTTACATAATCTAGAATGCCTTTAGAAAAAATCAAATTTCATCATTTATTTCAAAGTCCCAAGTTGTGCCAACTTGAATTCTGAGGCTCCCTTTTTGTTTATACGTACTTATTCTAAATCCCCACACTCTAAATCACTTGTTCTTCCCTTGATATGGTCAGAATTCAACTCCCTTTGAATGGGCCTTAGGTTGCATAAAACTTAAATGGCAGAAGAGCAAGAAAAGAAGCATAGAAAGCTAAAGGATTTACCTTATTTCAAGACTTTTTCAAGGCCTCTTTCCATTGCTTTAAGCTTCTCTTTAAAATTCTAGGCACTTTCCTCTAGACTAGCCATAAATTAGTCCCATATGAACTATTAAAACCATAGGAATGAAAAGGACAATGAGGAGAACAAGTTTACTAAATGAAGGAACACGAATTTCTACACCTTTTTTTTTACCTTTCTGTTGGATTTTTTGTCCCCTTCTTCCTCCCTCTTGGTGCATCCTTCCTTGTTGGTCCTCTCTCTATTTTGGCCAAAAAATAAGTCGGTCTAAGTGAGTGGGAGAAGGAGCATGTGTTATATGGAAGAAAAGTTCTTAAAATTCCTTTTTAAAAATTTGATTGATGTCCTTCCTTGTAGGCTCATTTCAAATCCTTTTCGAGAACCATTTTTCCTATCATAAAATTTAGGTTCCTTAATTTATAAAATATCTTAGGAATCACTCAATTTGGATCTAAAATCTCCCCGAACAAGCCGGTCAAAGTTCAAGTCAACTAGCGTTATAAAATGTCAATTGGGGGTTTGAACCATTCTAAGGATTCCTATGATTTTTAGGGCCTCTGAGAGCCCCAAGAAACTCATTTTTTTTCATTTAAAAATCCCTCATTTGAGTTTTCTAAAAGTGCCCAAAATTACAAAAATGCCATTGTACTTTCAATAATTTTATTAAACCACTCTAACTCTAGTTTCTGGGATCTTAACTCTTGGATCCTTATTTCTTATTATTTAAAATTTTATTTTAATTTTATTTGGCTTTAAATCACTCATTTTAGGGGATTTACTTTTATATTCGATGCATTTTGTACATTTTGGAGAAATCAGACGTTACGTCTCTCACATTTACGGAGGAACCAAATGTTACATTTTCTCCTCCTTTAAATAAATTTTATCCTCAAAATTTTTAGGTATAACCTTTTCTTACCCTTTCATTATTTCACTAACTGGCTCTTTCTTTCCCTTCTTCCTAGCTTTATTCACTTTAGAGACTAGGCTCTTTTAAGTTTCTTGCTGCCAGGGAATTTATGTCTAACTTACTGTCTGATTCTCTTTATCTGTGTCATTACTACAGGGCACATGACTTGCTCTCTTCATAAGGGAAATTAACTTCTAACATGGACATATACTATTATAACTTTAGCCTATTTTTTGGGAAAGCTTATTATTTCACATCTGACTAGTCTTAACCCCTTCATAGGAGTTGACTTTCCTACTTAGTGGACTTATTGTCCTATGCCTCTAGAGACTTCTTATCATAATTAAATCTTGCTTATCATCTTCTAATGGCTTTTTATAAAGTCTTGTTATCTTTTTTTATTCATTAACTGCCATTGGAGAATTTATGTCCACTTACTTAACTTGCTTAAGTATACAGTCCACTATTCGACTTCACTTTCTTTCTTACTAGCTCATCCCATAATCAGGATTCATAGTTCCTTCTTTCATAGGCCTTATGTCTCGATCACTTACTAGAATTATAGCTCTTTTAATGAGTGCCTATTCTTAATTGTCCTTATCTCATTGCTTACTACTATACTTGCCTCTTCAAACCAAAACTTTTCTTTAGTCTCTTTAATTACTTGAGAGTAAGTATCATCCAGTCTCTTATCTTAATAACTGATTGGTGTAACCTTTTATCCTTTCATGCTAGTATTGAAAAGCAACTACCACTGACTAATGCTGAATTTTTGCAAGATGCTAACTTTTCTTATAGTCTTAGCAACCAAAGACATGGTCTACCATTTGCTTAGTAGTGGTTTGCCTAGCTATAACTCTAGAAAGCTATTTTCTTGCTTTCCTCATCCCACACACTTTGTTCATCTACTAAAAAGGTCTAGTCAGTGGTTTAACTATTTGAGTATAGTCCTGATGCCTCTTATGGCAATAGCCAACTAGATATAAGAGACCTCTAGTCTTTGAGATAAAAATTGTCTAAAATTGTATATGTCACTGAGACTAACAACTCTGTAAAACTATCTCAGACCGTCATCTCCCTAAAAAACTATTGTATTGTAACTGTGAGCTTACTATAACCCTATGCGATCTACTATGACTCTTAGGTCTACTGGACCTCTCAGAGCCCTATTAGGGTCCATTAGAACCTATTATATTGTACTAAGATCTACTGCGATCCATCTCTAGGAGATGTTCAAGCCTAAGATCATTATATCTGAGAATAAAACATATGCTCACTAAGTCCGATAATTATCACCCATAATCTCTGAGGCTAACTCAGATATTTATTGTGCTCTTCATATGAAGTAGGTTTGGTATTGTTTACTTCTCTGTTGATCCCATCATAATGCTACTTAAGAGTATTCTAAATTTTACTTACTACTCCCTGTGGGATCTTCAGGTTCGCACTTTAAGCCTATTCACTCAGGATTTCTTTCTCTTTTTTACTCTTACTGACCTGCTTACTTTCTCTGATTTATCATACAACTAGGCACACACTTTGCATACTTTCATTCTATCATCTCTCTCATATCCTACCTTTTCTGACTATACCTATGTTCTACTTTCAAGTGCACTTAGCACTCAGGCCTTTCATGCATCAAGTATGCCTAACATCCATTGTAGGACAGAAATCATATGCTGGTCCCTTTTCATATCATTTAGTTGAATCATAAGGGACTCATACAGTGCATATTGAAATTACATTATCTGACTTTTAACATTCTCATGCTAATAGCACATTCCCTATTCATCATTATTCTTTACTAGGGATTTCTTTCTGCATACTTTTCTTATGATTTTCACATATTGGAATCCCTTAACCTCTTTTCTTTAGTGTATCTCTTTATCTCGTATGACACTCGAGAAGTAAGGAATTCTTTCTCTAATTTCTTACATCATTTACTATTCTGTCTCGAGGTCACTATATGTTGCCCAATTATCTCTATTTAGGGCATTACCTTGTGCTTTATGGACATCTATGCCAAGGACACTCGTGCTTTCTTACGCACTGATCCATGTCACATTTACATTTGTTCTCAATGTATTACATCCTCATCTTTATCATCATCACATACTTTCTCTTTTACTTTTACTATCCTTTTACTCATATGAAAAGGGTACTTTGTCATTTGTTTATTCCTCTGTTATTGTTCTGTTTCTTTATGCTTAAAAGTATCTTTGTCTCTTTTCTAGGTTCACCTCTACTTGCTCACTTTGTATAACAATGGAAGAGGTCTAATTTCTCTCATTCTTTTATTGAATTACTAATTAGATCGTTCCTCTGTAAGGGGTTTTATTTTATATGAACCCTGGGACTTATCTTCCTTAAGATTCTTAGGCTTACAATTCTTCTTTGTATAATATCGGGACTCACCTCCTTAGGTGACTTGAAACTCTCTCTAGCTTCCTTAGGAGCACTAAAATAGTAGTCACCTGCTTTAGCTTGTTTTTATAGTCTAATTAGAGCTTAACACCTTTTTTACCTTCAACTCTAGGAGCATAGTCTACCAATTTCAAGATTTTACTAACCTAATTCAAGCCACACATCCCCCGTGTGCTAAGTCTACACTACTGGTAACTTATGCTCCACTTAATGCTTTTACTGCTCGTATACTTTTATATTACATCAATCTTATATTAGGGAAGCTCATCTGGCTAAGTACTGAACTCTTATCTATCTACGTTTACTATACTTACTCTATCACTTCTCCCTTAGTCACTACTAAAGTGAGGACATCTTATTTTTTATGCTAGCTTATCAATTCTTCCTTATTTTCTCATATTTTATAATCACCAAGTCAGGGGTTTATTCCTTGGAGAGTTACTGGCCACTAACTGGGTGGTCCTACATCTCCTTATATCTTATTTTCTTCTTATCAAACTAGAGAGAACATTTCTATTGTTATCTTTCTAAATTATTTCTCATTTTTGAATTTCTAACACCAACTAGTCATCATCATTTTAAGGATCACCCCTAAGGTACACCTTCTTTGTGTACTCACTAAATTCTCTAATGCTACTACCATTAGATCACATCAATTATAGGTTATACAAACATCCTGTCACCAAGATCTAAGATCTTGTATTCTACAATGTAAATTTCAAGACCTTGTCAACAAGGTTTTCCTAATAATGAGTACAAGGTCTTTTAATAGTGAGTTATAGCATATAATAGGTACAGATATGACATTTGTTCTTTTATACAACTTTGTCCTTCCTTTACACATATACTCACAATATGATTTACATCTCTTGAGCTTATGATATTAGTCTATCATTCACTAGCACATTGGGTAACATCCTAGGTTGGAGTCAACGCCTTGTGGATAGGTCTTTACAACCTTACTACCCCCGTGCCTAACAATCTCAAACATCTTCGAGTTTAATCATAGAACATGTCAATCTCTTCCTTAGACTCATGCATTAAACCTACTACTCTTTTATCCTTATTGATTTTCTATGAGCTTCCTAAGTTAGTCGTTTACCTATCTCTTATCTTGTTCATACTATAGGTTTGAACTCTCTGTGCTCTGGTTGACCCCTTAGCAGTTCATTTCTTATATTAACTTGAATATGACCAACAAGGCTTTCCATATGGCAATACACTCCATCATAACCAGATACTTCTTCTTTGGCTATACGATATGTGTCATATCTTAACCCCAAGAAACTCATATCATAGCATTCAAACAATAAACACCAGACTTGCACACAAAGCGTAGCATATGGACCGAAATCACATAAACAAACCCACACGGTTCAATCCCACTTTGGTTTAAGCAATTTTTTCCATATAATATCCATACAACATTCATTCAAAGCAAGAATATCATTACATAAACTCTTGAGGTCCATTTTGCACTACTTGAACTTTTTACACAATTTACTTGGACATACAACACATAACAATGGGAAGCACACTACTAAGAACCTCTAGCTCAGCATTAAATCACTCCCAAGCCCATGAATTGACCCTCAACTCCTCTTAGACCATAACATATTAAAACATATCGGATTCATAGCCATTTAGGTCAAGAAACTCGGGTTTGGAGGTTTGGAACACATATCAGAATTTTTGCCACGGGTTCCAGTTTTCAGTTTTCTGGGGCAGACTTTGGAAAATCATAATTAATTCTAAAAATATCAAAACGAGGCAAATGATAGCTTTCCAGAAATCTCCGTATGTCTACTATAAGTTAAAAATAATTACAGGTATGAAAACCCAGCTGTACTGTGTTTGACAACCGAAAATTATGAAAGATCCGGCTGCCCTTGAGTTCTGCTACAGCTTACTGATATGGATTTTAAAAATTCATAACTAATTGCAAAAAACTCCAAATCAAGTAAACTATATCAATCTGGAAAGCTACAGATGTCTACATTAAGGGAAAAAATAGTCCAGACCCATAGAATGACATTAAACTGGAGAAACTCGATGGAACAGTGCTGAGGGTCCTGCTGCGTCACTGACAGTGAGTTCTAACTTCAAAAATTCATTTCTCTCTCTATAGACCTTCAAATGAGGTGCTTCCAGTTGTTATAGCTCACTGTGCATGTATAGTTTCTCCATGTAAAATTTCAGGACTATTGGATCTCATTTTCCCTATATTTGACACAGATGCATTTTCGGACCAAAGCTACAGTACACTGACCAAAATCAGAAAAATTCCTAACTTCCAAAATTTGCCAAATATTCCCTAGACCTCCAAAAATTCTACACTTTAGCTTTCCAAAAATCTCTAGATGAACTCTACATACATGACAAATTTCATGGGGAAATTTGTCCATTTGGTCGGTTTGTGACATAGGGTTGCAAAATGCCCTTTTTAAGCTTCATATGGGGTCTCAAGGGGTCCATTTTTTGCTTCTTCTCATTCTATGGCCACATGAGCACGTGGGAAAGCATTAAAACACTCTATCAAACATGTCTCAAAGGGCTAATAACCCAGATTCCATAATCTCACTCATCCACACCAAGATATACACAAGAGCCATACTTGTATAACTTGGCATATCTAAGTCAAATTTATGAAATATCATTCACATGGGTCTAGTTCTCATACATATACAATATACCCATACTCTTACAAATATTCATAAGCTCATACATCATATACATTATGGAGATACATCATGTGACAACCATATGGCTATAATACAAATATGTTACAACCCCATTGCTAATCTTCTTGCTTCCAAGTGTGGTGGCTCCCATTTCCTTGCTCTCTTGATCCACCTAGGCATATTAAGTAATGGGGAGGGAAGAGTGAGATTCTAGGAATCCCAATAGCTTATCTCCCATTCAATCATGCATAAAGAATGTAATACAAGTGTTAAGGATGCATGTATGGCATATCAATATAGAAAATGGTGCAAAATACATTCTTGGCATTTACACAAAGCACACATAACATACTTAGGCTTGCCAAATGAATGGATTAGCCTCACCCACTTTCTTCAAGGTTCTTAGACTTGCCTCACCCTTTTTCTCAAAGGCCTTGAACTAAGCCTTGCTCTTGGGAGACTTTCTCTTGGTCTCAACCACTTCTAAGGGTTCTTGGCTCATCCTCACCGAAGATAGAAGGTTCTTGGCCTCTCCACATTCAAGCAAACCAATGCAACATTTATAGGCATCATTTGAATACATAGTACAATATTATGGTTCCATGGAACATAGGCATCATACTCAAATACAATTCATAGCTTAAAATACTCATACACACATTCAAAAACAATGTAGACATTCATTCATGCATTGGAGAAAAGAGAGAGAGAGCTACCTTGTTATCGATGCAAGCTTGACTTTGCCTTACTCCTTCCCTTTTTCGGTTCCATAAGAACACTAAAGTGGGGTCAGTTTCCTTGGCCTAAACATCATGAATAATACTCAATTATATTCTTGAAATAAGCTAAAGCATTCAATTTACTCTGAAGAACACACTTGGTTCCATAAGTCACATAATGGCTCCATAAATGGCCTATTGAAGCAACCATCATGATTCAAGTTCTTGACTCCATTCTCTTCTCATTTCTAGGCCTCTTGACCTCATTTAAGGTCCTTGGAGCCATTACATATTCATTTACAAAAGCCTAAACACAAGTTGCTTCATAAGGTCACATTATGGAAGCCATTGCCTCATCTCCCAATCCATGGCTTCTAAATTTTTTCCAAGGGTTCCTCCCACCTTCTACCATCATAAGAAGTCCCATTCTAGGCTTAGAATAAATTAAAACACTCTCGAGGTGACCAGACCTTGTATGGCCGAGATATACATCATGAAAAGAGTCCTTGAACTTTGCTTTGTTTTCTTGGAAGGAATGTCACATATGTAACTTCCTAGGGGTCTAAGGGACTCAAACCATGTCTTACATAAGCTAGAATACCTCTAGGAAAAATCATATTTCATCACTTATTTCAAAACCCCAAGTTGTGCCAACTTGAATTTTAAGGCTCCCTTTTTGTTTCCACTTGTCTATTCTAAATTCCCACACTCTAAATCACTTGTTCTTCCCTTGATATGGTCAAAATTCAACTTCCTTTGGATGGGCTCTAGGTTGCACGAAATTCATATGGAGGAGAACAAGCAAGAAGTGCAAGAAAAGCCATGGAAAGGAATGGGAACCTACCTTAAATTCTTGCTCTTCCAAGTGGCTTCCTCTTGCACCCAAGCCTTCCCTATAATCCTAACTTCTCCTTGCTGGACCAGAACCAAAATAGCATCAAAATACATTCTGAACCCATGGAAATATGGACGAGAAGGAGGGGAATATTTATTGTAAAGACAAAAGGAAGAAAACACACACTTTCATACCTGTTCAAGGCTTCTTCTTCCTTCCTTGGCCTCCCCTTTTGTGCGCCACTCTTACCCCTTCTTAATTCTGTTTTAACATGTGAGAGAGTGGGTGAGGAGATCTGAGCAGAGGAGGGATGTTTTTTATAAGCTAGGGATTCATTTAAGCAACTTTCAGAATTTGTAATTTAGTCCCTCTTCGTAGTTTTGTTTGTTTGGGCTCATTTCAACTCCTTTGTAAAATCTGTCTTTTCCATCATATTTATTAGGCTCTTAATCATAAGAATTGTCTTTGGAATCACTCAAAAAGGATCTAAAACCATTTCGAACCATTCGGTCAAAGTTTCGGTCAATTAATGGCCGAAATCGCTCACTGGAGGGGTTTCAACTGTTCTAGGGGTTCCCATGATATTCAGGGCCTCTAAGAACCCCAGAAAGCTCAAATTTTCCATTTAAAAAGCCCTCCTATGAGATTTCAAAATTTTCTAAAAATTACAAAAATGCCCCTACTTTTTTCGACAAATTTTTTGAGCTCTTCTTGCTCTGGTTTTTGGGCATCTTAAATCTCAAATCCTCATTTTCTAATATTTATAATTTATCATACTTTTATTTGGCCCCAATTCCTTCTATTTCGAGGATTTCCTTTTATATTTGGCCTATTTCTGACGTTTACGGAGAAATCGAACATCGCGTTTCTCACGTTTACGGAGGGACCAGATGTTACAATATGAGCCTCATAGTCTCTATATATAGCCCACTATTAATACTAGAGGGTTCTACCCCTAGCTTGAGAGAATAACTTTCTAAGCTCTCTAATCTCTCTAAGCATTTGGGTGTTGTGGTTAAGGGGAGTAACTCTCTTTCTCATTTCTCTTTTAAACTCATTCCTATGTAATAATAGTTTTACATCATACTACACTGCATTATTGCCTATCTCTGCACCAAGCAAAACATCTTAGAATGGTGTGAGGGTGGTAATCAAGAGGATTAGGCCTCTAATGGTTTCTTTGAGCAAGCCTCTCTTGCAGCCACATAATAATAATAACCTCTCGCTGCTAATACACACAACTTGCCGTGAATCCTGGTGAGCTACCATAACCTACAAAGCTCTAGCTATAGGATCACTTAGCTCTACTTAAGCGACTCTAGAGGCCAATCTCTCCTAAGGTTCACCACCTATTCAATGACCATTCCACATCTCACTTAACATAAACATAAGCAAATGCCACCGTTAGACACCTAAAACGCCCGAAACAAGCTCATGCTACTTGTATAGGCTTACCCATACTTGTAACATTACTTCTTCAATCCATATTCAATCTTATAAGGTTTGGAACTTTGCTATGATACCAAAAGTGTCATACCTTATTCTCTAGTCATCTTACTTCAACATCAAGACATAGTTTCACACATTTTTCCTTGAAAATAATACATTTAATGGGATAAAGTTGCATTATGTAAGACCTAAAAATTCCATTTCATGGTTTGTAGACCATATGAACTCATCCATATCAATTTCCCATCATAACATATCCATACAACTCAGGAATGACACAAAAAAACTTAAGGGTCTTGGATTTTGGATCATATAACACAAAATCAATATATTGTTTTTGGGTTGCTATCATGGATTTACTAATATGAATTTTGGAAAATTATAATTAATTGTAAAAAAAATTGAAATCAAGCAAATGATAGCTTTCTAGAAAACTCTGAATATCAATTATAAGTTAAAAATAATTCTAGGCCATGAAAACATCAAGTGGACCATGATTGACAACAGAAAAGTACCAAAGGTTTAGCTGCCCAAGTTTATTATCACAAGTTACTAATATAAATTTTAAAAATTCATAACTAATTATAGAAACATATAAAAATGAGTAATCCATATCAATTTAGAAAGCTATAGATATCTACTAGAGGTTAAAAATAACTGTAGACCAAAACTGAAGAATTTAGCCTATGGGAATTTATAGAACAGTACCAGAGGTCCTACTACATCCTTAATACTATCATGAAATTTCAAAAATTTGGTTCTCTATCTAGAGAGCTCCAAATGGGGTGATCTCTGTGGATGTGGAAAGATTATGATGTCTAGTGTGTTTTTGTAAAATTTCATAGTCATTAGACATCATCTGTCTCACGAATGATAAGGAAACAAAATCTGACCATATGAACAGTACACTCTAGCATTTAACATATTTTTTCCAAATTTGAAAAATCATAATAAATTCTCTAGTGCTCCAAATTGGGTGCTCTCTAGCTCTATGGAAATCTCAAAATGAGACCTACTTGTTGGCCAAATTTCTTAGAAAAACTCACTTATTTGGTCAGATTTTGATTTAGCATACAAAATGGTCAAATTTGACATTTCAATTGGTTCAAAAAGGGGTCATATTGCTTTCTTCCTTATCTATGGCCACTTGGGCACAACCAAAACGACATTCACAGCCTATGGAGACATATCATTTGGTTCAAAATATCATGGAGCCCATATCCACTACGCTACATACAATCATACACATTGGAAGCATAACACATAATGGGTCTTTGGTAGCGAAATCATATATACTCATTCATATAAACCCAAAACCATTTTGTACATCATGTCTACATATATTTGAGTGTGCTTAAATGTCTACATCATATAAACAACTCATGGTTACAATTCTTGATATCAAAATACATTTACAAGGCTTATTTCTCTATACATGTGCCAAAGTCTTGCTTCTTATGCTTGTTGGCTCTCACTTCTTAGCCCACTTGGCTCACCTAGACATGGTTAGATATTGGAGAGGTAAGATTGAGATTCTAAGAATCCCAATAGCTCTTAACCATTTCAATTATACATAATAGCCATATTTTCAAGTCCAAGAATGCATATATGAATATTAAACTACTAGTAACCATACATAAATTCTTTTTTATGTGCAAGAAGCTCATACAAATCATACACTAACTTGCAAGAGCATTGGTTTAACCTCACCTTCTTTCCTTAGGACTTTTGAACTTGACTCACCTATTTTCAAGGGACTTTTGACTAAGTCTCACTCTTTTATGGACTTTTGGCTTTGTCTCACAAAATATTAGGGACTTTTGGCTTAACCTCACCTTTGCTAAGGGACTTTTAGCTTCACCAAACTCATTCAAGCCATAACACATTCATAAAAAACATTTTATGCATATAATGATACCATAGCATGTAGAAAATAGCTATACACATTTCTCATAACATAAACATACATACACGCATCCAAAGACAAGAAAACAACCAAGAATGCATGGGACAAAGGTTGGAGAGCTACCTTGGAGCTAATGCAACTCACTTTTTCCTTGACTCTTGCTCCCCTTCTTGGCCAAGCTCTTGAAATTGAGCGGCACTTGATCTTTTTGGCTTAAACATATCAAATAAGATATACTTAGATCACTGGAATTAGCTCTAGCCTTATACAACTCTTATGTATGCTACTTTCTCATTTGTCTCCATAATGCTTCCATATAAGACACAAGGAAGCAACTCTTAAAATTCATAATCTTGGCTCCCATTTTTCATTCATTCTAGGTCTTTTGACTCTCTTTAGACTCCTTGGAGTCATCATACATTCATTTTAATAAGTCTAGCTATAAGTTGCTTCCCAATGTCTCATTATAGAGCCTATACCTCCATCTCACATTCCATAACTTCTAATTTTTTTCCAAGGCTTTCATTAATGTTCTTCCATCATATCTAGTTGACGAGTCATGTTGCGCAACCCTCAAAATAAAACTAGGTTGAAGATATATAGCTAGTGGTACAACCTAGGTTATCTCTCTTAGAAATGGAATTCAATGTTTAATAGAGCTTTCTAGGTGTTAAAAGACTTTAAAAATTTCCTAACTAAGGGGGGTTTGATTTACTTAAACTAATTAAAATGGAGCCAAATTAAAATTCCTAATTGCTACCTAATTGTATGAATTATGAGGTGAATGATGGACTTGTGACTAGCTTTGGATTCATCCCTTGGTAGCCACTATTCTTATCTTAATTCAATTATGATTAATTCTAGTATAAGAATCCCTAATTATGTCCATTGGCAAATTATCTTGAGTTACCACATAAAAATCAAGGGACTAACAATTTAATGTTGAATTGAAACCTTAATCCTATATTAAATCATTAACTTTTGTCATTAGGATCAACAAACACTTTAATTTGATTGATTAATCGATTAACTAGCCTCTAAATTATCACCCTAAGATGTTTAATTAACAAATTAAACTCAAAGGAATCCTAAAATCAAACAATCAAGCACATAATCTCACTTATGTATTTCATCAAACACCTTAATGGCATACATGGGAAATTAGATAATAATGAAAAATTTAGCACTAAATCAATTAAATAATCAGTCAAACAATATCCCAATTAGTGTCTAACCAGCCATTAATTACAATTACATAAATTCCTAATCAAATATAACTTAACCAGGCTTGTACAAGAAAAAGAAAAAGTGTAGAAAAGTAGAAATTCTTAGCCAAAATTCTATGTTCTTCTCCATGGATTCAAGCTTCCACTAAGGACTTCTTCCAAGCTAATCACAAGTTGAGAGTTAATGCTTCATTGAAAAATAGATGGAGGTGAGAAAAATGGAGGAAATGGTGTGGTGTGTAAATGACAATGGATTCTGGATGGAATGAATAGAATGGATTATGTGTCTCATGATGATATGTAATGTTTTTTTATGGATTATCTACTGCCTCTAACCTTCCTTACGTGTTTCATTAATCATTTCACGTGCCCAACCTCTCTTGATGAATGGATGAGATGGATTTCCTTCAAAATAGCATTTTGCCCATATGCAATCTACGTCAATTTTCCCTTCACGTGGCTTTTCCATTTAATTCTTTCTCATGTGTTGTTGAATGTATCACTCTTCATTCTACATCAAACCCATGCATATGCATTTCTTTTAATTGCACTTGAATTCCTTTCTGCCCATGCTTCTTGAATCATTCCCCACGTGAAACTCTTCCATGTGGCTGCTGCTTCCTTTATTTTTGTCATTCCCTCTAATCATGTGCTCTTCATTCTTCCTTTCACATGCTACTTTTGCTTTTATTCTCAGCCTTTGGTTCCCACGTCAATCCTTACATGTTCATTCTGTGGCTTTGCATTTCGAGTCTGCTTTTTCTCTTCTCAAGCTCGAGCTTGCTTCTTGATGTAACTTCTATGTTTCTCCTCCTCAAAAAGTACCAGAACCCATAGCCTCTTTCTCTGTTCAGTGCATTCCACATTCTTTTGCATGTTCTCCACGTGAGCTTCTTCATTTAACAACCTTATGCCCAATTCGTTGCTTCTTCTTTATGTGGCTTCAATCCTTTTAGTTTATGGCTCTCCTTCCTCTGTTTCTACCTTGCAAACCGTTACTTCCAATGATGCTACTGCCCGTGCTTCTATTCACCCGAGCTTCTTCATGTGTCTTCATTCCTGCTTGCCACGAGTTTCCCACGTTAGCTACTGTTCAAGTGAGCTGCTATTTGCATGAGACAACCTGAGCCTTCGTTAGACCATGTGAAATGAGCTACTTTCATATGCTGATTCTCATTCCCCTGCACTCTATCATGTGAGTTTGTATCTTCCTTACTCTTCCACACGTCATCAATTCATCTTCATTTTAAATTTTTTCCATTAAAATCTGCACAACAAAAAAATAATAATAAAATGAAGTAGAATAAAATAAAACAAAATATTAAGAAAGAAGAATTCATAAAGGAAATATTTCAATGAAATTTGTGCATTAAAATCCAAAAATTTGCAAATGAATTTCTAAAGTGCAAGTAATGGCCAATAAACTCAATTATCTACCTAATAAAGCCCATTAAACCTTATTTAATTATTAAAATGTTTAAGTTAGGAGAATTAAAATGTATAAAACATGCTTATCACTAGTACTATTCTAGCCTTAAGACAAATTAAAACATTTCCTAAGTACTTCAAGTAGTTTAGGTTGAGACTATACAAGCATCTGGCACCCATAGAGTTAGCTTTATTTTCTTGAAAGGGATGGTTCGTGTAAAGCTTCCTAAGGGTCTAAAGGGCTCATACCATGTCTTACATAATCTAGAATGCCTTTAGAAAAAATCAAATTTCATCATTTATTTCAAAGCCCTAAGTTGTGCCAACTTGAAATCTAAGGCTCCCTTTTTATTTCCACTTGCTTATTCTAAATCTCCACACTCTAAATCACTTGTTCTTCCCTTGATATGCTCAGAATTAAACCCCCTTTAAATGAGCTCTAGGTTATATGAAATTTATATAGAGAAGAGCAAGAAAGAAGCATGGAAAGCTAAAGGATTTACCTTGTGTCAAGACTTTTCCAAGAACTCTTTCCATTGCTTCAAGATTTTCCTTAAAATTCTAAGCTCTCTCCTCTAGACCAGCCATAAATCAGTCCTATATGAGCCATTAAAACCATAAGAACAAAGAGGAGAATGAGGAGAACAAGTTTATTAAAGGAAGGAACATGAATTTCTACACTTTTCTTGGATTATTCCTTCTCTTCTTCCTCCCTCTTTGTGTGTCCTTCCTTGTTAGTCCTTTCTCTATTTTGGCTAGAAAATAAGTCGATCTAAGTGAGTGGGAGAAAGAGCACATGTTATATGGAAGGAAAGTTCTTTAAATTCTTCTTTAAAAATTCCATTTATGTCCCTTTATCTTGGCACTTCTGTTGTAGGCTCATTTCAAATCTTTTTCGAGAACCATCTTTTCTTTCATAAAATTTAGGTTCTCTAATTTATAAAATACCTTTAGAATCACTTAATTTGGATTTAAAACCTTCTTGAATGAACAGGTCAAAGTTTGAGTCAACTGACATTATAAAACGTCAACTGGTGGTTTGAACTATTCTAGGGGTTCCTATGATTTGAAGGGCCTCTGAAAACCTCGAGAAACTTATTTTTTTCATTTAAAAATCCCTTCTTTTAGTTTTCTAAAAAGTGCTTGAAATTACAAAAATGTTATTGTACTTTTGGCAATTTTATTGAACCACTTTGGCTCTAGTTTCTGGGTACTATGGACCTTGACTCCTCATTTTCTATTATTTAAAATTCTATCCTAATTTTATTTGGCCTTCAATCATTCATTTTAGAGGACTTACTTTTATATCTGGTGCATTTTACACATTTATAAAGAAATTGGACATTATGTCTCTCATGTTTACGAAGGATGTAACAACCAGAAAAGAAATGAGAGAAAAATGAGAAAAGAGGAAGCTGGGAAATTTTCGAAGGCCGAAAATTTTCTAAGTCTTCTCGCCATAGCGAGAAATAGAGTCGCCATAGCGAGAATGCCTCCTCGCAATAGCGAAGATGTTCCTAGCTGTAGCGAGTGCGACATTCCATACAGAAACCAGGGAGTTGCTCGCCATAGCGGCGTTATAGCGAAGGCAGAGGTCTGGAACAGGCCGAGCTCGCTGTAGCGACGCCATAGCGAAGGCAAAGTCTGGAACTTGCACGAGCTCGCCGTAGCGAGGATGATGGCTCGCTATAGCGAGAGCGGTCTAGAAAAGCGTGAAAAAAGAGATTTTAACTTTTTAAAAGAGTCTAAACTCTTCCTTTCTCTCAGAACCGACCTGAGCTTCGACCAAGGAGAGAGAAAGAGCTGAGGAGAGAGAGAGAGACCTAGAGAAGCAAGGAGATCAAGCAAAGAGGTGAGTAATCTTTAGATTTCCCTAGCTTTTCTCCTTAGCTTGTTGTCTCCTCCTTTTGCTTTCTCTTTCTACGGTTTTAGCAGTTGTTTTGGGTTAGGGTCAGAAGAGGGAAGTGGGAAAACTACTCTAGAAGGAGGGTAGAACGCATTTACCTTCATTTCTTCCTCCATGCTTTCTTCTTTGAGGGCTTGAGAGAGGAAGGAAAATGAGTAGAGTTCTAGAGAGAGAATCCCTAGATCTGTAAGGGTAGTGAGGGTTTAATTTGATGAAGAGTCTCTTTTAGCTTTGTGAGAGTTATTTAAACTATGAAAGAGTAATTGGTGCTCTTTGTTCTGCCTAGGCTCAAAGGAAGAAACTCCACCTTGTTGTGAGTGTGAAATCAAGGAGGGAGAGGAGAAATTGAAAGGGAAGACTTGTGTAATCTAAGAAGGTAGCTCTCTACTCTGTTCTTGTTGCATTCTTGGATGTGTAATAGTCATTATATGTTGTATATGTGCTTGTATGATGAGATATGCCATTGATTTTGCCTTGATGTATCGGTACCAATATGCTTATGATGTGATTGGGAAATTGCTCAGGTGAGGTGGTGCCGAAAGTCCCTTGAGACGGGTGAGGAGGAGCCAAAAGTCCTTAAACCAAGGGTGAGGCCGATCCAAAAGTCCTAAAGCTCGGGTGAGGCTAGATCGAAAGGCCCTAGAGCCTAGTCTTGGCATTGGTTTGATTTCATAGCGTGAAACACATATGTTGTGTTATGATGATTTGTTTGCATGCTTGACTAGTATATGCCTTGATTGCATCTTGAATGAGTATGAGCTATTGAGATTCTCCCAAATCTCACCCCCTTCCCCTCCCATCCTATTATTCAGGTGGTGTTCAAGGAGAGGCGAGCACACCTCACGGAGCCTAGAAGAGCATAGTTAGAATGATGTATAGCTTTTTGGTTATTTTGATGTATAAGGTGCCAAAATGAGAATGCACCTATTCTTTTTGGAGTTGTAACTATATGAGAACATATAAATGTATGTACAAATAATGTATGGATGATATAAAGGGTTAAAGTAATGAGAATGTATAAGTTGGCCTTTTGAGGCTTATGTGAAATGGTGTATTCTCTTCCATAGCATAGTGAAATTGGAATGTATGATGATTTGGATTACTTAGATAATTCATATATGCTATGTTTGTACTTTTAAATTTGCCCAATAGAGGTTAGAGCATGTGGGAGGTCATTTAGACCCGTTTTGAATCCCATGTGGTGCTAAAATTGCCATTTAGGCAAGCTCCGTCAAAGTATGATCGGATGAGCTCTTCTTGTTATGGAATTTGGCATGCCTCTAGAGTCTATCGAGAGCTTCTTGGGAAGCTAGAGTGGGTAATATTTGGAGGTCTAGAGAATATTTGATGAATTGTTGAAATTGGGAATTTTCAATGTTTTAGTCATGGTACTGTTCATTGAGTCCGAAAATGAAACCATGTCATTCATAGACCAAATGATGTCCAAATGTCATGAAACTTTAGGAACATAAACTAGATATCCACAGTGACCTATACCAACTAGAAGCACCTTAATTGGAGGTCTGTAGAGAGAGAAACGATTTACTGAAGTTCTGTATCAGCATCAGGGAAGTTTCAGACCTTCGTTACTGTTTTATCGGTTTCCGAGGTCTTAGAACTCCTGAACTGATCTGGACTTATTTTTCTCCTCTAGTTAACATCAGTAGCTTTCCAAATTGGTATAGTTGCCCTGATTGGATTTTTGTGGATTTAATTACGAATTTCCGAAGTTCATGACAGTAAACTGCACCAGTATCAGGGACAGCTGGACATCTGTTTCTATTTCGATGTCAATGAGGGTCTAAACGTTGAGATTGAGGCTGAGAGTTATTTTTATTGTGAATTTAACATCCCAAGCTTTCCAGAGAGCTATGATTTGCTTGATTCCCATTTTTCTAGAATTAGTTGTGATTTTCCAAAGTTGGAGCCAGAAACATGATTTATGGGCCCGATTGAGAAATTGTATTTTCTGAGTTTTTGTCTTCTTACCCGCGGTGTTGTGAGTTGTTTGAGACTATGTACAAGTCTTATAAATTGTGTTTGAGTAAAGAATGTGAATGATGGATTCACAGGACCCACGGGGCAAAATATGACCGGTTAAACCCCAACTTTAAGTAGTGAAATACCACGGTTTCAGTCATTTTCCGGGGAAATCATATGGAATCAAGTCTAGAGGGAGGTTAATTGGAATGAAGTCAGTAAGGTGTTACATTTTTGGTATCAGAGCAAAGGTTCAGGCACTTTTGCTCGATGTTGGGCTCTTTTATGATTGAATTGCTTGTGTTTGGTGTAAATTGCCATGGAAGTGGTAACATTCATATGCATATGTGCTTGTGCTATGATTGTAAACTGAGAATTGCTACTTCTTTTCAGAAATGGTTGATACTAGACGGGGCAGGGGTAGAGGCAGGCCTCCTAGGGCTCAGAGAGTTGAGCCAGAGGTTCTTGTTGGGCCTGGGGATCCTTTGCGAACCATCATGGAAAGATTGGATCGGTATGAGGCCATGATGGGCCAGCATCAGGAAATGTTGGAACAACAGAGGTACATTGCCTAACAGCAACATGATATGATCATGCACCTACAAGATACCCTGACCAGGCAAGAGGAAGCCAGGAGGGAAGCCCCTGTACCTCAGCCATCTACATCTGGTATTCCACCTGCACATCCCCAAGAGCCTATAGTAGCTCAGACCCAGACGCCTATCCAGAAACTGTTGAAGCAGTTCAGGCAAAATAATCCACCCACGTTTGACGGGGAGTTGGATGCGGATAAGGCGGAGGCTTGGGTTAGAGAGCTAGAGAAAATCTTCTCGGTAATGAGTTGTACTACCGAGCAGAAAGCTCAGCTAGCCACTTTTATGTTGAAAAAGGAAGCTGATAGATGGTGGTGTAGTACGCAGCCCTTGATGGAGACTAAGGATATACCGATCAACTGGGAAAGTTTCTTGGTTGAGTTTTATGAGAAATATTTCCCTAGTTCGGCGAGGAAGAAGAAAGAGATGGAGTTTATGAGTTTGAGACAGACGGATGAGATGACTGTAGACCAGTATGTGGCTAAGTTCATGGAGTTGTCTCGGTATTCCTCTTACCTCCAGAGGTATGATGATGAACCCTGGAGATGTGAGTAGTTTGAGACCGGCCTAAAACCTCTGATTAGCGACAGAGTTACCCCACAACGGATCAGAAAGTTTAATACCATTGTGGAGGTCAGCAGGGTGATTGAGACTAACCTGCGGGTTATTATGCCGGTGACGGCCATAGCTAGTCAGAAGGAGGTTTCAGAATTGAAAAGGCTGAGACCTGAAGAGGGTTCTAGTGTGACACCCAGTGCCAAGAAGAGAGGCAAGGGGCCATGGAACCGAAGGCCACAGCGGGGTAAGCCGATGCCGCCTCCTCGGGGCCAGTCATCCTTCCAGCAGTCTCCGGTGACTTGCTTCAAGTGTGGGAAGTTGGGGCACATCGCGAGACACTGTCCGCAGATGGACATAGCGCCTCCTCCTAGGCCACAGACCCAGGGTAGAGTGTTCGCCCTCACTCAGCAGGAAGCTAGCGCGTCCCCCAGTATGATCCGAGGTACGCTGATAGTGAATGGCTTTCCTGTAGTTGCTATGTTTGATTCGGGTGCTAGTCACTCGTTTATATCCTATGATTGTGTGAGGCGATTGGGTCTGACTGTAAGCGTCTTGCCATTTGACTTGTTTGTCACTATACCCACTGGAGGTCCCGTGATTACTTCCCATATTTGCTTGAATGTCACTGTTCAGTTTAACCAGTGTCATACCACTATTGATTTGATTTGTATGCCTTTCCATGATATTGATATGATTGTTGGTATGAACTGGTTAGCCACAAATAATGCAGTACTTGATTGTGAACACCAAACCATTTCTTTACCTGCTTGTGGGACCATACCTAGGGTAGGAGCTGAGTTATCCTTTATGACTACTACCCAGGCTGAGAGGCATTTAGAGTGTGGATGTCAAGGGTTTCTAGTCTTTTTCTCTATTCGGGTTGAGGTAGAAGAAGGGATAGAGGAGATCCCAGTTGTCAAGGAATTCCCAGAAGTTTTCCCTAAGGAGTTTGACTTTAGTGGTCTACCCCCTGAGAGAGAACTAGAGTTCCCTATAGACATAATGCCTGGGGCTGGACCGGTGTCCAAGGCTCCTTATAGGATGGCTCCCACTGAGCTTGCAGAGTTGAAAAGACAGATAGAGGAATTGTTAGAGAAAGGGTTTATCCGCCCTAGTGTATCACCTTGGGGAGCTCCGGTGTTGTTTGTGAGAAAGAAAGATGGTAGCTTGCGTTTATGCATAGATTACAGAGAGTTAAACAAAGTCACCATCAAGAATAAATATCCTCTCCCTAGAATTGATGATCTGTTAGATCAGTTGGCTGGGGCATCTGTGTTTTCCAAGATAGATCTTAGATCTGGGTACCACCAGTTGAGAGTGAGAGTTAAAGACGTCTCCAAGACGGCCTTCAGAACGAGATATGGGCACTATGAGTTCCTTGTGATGCCATTCGGATTGACGAATGCGCCTGCTGTGTTCATGGATTACATGAACAGGGTATTCAGACCGTATCTAGATCAGTTTGTGGTAGTTTTCATTGATGATATCCTTATGTACTCTAGATCCTTTGAAGAGCACGAGAGGCATTTGAGATTAGTCCTAGAAACCTTGAGAGAGAAAAGGTTGTACGCCAAACTTAGTAAATGTGAGTTTTGGCTGACCGAGGTGAGATTCTTAGGTCATGTGATCTCACGAGATGGGGTTGCGGTTGATCCCCATAAAGTTGAGGCTGTGTTACAGTGGGATAGACCTAGAACGATCACCGAGGTTAGGAGTTTCCTAGGTTTGGCAGGGTACTATAGACGATTCATTCAGGGATTTTCTCATATGGCCTTATCATTGACGAGGCTAACTAGGAAAGAGACACCGTTTGTGTGGGATGATAGTTGTGAGAGAAGTTTCCAGGAGTTGAAACTTCGTTTGACCACTGCCCCTGTACTGATTATCCCTGACCCTAGTGAACCATTTGTGGTTTATTGTGATGCCTCGGGCAAAGGGTTAGGATGTGTGTTGATGCAATAGGGTAGAGTAGTGGCATATGCCTCGAGGCAGTTGAGGCCTCATGAGGAGAGTTATCCCACACATGACCTGGAGTTAGCCGCCGTAGTATTTGCTCTTAAAATCTGGAGACACTATCTGTATGGGGCTACCATAGAGATCTATAGTGACCATAAAAGTCTGAAATACCTATTTGACCAGAAGGAACTCAATATGAGACAGAGGAGATGGATGGAGTTTCTGAAAGATTATGATTATGTGTTGAAATATCATCCGGGCAAGGCCAATGTGGTGGCAGATGCCTTGAGTAGGAAATCCATCCATGTGGCCCATATGATGATTAGGGAGCAAGAGCTCCTAGAGAAGTTCAGAAACTTGAACCTCTCTTGTCAAGTGGTCTCGGGTAGATTGTATCTGAGTGAAACCCGAATTGAGAATGTGTTGAGAACTCAGATCTTAGATGCCCAGAGAGAGGATGAGTTCCTGAAACGGATCAGGAATGAGATCTCCCAAGGTAAGACCTCAGAGTTTAAAGTGTCTGAGGATGGTATGATAGTATATCGGGATAGAATCTGTGTGCCTAGTCGAAATGAGTTGAGAGAAGGCATTTTAGAAGAGGCACATAAGAGTAAGTATACTATCCACCCAGGTGCCACCAAGATTGTAACACCTTAACCTCTAGCTCATACCCAACGTGCCCTCTAGCCCATATGGCAATGCGGAACTCATAAGGGAGACACTTTCTCTACCTTATGCTTTCTTTCTCTATGGCACTATGTGTGGGTAGAGCTCCACTTAGAAGTAACATGGACCGGTTGAGCCCTCTCTCTGATTCCTCTTGCTCAATTACTCTTTTGAGACTTATTTCAATCCCTACTATATGCTTAGAACTCATGGAAAGCAAAAAGGGATTGGAGACATGCATTTTCGCTAATGGCAGATTTTGCTTCTTTTCTGGGCTAACTTTGGAAATTCATAACTAAATGCAGAAAAATCGTATCTGCATGATCTGGGTCATTCTAGAAATCTTGAGACGTCTAATTCATCTAAAAATACTTAGAAGTCTCAATCTCTCACTCATTCTGCGTTTGACATCGAAATAGTTCTCTAGTCAGAGGGGGCTTCTTTACTGTCACAGTTTACTGATATGGACTTTGAAAATGTCTAACTAATTCCACAAAAATCCAATGCTAATAAAATCTATCTCTATGGAAAGATGTGGATGTTAGCTAGAGGATAAAAATATCTCCAGATCAGTTCACCTATCAAATTCCCCGGAAACCGATGAAACAGTACCTCGGGTCTGGTTGGGTGTCTGATTCTGGGCAGGAACTTCGAAATTGCATAACTTCCTCTCTGGACCTCTAAATGAGGTGCTTCCAGTTCCTACAAGTCACTGTGACCATCTAGTTTCTGTATATAAAATTTCGTAGCCATTGGACTACGTTTGCCCCTCAGATGACATGATTTCTAAACTGACCAAATGAACAGTGATTTTCTGAAATCCGAATTTCTGATGTCAACTTTGATAAATCATAGAAAATGCTATAGACCTCTAAATGACATGAACTCTAGCTTCCCAGAAATCTCTAAACATAATCTAACTACATGTCAAATCTCATAGCAAGAAGAGGTCATATGGCTATTCTATGACATCATGTGCAAAAGGCCCTTTCTTGGCCAAAAGTGTGGCTAATGGGGTCCAATCTTGGTTTTTCTACTTCTATGACTCCTTGAGCACATGAGAAAGCATCTTTAGGAGCTGTCAATCATGCCTCAAGTGTCTCATAACTTAAATTAGGGAAACTCACTATCCCATGCCCACTTATGCACCCATATATTCTAGGCTATCATGAGCATTTCATATCAAAATCTACTTTCTCATTCATCATAACCCTCATTCTCATACATACATCATTCATACATGGTCTTACAACATTTATAAATGTTACATCATATACAACATTTACATCTCATGTACAAGATACATATACAAGAATTCTTTACACTTTTCTTCATCTCTATCCCTAGCCTCATGCTTGGTGGTGGTTGCTCCCATCTCTAATCTCACTCGGTCCACCTGGCATGGTTGGATGGTGGAGAGGGAGGGTGAGATTCATGGAATCTCAGTAGTTCAACTCTTATTCAAACATACATATATTGCATGCAACAAGTCTCACTATGCATGTATGGCATGTTAGCATATAAAACATGATGAAAAACATTTAAAACATGTGAAATGGCCATGGATAATATTCAAGAGCTCGCTGAGTACTTGGATCGGCCTCACCCCTTCCCTTATGGCTTTTGGATTTGCCTTCCCATACTTTAGAGGTACTTAGACTCACCCTTACTCTTTGGGAGTCTACCTCACTTTTGGGAGACATGGCTCAACCAACTTAGGGCTTCGGCTCATCCTCACCTTGGCTATAGGGTTATTGGCTTTTCCATTTCCTCAAGCAAACCAAATCAAGCATTTAAAACATCATCTCAATCATAACATATAATCATGCTAACACACTTCTCATAGCTCATATTATTCATACACACAAGCAAGACAATGTAAACACACAATTATGCATGAGAGAAAGTGGAGAGAACTACCTTTGCTACCGATTCTCAATTTGCTCTGTCAATTGTCTCCTCCCTTGTTGGATTTCACAACAATTCCTAGATGGGAGAGTCCCTCTTGAGCCTAACCATACAAAAGCATGGAATTAATACCTTATACTCAATTCTTAAGCTAGGGATCTCTTCTAATTGGCTCTACTGAGCTTCTCACTCTAGGTCTTTCCTCACTCTAAGGCCCATGAGCTATCCCTCTCTTTTCTCAACTCTTAAGAAAGGGGAAAAGCAAGAAAGAGAAGACTATCTACTTCTAATCTCTCTCAAGAATGGTTTCCCACTCTCTCTCCTCTGAACCAGACTCAAGACCTAACCATTTCTATCATCTGAACCGTAGGAAAGAGGGGAAAAAGGGAGAAGGGCAACTTACTAAGAGGAAGCCATGAAAATTCATACCTTTCTTATGCTTTCCTCTTCTCTTCAGCTTCTCTCTCTCTCCTCCACCCTTTGCTCTCTCCTAAGACGAGTTTGAGTCGGTTAGAAGAAGAAAGAAGAGATTTGGAAGCTTTTAAGAGTCAAATTCTCTTTTTCTCGCTTTTCTGGACCGCTCTCGCTACAGCGAGTTAGTGCCCTCGCTACGGCGAGCTCGTGTCTGTTCCAGACTTCTACCTTCGTTATGGCGTCGCTACGGCGAGATCGTGTTTGTTCCAGACCTCTACCTTCGCTATAGCGCCGCTATGGCGAGCAACTCTCTGGTCTCTATATGGAATGCCACACTCGCTATAGCTAGGAACATATTCGCTACGGCGAAGAGGCATTCTCGCTATGGTGATTCCATATCTCGCTATGGCGAGAAGACTTAGAAAATTCTCAACTCTTCGAAAATTTTCCAGCTTCTCTTTTCCTTTCCTTTTTCTTGGCTGTTACAAAGATGTACCAGGATTTGAAACAGATTTTCTGGTGGCCGGGAATGAAGAATGAGGTGACAGCCTATGTGGCTAGATGCCTAATGTGTCAGAGGGTAAAAATAGAACATCAAAAACTGGCTGGGTTGTTGCAACCTCTAGATATCCCTAAGTGGAAGTGGGATAGTATAGCCATGGATTTTGTTATGGGGTTGCCCAGGACCTCCTCTGGACACGATGCTATTTGGATAGCTGTGGATAGACTGACGAAGTCTGCACACTTTTTAGCTATTAAGCCTACTTATACACTGGAGAGATTAGCCCAGTTGTATATCAGAGAGATAGTGCGACTTCATGGAGTACCCAATAGCATAGTTTCGGATAGAGACCCCAGGTTCACATCGAACTTTTGGAGATCATTGCAGCATGCCTTAGGGACCAGGTTGCGGTTTAGTACTGTATATCACCCCCAGACAGATGGTCAGACTGAGAGGACCATCCAGACCTTAGAAGACATGTTGAGGGCGTGTGTGTTAGAAATGAAGGGTAACTGGGATGTGTATTTAGCATTAGCAGAGTTTGCTTATAATAATAGTTACCATTCCAGTATCCAGATAGCCCCTTATGAGGCTTTGTATGGGAGAAAGTGCAGATCCCCTCTGTGTTGGGTTGAGCTAGGTGAGAGGAATATAATAGGACCTGAGATTGTGGACCAGACCACCCGACAGATAGGGTTGATTAGACAGAGACTCCTCACGGCCCAGAGTAGGCAGAAAAGCTATGCCGATAAGAGAAGGAGGCCATTAGAGTTTGAGATTGGAGACCATGTGTTCATTCGAGTGTCTCCAGTGACGGGAGTAGGTCGGTCAATGAGGGTAAGAAAGCTCAGTCCTAGGTATATTGGTCCGTTTGAAATCCTTGAGAAAATTGGACCCGTGGCTTACCGAATCGCCTTGCCTCCTAACCTAGCCCAAATCCACAGTGTTTTTCATGTCTCCCAATTGAAAAAGTATATGCCTGACCCCTCACACGTCATAGAATATGAGCATGTGCAATTGCAGGAAGATCTTTCCTATGTAGTGAAACCGGAGAGAATTGTGGATGCTCAGCTGAAACAATTGAGGAGTAAGAGCATTCCTCTGGTGAAAGTGATATGGAGAGGTCTGACATCTGAAGAAGCAACCTGGGAAATGGAGGATGAAATGAGGCAAAAACATCCAGAATTATTCCTTTAAGGTATGTATTTAAATTTCGAGGACAAAATTTCTTTTAAGGGGGGTGGAAATGTAACAACCAGAAAAGGAATAAGAGAAAAATGAGAAAAGAGGAAGCTGGGAAATTTTCGAAGGCCAAAAATTTTCTAAGTCTTCTCGCCATAGCGAGAAATAGAGTCGCCATAGCGAGAATGCCTCCTCGCAATAGCGAAGATGTTCCTAGCTGTAGCGAGTGTGACATTCCATACAGAAACCAGGGAGTTGCTCGCCATAGTGGCGCTATAGTGAAGGCAGAGGTCTGGAACAAGCCGAGCTCGCCGTAGCGACGCCATAACGAAGGCAAAGTCTGGAACTTGCACGAGCTCGCCGTAGCAAGGATGATGACTCGCTATAGCGAGAGCGGTCCAGAAAAGCGTGAAAAAAGAGATTTTAACTTTTTAAAAGAGTCTAAACTCTTCCTTTCTCTCAGAACCGACCTGAGCTTCGACCAAGGAGAGAGAAAGAGCTGAGGAGAGAGAGAGAGACCTAGAGAAGCAAGGAGATCAAGCAAAGAGGTGAGTAATCTTTAGATTTCCCTAGCTTTTCTCCTTAGCTTGTTGTCTCCTCCTTTTGCTTTCTCTTTCTACGGTTTTAGCAGTTGTTTTGGGTTAGGTTCAGAAGAGGGAAGTGGGAAAACTACTCTAGAAGGAGGGTAGAACGCATTTACCTTCATTTCTTCCTT
The DNA here is from genome assembly GCA_026724425.1 of Erythrophleum ivorense. Classification (NCBI taxonomy): domain Eukaryota; kingdom Viridiplantae; phylum Streptophyta; class Magnoliopsida; order Fabales; family Fabaceae; genus Erythrophleum; species Erythrophleum ivorense. Next base: position 442,113 of record JAIUCV010000611.1, on the reverse strand, counting down.
CATGCTTTCTTTTTTGAGGGCTTGAGAGAGGAAGGAAAATGAGTAGAGTTCTAGAGAGAGAATCCCTAGATCTGTAAGGGTAGTGAGGGTTTAATTTGATGAAGAGTCTCTTTTAGCTTTGTGAGAGTTATTTAAACTATGAAAGAGTAATTGGTGCTCTTTGTTCTGCCTAGGCTCAAAGGAAGAAACTCCACCTTGTTGTGAGTGTGAAATCAAGGAGGGAGAGGAGAAATTGAAAGGGAAGACTTGTGTAATCTGAGAAGGTAGCTCTCTACTCTATTCTTGTTGCATTCTTGGATGTGTAATAGTCATTATATGTTGTATATGTGCTTGTATGATGAGATATGCCATTGATTTTGCCTTGATGTATCGGTACCAATATGCTTATGATGTGATTGGGAAATTGCTCGGGTGAGGTGGTGCCGAAAGTCCCTTGAGACGGGTGAGGAGGAGCCAAAAGTCCCTAAACCAAGGGTGAGGCCGATCCAAAAGTCCTAAAGCTCGGGTGAGGCTAGACCGAAAGGCCCTAGAGCCTAATCTTGGCATTGGTTTGATTTCATAGCGTGAAACACATATGTTGTGTTATGATGATTTGTTTGCATGCTTGACTAGTATATGCCTTGATTGCATCTTGAATGAGTATGAGCTATTGAGATTCTCCCGAATCTCACCCCCTTCCCCTCCCATCCTATTATTCAGGTGGTGTTCAAGGAGAGGCGAGCACACCTCACGGAGCCTAGAAGAGCATAGTTAGAATGATGTATAGCTTTTTGGTTATTTTGATGTATAAGGTTCCAAAATGAGAATGCACCTATTCTTTTTGGAGTTGTAACTATATGAGCACATATAAATGTATGTACAAATGATGTATGGATGATATAAAGGGTTAAAGTAATGAGAATGTATAAGTTGGCCTTTTGAGGCTTATGTGAAATGGTGTATTCTCTTCCATAGCATAGTGAAATTGGAATGTATGATGATTTGGATTACTTAGATAATTCATATATGCTATGTTTGTACTTTTAAATTTGCCCAATAGAGGTTAGAGTATGTGGGAGGTCATTTAGACCCGTTTTGAATCCCATGTGGTGCTAAAATTGCCATTTAGGCGAGCTCCGTCAAAGTATGATCGGATGAGCTCTTCTTGTTATGGAATTTGGCATGCCTCTAGAGTCTATTGAGAGATTCTTGGGAAGCTAGAGTGGGTAATATTTGGAGGTCTAGAGAATATTTGTTGAATTGTTGAAATTGGGAATTTTCAATGTTTTAGTCATGGTACTGTTCATTGAGTCCGAAAATGAAACCATGTCATTCATAGACCAAATGATGTCCAAATGTCATGAAACTTTAGGACCATAAACTAGATATCCACAGTGACCTATAACTGGAAGCACCTTAATTGGAGGTCTTTAGAGAGAGAAACGATTTACTGAAGTTCTGTATCAGCATCAGGGAAGTTTCAGACCTTCGTTACTGTTTTATCGGTTTCCGAGTTCTTAGAACTCCTGAACTGATCTGGACTTATTTTTCTCCTCTATTTAACATCAGTAGCTTTCCAAATTGGTATAGTTTGCCCTGATTGGATTTTTGTGGATTTAATTACGAATTTCTGAATTTCATGACAGTAAACTGCACCAGTATCAGGGACAGCTGGACATCTGTTTCTATTTCGATGTCAATGAGGGTCTAAACGTTGATATTGAGGCTGAGAGTTATTTTTAGTGTGAATGTAACATCCCAAGCTTTCCAGAGAGCTATGATTTGCTTGATTTCCATTTTTCTAGAATTAGTTGTGATTTTCCAAAGTTGGAGCCAGAAACATGATTTATGGGCCCGATTGAGAAATTGTATTTTCTGAGTTTTTGGCTTCTTACCCGCGGTGTTGTGAGTTGTTTGAGACTATGTACAAGTCTTATAAATGGTGTTTGAGTAAAGAATGTGAATGATGGGTTCACAGGACCCACGGGGCAAAATATGACCGGTTAAACCCCGACTTTAAGTAGTGAAATACCACGGTTTCGGTCATTTTCCGGGGAAATCATATGGAATCAAGTCTAGAGGGAGGTTAATTGGAATGAAGTCAGTAAGGTGTTACAAAGGAACCATATGTTACATTTTTCAAGTTCTTTATATCTTTAGCATTTAGTCTTCCATGTATTTATAGATCTTCACTGACTTCTAATCATTAGAAATAGAACAATGGTAGCAGTGGCTTTTTGGTTAAAGTAGAGGGAGTGTGCCTGCAATGTTTACGAGCTTTCTCTTTAGCAACAATTGTCAGCATAATAAGTTCTTTCTAAGCAACCTATGTAGTCTATTCTTCATAAATGCTATTAAATACTTATTTTATTGGTTAGAGAAAGATTATCCCTTTTTTATGACAAATATACTTGCAGAATAGAGAGGAGAGAAAAAGAATGAAATGATTATACTATGTTTATGCTTTGTCTAGCAAAAAATGATACATAGAGTTTGTCATATATACATTAATAATTTTGTTTTAGATAATAAAAAAATGAAAATGGGCCAAAAATGATTGGATTTTTACATTAATGAATTTTTGGCTTTTGTTATTGTCAAAGTCATGGATTCAAATAACCTTAGGCCAACAAATGATAAGTGAATGAGGACATAAAATCTCATGTTCAATATTAAGCTTAACACCATGTTGTATTGATTGGTCCTCACATATAGCTTTAGGCATGTATAAAATTAGAGCATATAATTTTTTTTAGTTTTATTAAAATTACAAAGCTTTTTTTTTTAATATATACAAACTTCCTCTAAAATAAAAAGTTATTATATTTAATTTAAGATTTTTTGACCAAAATATCCTGCATTTGTTTATTTTTTTTAGTTAAAAAATATGTCTTTATGTCTAATAGAGGGTATTTTAGTCAAAAAATTTTAAATTGATCTAAAGTATAAGATAAGCCTTTTTTTCAAAAAAGGTATATATATTTTAAAATAGAATAAAAATTTATGTAATTTTATCAAAACTCAAATGCATAATTTACTTTTCACATTGAAAGTGACAATGTCTATAATTATCTCTTCACTTTCGAGACTGATAAGTCCCATTCCAAAGTTCTTGTTGCAACCAAAACTGACAACTAATATATATTCATTTAAATCAGGATAAGTAATATTAATTATAACAATAATAATAATGATAATGATAATATGAATATATTTCGTTTACTTCCTTACTTACATTTCTCATCATTTTCTTTACTCTTTCTCAAACATAGAATTTAAGGCTCAAAGAAAGTATGGAAAGATTAAAATTATATTTTGGTCATTTATAGATGAATCAATTCTCAAATTGGTTCATTAATTGATTGATTTTCGTAATAGTATCTTATAGTTAAAAGCCATCCAAACTAGTCCCTTTATTGGTGGGAAAGTTTGGTTGAAATTTAATGATTTCATATTATTGAAAATGTGCCATTTCACTAGATTTGTTAGCAAAATCAGCAACTCATTAATGGAGAAATTAGTTTAGGTGAATTTTCAATCATGGAGGACCAAAATGAAAATAAAAACCATTAGAGACAAAAACTTGGTCTATTTGTGGAAGATGACAATAAAATTTTACTCCTTATAACTTAACTTTACTATCCCATGCATTTAATTTTCTATCGGCATCCTCCATAGATGAGTTATTTAATAAGATTATAAGATCTAAGAGAATGACAGAAGTGGAAGATAAGTACTTTAATTCCTATTTATAAGAATAAGGGGAACATACAAAACTATGCAAATTATAGAGGAATTAAACTCATAAGCTACACTATGAAATTATGGAAGAGGATTATTGAGTAGAGATTAAGGCAAGAGACTTAAGTTACAGAAAATCAATTTAGTTTTATGCCTAATAGGTCAACCATATAAGCGATATACTTGTTGCAAAGATTGATGGAGAAATATCGAAAGAATTAAAAAGACTTACATATGGTGTTCATTGATTTAGAGAAGGTATATGATAGGGTGCCAAAAGATGTTTTATGGAAGGCTTTGGAGAAAAAAGGAGTTCGTATTACTTATATTTGATCAATTTATGATATGTATGATAAGATACAACTAGTGTGAGAACATAAGGTGGACTCATCAGAGATTTTTCAATAACTATTGGCTTACATCAAGGGTCAACTTTAAGCCATTGTCTTTTTACTTTAATCTTGGATGTGTTTATTGAATATATCCAAGAGATGGTGCCATAGTGCATGCTCTTTGCAGATAATATAGTCCTAGTTGAAGAGTTAAAGGAGGAAATAAATGAGAAGTTAATGACATGGAGATTAGCTTTGGAAGCACGTGGATTTCATTTAAGTAAAAGTAAAATAGAGTATATGAAATATAAGTTTAGGAAGAAGTATACTAATTCTAGCATAGAAGTGAAAATCAGAGAACAAACTATACCACAAGTCACTCAATTAAAGTATCTTTAGTCCATCACACAATATGATGGGAAAATAGAGGAAGATATAAACTATAGAATTTAAGTGGGGTGGATGAAATGGAGGAGTGTTTTGAGTATTATTACAAATAGAAGAGTACTACTCAAACTTAAGGGTAAATTTTATCGCCCAGTTATAAGATCGGCAATATTGTATGAGACTAAGTATTAGGCAATAAAAAAGCCAACAAGAAAATAAATTCAATGTTATAGAGATGAAAATGTTATGTTAGATCAATAGACATACCAAACAAGATAAAATTATAAATGAATATAATAAAGAGCAAGTTAAGGTTGCATTTATTGTGAAAAAGATTATAGAACCGCATCTTATATAGTTTGGATATATGTTGAGAAGACCTATAGAAGCCTTTGTAAGAAGAGTAGATTAGATGGAGAGTAATTTAATAATTAGAAGTAGAAAAAGACCATGAAAAATTATAGGTGAAAGCATTAAGAAAGATTTAAATTTAAATAGTTTATCTAAAGACATGATTTATAATAAAAATTTATGGCATCATTTAATTGTATTCACCCTAGATGAGATTGATCTGATCTCAACAGCTTCTGAAAACAATACAAAGTAAAGTTAATTGTGAAAAAATAAGAATTGAAAAGAAAGAAAAGATAGCATTTTGAATTTGAGAGTTTCTAGAAAAAGCTCACACGCAAGTGGTGATAGATAACTCCCTTGATTTTAAATGGGCCTAGAGGGATACCTTCGTCATATAGCCAAGCTTATGTTTAAATTTTGTGTATGTAGGCACAAATCCTAAGAAAAAAAAATTAACTGAAGGATATAAATTTTTGAAAAACATTATAATTTTTGTCTTAACATTTGGTTGCTAATTGTTGCACCAATTTCAATTCTTAGGAGTACTCTTGTGAGGAACCTTCTTTAAAAATTTCAATATTCTATCCAAAAAGAAATTCTAACAATAAGTTAAACTAAAAAATTAATATTAGTTTTGAGAAGAAGACAAATAATAATTCATAAACATAAAAAAAGAAGGGGTGAATAACAAGGAGAAAGACAAGACGCCGACTAAGAGATAAACAAGGAAGTTAACTAATAAAAAAATTAAAGAGTATAGTGGCAATGGTTATCGCGAATATAAGAAAACAAGCATAACGCAACATGGCATACCAGACATGGCGATGACTCATCAAGCTTGATAATATACATGTGTCTCTAATTAAGTGTTCCCTTGTTTAAATTTTGTGTACGTTGATACAAAACCCAGGAAAAAATTTACCGAAGAATTTAAATTAAAAAGTTATAATTTTTGTCTACACTCTATCAACATTAATTGATTGTAAATTATCATACCAATTTCAATTCTTAAAATAGTGCACATGGGTATTTAACCAAATGAGTGGTTTTATTACTCTAATTTATTAAGTATGATTAGCTATAAGGTACAACCCTCACCTCCAAGATATGATGTACTGGCATAAATGTTCTTTTCACTAAATATGTCATGATCTCCAATGTATATCCATAAGGTGTATTTTAAAGAATTGATACACTACTAAAAACTATAATTTTTTGTGCTATTACCTAATTGCGGTTCTAAAAGCTACAACTAAGACTTGGTTTAGCGACGATTAGCATAACAGCCCTTAAGTGAAGTAGATCTGATTGTAATTTAAAAAATATCATGCTTAATTCATGGACTCACTGCAGTTTAAACAAAACCATCATCAAATTCATGGACTAACGACGATTTTCTACTATTGCAGTTGTTCCACTAAAGGACTAATTGCAATTATATAGAACCACAGTTAGTCCTTTGTGAACTAACTATGGTTCATTAAAACCACTGTTAGTCCCTTTTAAAATTTAACCCCTCTATGAAATTGGTTCACACTAGCATATTTGAATCTCCAAAAGGCACAGTTGACCCTAGTTTTAGCCATCTCATTTGCGTTCATTTAACTAGTAGCGCCATTGAGAGCAACTGTTTGTCGTGAAATTGTCATTTGTCACTAGTGAGACTATGTTCGTGCCTCCAAGAAGCATCAATCCAATGTTGTTCCTCTATCTATCTGATGTTCCTCTATCATGATAGTGTCACTCGATAGGTTAGTTTGATTTTTCTTTTTTTCTTTTTTTTTCAGTTTTCAAATCATCTTGATTTTGTGGTTGGATAATTCTTTGTTCTTGTGGTTACCTTGCTAGTTAGATATTAAATCATCTTGATTTTGTGTTGGAAGCTTTGTTTCAGAAACCTTTATTTTGGAAACTACCCTATAATTTACTTTTAAGACATTGCCAAGGACCAATTTTGGTAGCACTAGAGCATCTCTATTGTTTTTAGGTCACGATGATTGAATGTGACTATTGTGCTTGTCTTTTTGTTAATGAAAATATCAATTTATTATTTTCCTACCCTTTCTTGTAGCTTTAACTTGTTTCATTTTGTGATAAATTTTGAGTTTTGGTCCTAAGTTGTTGTCATGGATTATTAATATACTATGGTCAATTTAGTCCAAAATTTTAATTCTAGCTTGAAATTGTCATGAAAGTATTTCTTTAAAGACAAGCCTTGTGTTATGCAAGGCTTGAATTAGATGAATACCTTATCCAAATGTTTGGAGCTTAGCCCATTGTTTCTCAAAAGAATAAATGCCTAGTCTATTGTGTAAGCTGAATCCAATCTTCTCTTCTATTCCCTTCTCCTCCTCCTTCGTGTCTTCCAAGTTTTGAATGGAGTGAGACTTGGTTACTAAAGATAAATTCTCTTAATTTAAAGGATATGTAATGGTTTCTCTGGGGTTTATTAAGAAGTCGTGAGCCACAAAAGTTGGGATGCTGCTATGTAGTACACAAAATTTGTGCAATAGAATAACACACTCGTAAATTAAACTCCTTATACTTCCATGTGTATAATGCATGTAGAATAATTAGGTCCCAAAATCTAAATCTCTTGTTCAAAGCATAAATGTGTACTTTCTTAAATCAAATTCTGTAACCTAAAAGAGTAAATAATATCTACATTACAATAGTTCTCTTCTTCGAAAGCTCCTTAGGGAAAGAAAGATAGTAGCATATACAGGAAGAATAATTTGACTTGAAAGAATCATATGAAATTTGTTATTAATATGCCATTTTCTATCAGACTTTACAATATAATATGATGATATCATTCTCAACAACATAACCATATCAGAATAAATTAACACCTGATGTGTACAATATCCATTTAAAAGAAAAATTTATAAAAATAAGAATTGTAATAAGACATGCTCTCATAAAACAAAATCAATTCAGATTTTCAATGAAAATCAAGAAACTTGGTTTCTTAATTTGCATGCATCCAAGGATTTTGACAGAGGTAGCACGCATCATCCATATTCTCACCATTCATCTCCTATCCCCTGTATACTTAAAAGAGCAGGCCATAGTAATTATGATTTCATCTTTAAAATAATATATATATATATATATATATTAGTTTTAGGATCCATTTGCTAGCTGCTCTAATTGTAAATGTAAATACGTGTACTTGAATTAATTAAAGAATGGAATCCAATTTTTATTCATTGGACATGTTATTTTCCTGCAATTGCCACCCAATGGTGCCAACTAAGATATGTACAAATTGTTTCCTTTTCTTGTCATTGTTAATTGCTTGATAATATGCTAGTTTAATTTATTTATGACTTAACTCTTATTGTTAAGAGCTATTTGTCATTTTGGCATTTCATTTTCGGGCCACCACAAGTTTTCACCTAGATAAAAGGAGAGTTGTGCTATTATATATATAGAATAATCAAATTAGAGAGATGTTTCTCATAGCATTCTAGATGTTATGTTCAAGTTTATAAATTGCCACAAGTTATTTCTCTCATATTTTGGACCAAATCAACCTTTTACTTGTACAATTATAATAACATTTTTACTTGCTTGCTTTCTTTCTTTCTTTCTTTCTTCATTTTGGCTTTTTATTTAATGCACCTTCACTTGAAGATGGTGCAGTTGATGCCGCTGAGCTTGGACATTACTCTTTGATGACTGAATTACTCTTATTAAATTCTCTTAGTGCATTGAATTTATTTAATTTAAGTTTGAATATGTTAACTTTATTTCTGCATAAGAGGTAAGAAAAGTTAGACCTATGAATCTAACTTTTTTGGGGCTTTGGCTCCTTCTTAAAGGCTAGAGAGTTGTCAAGTATTGGAACGAACGAGTCTAACCCATTAGAGAGGGAGGATTATTAGGTGTTTTATTAGGGAATATTACAAAAGACTTCACAACATTTCTTGTTAGCTACTTTAGTTATAAGAATGTTCCCCCTAGTACAAGAATGATATTTATAGGAATACTATATAGGTAGCACATTAATTATGAAACTGTATTATGGCTTATTCAAATCCATCCATTTGTCTTAAGTCCATAGGGGGTAAGTGGAGATAGAAGAGGAAGGACATGCATGACAAAAGACAAGGTGCTAAAACAACAAATGATGAGCTATTGCAACTAGTTCTTGATATGATTTTGATGGAGGAATGGGCTACATACATTCAATACTGAGAGGATTTAAGGAAGAAGGTAATAACACTTTTTTACAATATTTTCAATATTCTTGATAGAGATACTTATTTTGTTTTTGTTAATTACTAGGCGATTGTGGAGAAAAATAAAGAAAATAAGAGAAAATGGACAATTCTCCATACTGGTAGATCAAAGAGCCTTGTAAGAAAAAAGGTTGAGATGGTCAAAGATATTAGGAAAAAGTATAACTGAATTTTTGATGTAATATGAGAGGTTAAAATATTTATCTTATACTTTGTAGGAGGTTGAGCATGGAGGTCCAATCACTTAGGGAGATGTGTGGATTGCCACATATAAAAAGAAAGATAAAATTTCAATGAATAAGGAAGCTAAAGCAGTCATTGTAAGTATATAAGATATGTAAGAAATGCTTTGCAAGAGAAGATATTAGAGCTTTAGACTCAAGGATTTTCTTCCCAGGAGATCTTAAGCTAGGATTCATTAACCTTGGCTTTAGAAAGCCATGAGCACCTTGGTCATGTCTTAGGATAGGGATTAGGTGCTTGCTTGTCCAATTGTTTGGCTAGTGTGCTTGCTTCTAGAGCAGGGTTCCACCTTTTGTTGCTTTCTTATCCAATTAAATATATTTGAATTTCAATTGTAAATTGTAATTGCATCTATATGAAATTGTTATTGTGATTAAATTTTAATAGTAAATTATAATTGAACAACTATATAGGTTTGATGGCAGTTAATGCATATAAGCTATTAGAATTTTAAAAAGAGAATTAATTTAGTGGTAGTTTAAACCATTGCTAAAACATTCAAAAAGCCCTAGTTAAGGGTAAATGGACAATTTTGTTATAGTCTAGAAAACCACAGCTAAACCTTTTAGCCATGGTTTAAACAATAGCTAAAACCTTTTTTCTAGTGATATTTGATTTGTTAAAGTAAGGATTTGAAAAAAAAATGTTCAAAAGCATATTATGTGTACATGTTTCCATATTCTCAAAAAATATTATGTTTTATAGTTAACAATATATGTGCATTTTGTTATTAATTGCGTTATTATATTTTGTAACTAATTATGTTTTATTTGTATCCACTCACTAAACATTTGTTTGACTCACCTCTGTTATTTTAATTTCACTTTGCAGCTTTTAATTATCCTACAATAGATTATTAGGCTTGCCTCTACATCAATGAGGCAATTAATTCTCATGTAAGCAAGATTGGTAAATATAGATGTACAAATTTGTAGTTGCTTAAAATTTTGCATAGTTTTTTTTGTTTAAAAGTACTATGTTTCTGATGTCTATAGAAGGTGGTAAGCTCCAACAATATATATGTATCGAGCATAGCTCTTGTTTTTATATGTTTTGAATAAATTTGTAACTTTGAGGAGTATCAAATTTATAAAGGCTATGCCAAAATTTTCAATAAATGGTTATGTGTTTGAAAGACTTATTCAAGTTCATGTTTTGTACTTGTCTACTTTTTAGCTTACAAAGTTAAAATACTGCTTTGCCCTTGTGCAAGTTGTGTAGACAATTTGGGTCATTGTTGCTTCAGCAATGGAAATGTTGGAAAATTATATGTTCAAGAAGTCAAAACCTATTTGATGTATCTCTTTCATTGCTAGTGTTAATGGAGAGTAGAACACTTTATCTACCATAGTTAACTAAGTATCAATTGTAATTGCTAATGGCTATTATCAAAATTGTCAACTATCAGATCTTATATATGGTATTCATTGTTGCTTTAGCAATGGAAATGTTGGAAAATTATATGTTCAAGAAGTCAAAACCTATTTGATGTATCTCTTTCATTGCTAGTGTTAGTGGAGAGTAAAACACTTTATCTACCATAGTTAACTAAGTATCAATTGTAATTGCCAATGGCTATTGTCAAAATTGTCAACTATTAGATCTTATATATGGTATTCATTCATGGGTTTTTAACGTCAATGTTTCTTTCTTTCTTTCTTCTTGGTATATTTGCTATATTTAAGCTAAGGACACTACAAAAAGATTATAGTTTAGCAACAATGCCTTAACTATGGTTACTAAAACTATAGTTATGACACGTTGTCACACCCATATTGCGACCACATGGCACTAGAAAAATATTTAAAAGATTTCCATTTCTTAAAACAAAACCAAAATAAAATTGAAGTAAAGCCACTATCAAACTTTTACTTTTGAAAGGCAAAACTTTGGAAAAGCTCTTATGAGAAAAATGATTTGCAAATCAGAAAGTGAATTCAGAAGTCGATTATGAGTGGAGAAAGTGTTAAGTGCCTTACAATACCTATTTCTAAAAATGGTTACTTTAAATTAATTGTTTAAAATTAATATGGTCTTAATTTTATTTTAATTATCCTAACTGTAACACCATACTTCTAGGACTCAATTCATACAATTCCCATGCCTCATCTTATGTTTGTTCTATGAAAACAATATAGTGGCATAGGGAGTTATGAATAAAAATGCATTTCTCTACAGGTAAAATTTTTCTTTCGGAGTCCCGTAGGTAATATGAAAGCATCTATCACTTTCTCATACTTAAACACATGAATATAACTCATTTCCATCATCAAATTTGGCTTACAACTCGTGGAAAACAAAGGAGCATATGAAATCCGTGTTTGCATTTTCGGCCAGGATTTCCTCTTTTCTGTCACAAACTTTGAAAAATCATAACTAAATCTAGAAAAATAACAAACATGCAATATTTGTCATTATGGAAACCTTAGGATGTCTAATTCACACTAAAAATATGCCCAAGTCATAAAATTCATTACACAGGACGTTTGACATCCAAAAAAGTCCAGAGGTCGCTGCTACCTGGGCTGCTGTTTCAGATTACTGATACAAACTTCTAAAATTCATAACTAATTATATAAAAATTGAAATCACACAAATTTGGTCATTCTGGAAAGCTAAAAATCTTAAATTTATGTAAAAATAATTTCAGAATGAAAAAAATACGTTTAGTCAGCTGGACCCTATGGAACAGTAACCGGACTCATGGGGCGTTACTGATGTTGACAGTTAACTTCAAACATGCATAACTCACTGCTCAGACCTCCAAATGAGGTGATCTCGGTGGCCACAGAAGCTTATGACCTCTAGTTTGTGCATGTAAAATTTCATAAGCATTGGACACCATTTGGCCATCGGGTGACACAGAATTCAAAACTGCCAATATGAACAGTACCTATACCAGAATCCATGAAAAATCCCAACTTTGAAAATTCATCAAATATTCTCTAGGTATTTGAAAATTATGATCTTTAGCTTCCCAAAAATATCTTAATGAGACCTAATTGCATGCCAAGTTTCAGGGCAATAATAACTCATTTGGCTAAAAAATGGTATAGGGTTTCGTTATGCTCAATTTTGGCTCTATATTGGGTACCAAAATTGCCAAATGGATTCCCTTTGGTCTTGGCAAGTTTTGGGCAAGTTTAAAAGCATATTTTAAACTTGTGTGAGCTGCCCAAATGGTCCCAAACCTTATGCATCTCTTTTTGGCCATTCAACCCACATTTATACACATTTGCATTAAACTTCCAACTTGCATAACTTGGCATTACATACCTAAATTTATTTCTAAAGTTCATACATCATATCTATACATGTATACATCACATAATATCATATTTACATGTGTCTCAAGGGTCATGTGCCATTTACAATAATCATATACATCATTATGGCTCAAAAAGGATAAAAACTAGACATATGAATGTCAATCTCTCTTCTTCAATGTTGTTGGCTCCCATTAGCATATCTACTTGGTTCACCTAGCATGTTAGATCATTGGAGAGGAGGGGATGAGATTCAAAGAATCCCAATAGCTCATCTCTCATTCCATCACACATAATATGTGCAGCAAGTTTCATATATGCATGCAGGGAGAAAGTAGAAATCATAGGCATTTTAAAGCAACTTTGGCATGTGAATCAATCATGCAAGACATTCAAGAGCTCACTAAGTGTTTGGATTGGCCTCACACTTCTCCTCATGGATTTTGGACTTGCCTCACCCATTCTTTAAGCACTTTGGACTCAACCATATTCTTGGGAGCCCACTTTACTTTTGGGAGACTCTTTACTTTGTCTCAACCAAGCTCAAGGGTTCTTGGCTCATCCTCACTAAAGGGAAGAGTTCTTGACCTTTCCACACTCAAGCAAACTCACACAAACATCATGTAATCATTTGAAAACATAACATAGCATCAAGCATCATGGCATATAAAGGCATGCTAGTATACTTTTTTTAACTTGAAAATACACATACATACATTCTAAAACAAGCTAAACACACATCCATGCATGAGAGAAGGTGGAAAGAGCTACCTTGCATAATTTCACACACTTTTTCCTTAGCTTTCAAGCCTCCTCTTTTAGCTACACACCCACAAGTTGGTGGAAATAGTGTCTCTTGGCCTAGACACAAATTATGGGAGCCAATTAAGTTCATGAAATAATGTCTAGGGCCATGCAACTTGCTTAAACCCTAGATTACTCTATAACCTCCATTATGGTCTATATTGGCACCTAATGAAGCAACACCCCTCAAATGATTTCTAGGCCTCATTCTTTATTCTCAAATATGATTCTTGACTCCTTTTAAACCTCTTGGAGTCATCATATCATTAAAACAAAGGGCCTAACATCATGTTACTTCCTTAGGTCACAATATGGAACCTAAAGCACTAACTCATTCTCTAAGCTTCCTAAATTTTTTCCAAGGTTTCCCCTCACATTCATTCATCATATATGAGTCAAAAATGGGCTTGGAACAATTTAAAACTCTCTCTAACTATGTCATCCCTACTTGGCCGAAACTTAGAGCATAAATGGGATTTCATGGCTTCTTGATTTTTCCTTGATGGGAGAACCATTTAGGGAGGTTGTTAAGAGTTGTAGGAGGTCAAGGAAATACTTAAATAGCCAAGCAAACTCATAGATTAAATCAGTTTTTACAATCCCCTTAAATGCTCTACACTTTTCTAACTTTTAGGTTCATGACTTTCCATGGGGTTTTGTTCATTTTCATGGAGGAAGAGGCATATGGGGGACCTCTTAGGGATCTTAGGAACTTAAGCAAACACTCATCTAAGCTAGAGAATTCATGGATCAAAACAGATTTCACAATGTCTCCATGAATCCCTCACTTTTCTATCTTGTGTTTTCATGCTTCTTTCTTTGATTTCTTTGCACTTACTTGCTTCTCACACTCCAAAATCTATGAATCTCCCTTCCTAGGACCAGAATTCATCTCCCTTTGATTGGGCCCTATATGGGACGAAATTATCACAAGGAGAGGGGAAGAAGAAGCATGGAAGACAACAAGTTACCTTGATTTCCTAGCTTTTCTCGAGAGCTCTCTTCCTTGCTTCAACTCTCTCCTTGAATTTTGAAATTTACCCCTCTGTTCTGGGCTCAAAACAGAACCAAACACCTCACTAAATCCATAGGAAGAGAGGAGGAAGGGAGGGGAAGAAGTTTTCTAAAGGGAAGAGCAAAAGTTTCCATGAATTCATACCTTTCTCTTGGCTTTTCTTCTTCCCTTGAGCTTGCTCTTGTGCGCCACTCTCTCTCTCTATTTTCTGGGAAGAAACAGAGCATTTTACTCAGAGGAGCTGCTGGAACGTGGATAAGAAGAAGCCAAAAGTCACTTTATGTAACTTTTTACTTTTACATTTTAGTCCCTTTTTTTGGCTTTTTCATTTTAGGCTCATATCAACTCCTTTTTGAAATCCGTCTTTTCCATCATATTCCTTAGGCTCTTAATCATAAGAATTGCCTTTAGAATCATTCAAAAAGGATCTGAAACCATTCTGAACCGTTCGGTTAAAGTTTTGGTCAACCTTTGCCAAAATCGCTCACCGGAGGGGTTTCAACTGTTCTAGGGGTTCCCATGGTTTTCAGGGCCTCTGAGAACCCCAGAAAGCTCAAATTTTCCATTTAAAAAGCTCTCTTGTGAGTTTTCAAATTTTTCCAAAAATTACAAAAATACCCCTACTTTCTTCGGCAAATTTTCTGAGCTCTTCTGGCTCTGTTTTTGGGCATCTCAGACCTCAAATCCTCATTTTCTAATATTTAAAATTTTATCATAATTTTAGTTGGCCCCAATTTCTTCTATTTCAAGGACTTCCTTTTATATTTGGTTCATTTCTGACGTTTACGGAGAAACCGAACATTGCGTTTCTCACGTTTACGAAGGGATGAGATGTTACACTAACAATCATATACAATAATAAAGAGAATAAAAGCAATTTAAAAGGAAATAAAAGGAAAAAAAGAGTTTATTTACATGGGCGGACTTGACTTCAAATGAAAGCATAGAGCCTACGTACCTTATGGGAGAAATCAAAGTTTATATAGTTCAACCAGATTGGAAACTGTATTAATTGGTTGGTGTTTTTTATTTATTTTTATTAAAAGAGAAAAAAGTGGAAATCATTTAGACTTTTGCAAACAAAACAATTTTGAAATTAGTTTGTGTTTTAATTTGAAAAAAAAACTAAATTAATCTCACTTCTTCACTTTTTTTCCTTTTTTTTAAATTTTTTAATGATATTTTTTGATATCTTTGATTTTTAATTTTTTGTTATTTTTAATTTTTTTGGTTTTTTATGATTTATTATTTATATTTTTAATGATTATTTTTTTATTTTTCCATTTTTTTAATATTTTTTGTTTTAATTTCTTTCATTTTGAATTTTATTTTCTTATGATTGATTTTTTTATATCTTGATTTTTCTTTTTTAAATGATTTTTTTTGTTTTAATTTCTTTGATTTTGATTTTTGGTGTTTGATTTTTGTTTTTTATATTTTTTATATTTTTTTGTGCTTTTTCTTTCATGTGATTTTTATGATTTTTTATTCTCATCATTTTTTATTGGTTATGTATATTTTTTATTATTTTTTATATTTTTGGTTTATTTATCATTATTTTTTTTGTATTTTTGGACATTTTTATTATTTTTATTTTAAAAAAATATTTTTTCCTTTCTTCCCTTTTTCTTTTTTTTAATTCTTTGATTTATTTTTCAGAAATGACATTTTTACTTAAGTAAAAAAAATTATTTCTTCTTTTAAAATTTTTTGTTTTAGATTTTTGGATTTCATGTTTTTATAAATTAGATGACAAAAATTTTATGATGGAAAGGACAACTCTAAAAAAGGAGCTAAAATGGGCCTAAAATGAAAAGGCCAAGACAAGGGGCAAAAATAGCATTTTTTAAGAACAATTCTTAAGACATGTGCTTCTTAAAGGGCGTCCCACTCTTTCCTTCATCTAACTAGCTTAGTGTTCTATCCAAAGCAGAGAGAGAGATGAGGTAGAAGGGCGCACAAGAAGAAGCTTCAAGGGAGGAGAAAAAGCAAGGCAAAAAGGTAAGAAAAAAGGAAGTTTTACATGGTTCTTCCTTCTTTAAAGTTGCTCTCCTCCTTCCCACCTTTCTTCCCATGATTTTTGTATGTGATATGGGTCTATTTTGGGTGTGATTCAGATGGAGAAGATTAGACTTTGAAAGAGAAGCCTACACCAAGTGAGAAAGCTCTTGAAGAAACCAAGAAAACAAGGTAAATATCCATGCTTCTTTGCTTTTTCTTCCTTGCTTCTTGATGGGTAATTTTGGGCCTTAAATAGAACAATCAAGAGGGGAATAATTTTGACCCAAACTAAGTGTGAAACCTATAATTTAGTGTGTGGGAAACAAGATTATGCATTGAAACATAAAGAACAACCATTGAAATTCAAGAGAACCAAGCTAAGGATTCAAAGACATAGGCTAAAATATAATTTTATCCAAGGGTGTTCTAGCTTATATGAGGATTTAAATGAGTTCCTCAGATTCCTAGGAAGCCTCCTAAGCATCTCTTCCTTGATGGAAAAATTTAAAACTCTATGGATGCAAATGGGAGGCATAGGCTCGGCCAAGCTTCCTTCAAGTACCTAGGGAGTGTTTTAAAATCTTCTAAACTTAGTTTGGGACTATATATGATGGGAGAATATGAGAAAAAGCCTTGAAAAAAATTTAGAAAACATAGATTGAGAGTTGGAGTTATAGGTTCTTTAATGTGACATAATGAAGCAACATATAGCTAAGCTCTTCAAAATGGTTGTATGAAGGTTCTAAGAATTTTAAATGGAGTTAAGAGTCATAGATTGAAAGAAAGAATGGAGCCAAGATATTAAACTCTTGTAATTGCTTCATTAGGTTCTTTGTAGTTGCTTCAAGGTAGCTCTCTAACCTTTTTCTCATGCATACTTAGTTGTCTTCTTGTCTTTAGATGTGTATATGTATGATTTTACCATGAGAAATGTTTCTAGTAATTTTCCACATGCCATGGTACCATTATGTGCATAATATGTGTTTTTATGAATGTTGTTTGGCTTGAATAAGGTTGGTGAAGCCAAAAGTCCCTTAGTAAAGGTGAGGATGAGCCAAAAGTCCCTATGATTGGGTGAGACAAACCCAAAAGTCTCAAGAAAAGTGAGACTTAGTTAAATGTTTAGTTAAACATCCCTTGAAAATGTGTGAGACAAGTCTAAAAGTCCTAAGGAAAAGGGGTGAGGCTAAACCAATGCTCCTAAAGGCCAATATATAATGTGTATAAGTTTCTTGCATATGAAAATGATTCTATGTTAGCAAAATGTTCATATATGCATCCTTTAGCTTGAAAGCATAGCTATTATGTATGATTAAAAGTGTTAAGAGCTATTGAGATTCCTAGAATCTCACTTTTCCCTCTCCATTGCCAAAACATGTCTAAGTGGACCAAGTGAGCAAAAAGAGGGAAGCCACCACACTTGAAGATGAGAGATTGACAAAAGAATCGTGTTATCTAGCCATTTTGTAACTATATTTTTGGCAAATGATATAACCCCATTTTGTAAATGATGTATAGCCACTTGAACATTATGTATATACATGGATATATGATGTATGTATGGAAATTGAAAGATTATGAATGAGAATAGATGTTTTCGATATTGAGATGCATGGATGAGTTTGTAAGACTTTGTGTATGGATATTGAGATGTATGAATATTTAGGATCCTTAGACAAGTTTAATGGACTATTTTTAAACTTTCCCACATGTCCAAGTGGCTTTGGACAAATTAGAAGCAAGAATGGTTCATATTTGAGCATTTGGATGCTTAAAAATGACCATTATGGAATCCTAAGTTACAAACTGACCAAATGGATGAATTTTCTTATGAAATTTGGCCTGCATATAGGTTTCATCTAGAGATTTATGTAGAGACAAAGAGCACCCAAATTGTTTTATGATTTTTCAAAGTTGGGAGAAAAATGCTGAATGGTAAGATGTACTATTCATTTGGTCAATTTTTTTCCTATGTCATCTATAGGACAAATGGTATCCAATGGTTATGAAATTATACAAGAATAAACTAGACATGATACGCTTTCCATAGCCACTGAGATCACCCCATTTAGAGGTCTATAGAGGGAGAACCAAAATTTTGAAATTTCAAATTAGTATTAGGGGCTCATCAAGACCTCTCGTATAGTTCCATCAGTTTTCGCAGCCGTAATGCTTCTTTTTGGGTCTAGAGTCATTTTAATCTTTATTAGACATTCATATCTTTCCAAAATGGTATGGGTTGTTGGGGTCTTATTTTTCTAGATTTCGTTATGAATTTTTGAAATTCATATCAGTAACCTATGATAGTAAACCTGGGTAGCTAGACCTCTAGTGCTTTTCTATTGTCAATCATGATCTAGATAATGTTTTCATGTCTTGGAATGATTTGTAGCCTATATTTGACATTTAGAGCTTTCTAAAAAGTCATCATTTAATGGATTTTAGTTTTTCTAGATTTAATTATGAATTTTCAAAGTTAATGACAAAACCTTAGTGCTAGAATCCAAAAGCATTTTGTAATTTTTCTGATGTGTGGCTTATAATCCAAGAAGTATGTAATGTTTGGTGAAGTTTATGACTTGTACAGATGGAATATGAGTAGAGGAATATATTAGGGAGTTCATGGGGTCCACGAAGCATGAAATGGAAATTCAAAGGCCTATGTAACACAAAATAATACATTATTTTTATTCCATTTTTCTTGAAACTCATGTATGAAGCTTAGTGTATGGCAAAGTGAGGCTAAAAGAATATGGTGTTACAGTAACCATCACTAATGAGGAAGTCAACATATTCATGATGGTTTCCATTGCTAACCTCTTGAAAAATGATTCCAAAATCAGCACATGAAGCATACTCATCCTTGACTCTTTCAAATCCCGTAATGCTAACACTCATAGTGTGCAATAGAATAATTCTATGACTCAAAGCATTTACTACTTTATTCTTTACTCTTAAGTAGTGTTTGACAACAAAAGTGAATTATTGAATGAATTCCACCCATTGAGCATGTCTTGAGTTCAAGGGTCATTGAAAGTTGAGAAACTCAAGAGCTTGATGGTTCGAATACAACACAAACTACTGAGAAAGAAGATAACACTTCCAATGCTCAAGAAATCTAATAATGGCATGGAACTTTTTGTCATATGTGGAGTACTTCTATTTAGTATCATTGAGCTTCGTACTAAAGAATGCTATTGGGTGTCCTTCTTGATTGAGAACACCTCCAATCCCAATTCCAAAAGCATCACAAGCAACCTCAAAGCACTTAGTAAAATTGGGTAGTGATAAGATAGGGCCCTCAGTGAGCTTCTTTTTTTTAGTTTAAAAAGCTTGGGAAGTTATAGGAGTCTAACTAAACTTGTCTTTTTTCAGACAATTTATGATAGGAGACATGATGAAGCTAAAATCCTAAGCAAAACATCTATAGAAGGATACTAATCCATGAAAACTACATACTTGCTAAAGTGTCTTAGGTTTAGGCCATTCTCGAATGGTGCGGAGTTTCTCAGGATCAACAGCTAAACCTTGCTCAAAGACCATAATCCTAAGGAAAATAATTTGCTTTTAAAGGAAGGAACAATATTCACAGCTTACTTGTAGGACTCATGGCTAAAGAATGGGTTCTTCCTTCTCTTAATTAGTTTATTGAAAGCCCCTTCTTGCTTTCAGTCCTTCTCCCACTATTATTACTTTTAAGTCCTAGCCAAAAATTTTAGTTGAAAATCTCTCTTCTCCCTTTCTCGCAAACTCGGTCTCTTCCCTTGAACCTTGATTAACCTCCTCTCTCTATCTTCGTTGCCTCAACACTCATTCTCTACCCCCCAATGTCTAATTTTTTTTTATAGCTCTCCTCCTTTTAGGTCTCTCTCTCTATCAATTTCCCTTTTCAATCAAAAGATAATTTCAACCAAGAAGAACCTCTTTCCAAAACCCCTTAATGATACTCCCTCTCCATCTTTTCTTCTCCCTAGACTTCTTTCCTTCCCCTTCTCTGCCTTCTTGTATGAGTGAGTATATTTAGTTTTATGGAGGGTGGCTACTTGAGGGAAAAGATTAGATCTAATTCTCTTGCTCTTCTTCCCTATGTGCGTGCATGAGTGTGGTGCTCTCCATGTGTCCTTTTTCTAAGCGTGTCTGGTGCTTTGTGCGTCTGTGTGTGTTGCTTTTTGTCTGCTCATTTTACAGCCTTTTTTTTCTTTTATTTTTCCTTTTTTTTTTGTTTCTTAGGGATTGACATGTTGGCTTGAAATCAATTAGACTAACTTCCTTTCTTTTTTTTTGTTTTAGTTAATTTACTTATTTTATTTTATTTTTTATTTTTTACTTTGCTCCTATTCTTTCTTTCTTTTTCTTTTAATTGTTTAGTGTTGTTAGGCTCTTAAAGCTTTAGTATTAGGCTCTAGGTTTGGAGTTTATTCTTTCTATTTCTCTCTTTTTTTTAGCTTTTTTATTTTCATGATTTTTTATTTTTTGATTTTTTTGGTATTGGATTAATAAGGGCAAGACAAACTATAGGAGAAATTATTAAGAGAGATTTAGATTTAAATGGTTTGTCTAAAAATATGATTTACGATAAGTGCTTATGGCGTCGATTGATCCATGTAACTGACCCCACTTAGTGGGAAAAGGCTTTGTTGTTGTTGTTGTTGTATTGGATTAATAAGGGCCAAAAGCATTGCTACTAGATGGCTCTTTTGGTTTTTGGGTATTGGGTTAATTAAACTAAAGCAATCAATTGGGTTAATTGAGCTAAAGTAATCAATTGGGTTATGCAGACTTAAGAAGGTTTAGATTAACAAATTGGGTTACGTTGTATTTTTCTTTTTTCTTTTTCATTTTATTTTTTATTTTACATTTTAATCTTGTTTTTTGTTTTTCTTTCTTTTTTTATTATTTTTTTCTTAAGGGCTTGAACTTTTCTCTTTTTTTTTTCATTTTTCCTCTTTTCTTTCCCCCTTTTCTTTTTTCTTTTTTAATTTGATCTTTTGAATTTTTGATTTGATTTTTTTTTGGTTTCTAGGTTTTAGATGATGGTTGAAAGAGCTTATTAAATCATGTGGTCTTAGATCAAACTTTTTTTCTTTGTTTTTTGTTTTTTTAATTCCCTTTTTTTTCTTTTTCTTTTCTTTTTTTGCTAATTTTATTTCATTATTCCTTTCGAAGCAATTCTAGACAAAATATGGTGTTCACAATTACCTTTCTTTACTTGTTTTTTAGGTAAGGAAGTTGGAAATGTAATTTTTAATGTTCTTGCATAAGAAACAAATAAAAATAAGAATACGTATTTTTTCAAGGGCAATTTAATTGCCCCCTATTACAATCAGACAATAGCAAATTAAATTAAATTTATAAAAAAAGAAAATTGACCCAAACAAAATATGATATTGACAGGTTGTCCCTCTTTACTTAATTCTTAAGTAAGGAGATTGAAAATATAATTTTTAATATTTTTAAGTTAAGAATAAGTAAAGATGGAAACATATATTTTGTTTAGGAAGCTAATGGGTCAAGGTAAGTTAACTTACCTATTAATTGAGTCCAGTAAAGATGCTTACTAGTACAAGGCTTTGGGTGTGCCTAGTTTGCACAAGATGTAAAGAGTGCTTGGCTAGTACAAGGCTTGAAAGATGTCTGTTTTATGCAAGGCTTTAAAGGCGTACAGGGCTTTAGAGTGCTTGGTCTAGTGTAGGACTTGCAGGTGCCTATTCTTGTGCATGACTTAATGGTACTTGCTTTAGTGCAAGATTTTGAAAGGTATTTGTTTTGGCATAAGACTTTGAAAGGTGTTTATTCTTGTGTAGAACTTAAAGGTACCTATTTTTATATAAGATTTAAAGGTGCCTATTCTGGTGTAAGACTTTCAAAGGTACTTGTTCTGGTGTAGGACTTAAGGTTTCCTACTTTGGTGCAGGACTTTGAAAGGTGCTTATTCTAGTATAGGACTTGAAGATGCCTATTTTGGTGTAGGATTTTGAAAGGTGTCTAATATGGTACAGGACTTGAATGTGTCTATTTTGGTGTAGGACTTTGAAAGATGCTTATTCTAATGCAGGACTTGAAGATGCTTGTTCTGGTATAGGACTTTGAAAGGTGTTAATTCTGGTGCAGAACTTAAAAGTGCCTATTCTTATGTAGGATTTGAAGGTGTTTGTTCTGGTGTAGGACTTTGAAGGGTGCCTTTTCTAGTACAAGATTTAAAAGTTCCTGTTGTGGTGTAGGACTTGAATGTACTTGTTCTAGTGCATAACTTAAAGGTGTTTATTCTATATTGGGCATAAATGTCTATTTTGTGTAGGACTTTAGTGTACTTGTTCTAGTCCAGGACTTAAAGGTGTAATTCTTGTATAGATTTTCTAAATTTGGAAACTCTATCTTATTTTCCAAAATTTTTGGCAAGATATGCACATATATGAAATGCACAATATATGCATAATACTTGACTTTTGAACTTAGTAACTCAGCTTTGCCCTAATATATATCAGGGTCTATGTATGCAAATGTGAAAAACAACAAAGCATGTGAAGTATTATGTTCCATGTAATGCAGATTTTTATGTTTTCTTTTGCCCTAGTATGAACTTTAAGGTCCACATAATGTATGCACATGTGGAATGTAAGAAGTGTGTAAGATGATTTATTTTGTAAAATGTAAAATTTTTATTTTTACTTATTCTAGTATAATATGAGATGCTTTTTTTTTTTGTTTTATGAAACACAATTTTTTTTTACTTTTAATTGTTCTAGCATGAACTAGGGTTTATGTAATATATGCAAGTGTGGGATGTATGAAATATATGATGTTTTATTTCATGAAATGTAGACTTATGCCCTTTACTTGCCCTAGTGTGAGCTTAATTTAATGTAATGTATGTATATATGAGATGTATGAAGCATATGAGATGTTGCAGTTTATGAAATGCATATTTTTATATTTTCTTTGCCCTAGTATGAACTTGAGATCCACATAATGTATGCATTGAGATATGTGAGGCATATGAGATGCCTTGTTTTATTTTATGAAATGAAAATTTTGCCTTTCATTTGTCCCAATGTAAATGTAATATATGCATGTGTGTAACACTATAATACTTCTAGCCTTACTCTAACCTTCCTCATACATTTGCTAGGATTTCACATCCTTAGCATGACAATTCTTGGAGAAAAGATATTAAATGACATAATATTCCATGTCATAGGGAAATCAAAATTTTTTCTTTTATGCTCCATAGATCTTGTGAATTCTCAAACATCAATCTCTACTCATAATCTATCTATACAATTCATAAACATAATAAAACATCTTATGCAATTCAGATTTGGAGCCCCACACATCAGAAAATATATGGTTGTTTTCAGGCATAGAATTCAAGTTTCTATCACCAACTTTAAAAAATAATAATTAAATATAAAAATAAAAATCCAACAAACCATAACTTTTTGGAAAGCCTTGAATGTTAAAATTATGGGAAAAATACTTCCACGCCATAAAAACATTATTTGGACCATGATTGACAATAGAAAAATATCATAGGTCTGGCTACCTAGGCACTCCGATACAATTTACTGATATAAAGTTCACAAATTCATAACTAATTTCACAAAAATCCAAATTAAGTAAACCATATCAATATGGAAAGCCACAGATGTCTACTTTAGGGGAAAATAGCTTTGGATCTAGAAAATGATATTAAGCTAACAAAAATCGATGGAATAATGCTTGGGGTCCTGCTATGTTACTAACAGTAAGTCCCAATTTCAAAAATGTATATCTCTCTCAATATAAATCCAAATGGGTTGCTCTTTATGGCTATGGAAAGTTTATAATGTTTTAGGTTATGTATGTAAAATTTTAGGGCAATCAGACATAATTTGGCCCATGAATGATAGAAGAAAAGAAACTGACCACATGAATAGTGCACATGCTAAATTCAAAAATTTTCCTAAATTTGGAAATTCATAATTTATTCTTTAGAGCTCCAAATAATATGTTTCTTAGCTCTACAAAAAGCTCTAGATAATACTTAGTTTCATGCCAAATTTCATGGGAAAATTCCTCGATTTGATTAGTTTGTGACATAGGGTGCCAAAATGAGCTTTTTAAGCACTAAAAGGGGTCAAAATGAAACCAAATGCTTTCCTACCCTAGCCATGACCTCTTGAGCACATGAGAAAGCTTAAATATAGCCTACTAAATTTGTCTAAGAGGTCCAAAGGTTCATACATCACAAAACCACTACCCCACTTGTTCATACACACAAGGTTTCACAAATCCATTAATACATATCAATGTCAAAAACATTAAACCTTATTCATAGGCTACCAATTCTCATACATACTTCACATATCCAAGTATATACATATGTTCAAGTGTTTATACATCATATACATAATGAGATTATACCATTTAACAATAAGATGATTACAATACAAGCATTCAACAATTCTTTTGTCAATCTTCTAACCTTCAAGCTTGGTGACTTCTATCTCTTAGCTCTCTTAATTCACCTAGGCATGTTAAGTAATGGAGAGAGAATAATGAGATTCTAGAAATCCCAATAGCCCTATTCTCTTTCAAACACACATAATGGATGCAATTTCAGGTGTAAAAATGTATGCAAGGCTATCTTAAAATTTATGAACATACATAGATCATTTCTTCCATTCAAGAAGTTACATGTAATACATATAGGCTTACCAAGACAATGATTTAGCTGCACCCATTCCCTTTGGGACTTTTGGACTTGCCTCACCTATTTACAAGGGACTTTTGACTAAGCCTTACTCTTTCTAAAAACTTTTGGCTTTGTCTCACTCATTCTTAGAGACTTTTGATTCATCCTCACTCAAGCTATGGGACTTTTGGCTTCACCAAGCTCATATAAGCCAAAACATGTTCATAAAGCATCTTTCAAACACATAAATAAGCATTATCGTACCATGGCATATGTATACATACTAAAACATTTTTCATAGATTAAACATACACACACATACATTCAAAGACAAAGAAACACCCATACATGTATGAGGGAAAGGAGAGAGAGCTACCTTAGAGCCAATATTCCACACTTTTTCTTTGAATTTTCCTCCTTCTTCTTAGCCTAACCATGAGACTTTGAAGCACAAGTTTTTCTTGGCTAAACACATCAAGTAGGACTTTTTTAGATCATTAGATTAAGCTCTAGTATTACACACTCCTTATGGAAGCCTACTTGGTTTCAAGACTTCAATATGGTTCCATAAAGCATCTAATGAAGCAACCTTAAGAATTCATGATCTTGACTCCTTTCTCTCCTTGAATCTATGATTCTTGACTCCATTAAAACCTCTTGAAACCATCACACATTTATTTTAGGGAGCCAAACTGTGTGTTGCTTCATTATGCCTTATTATGGGAACTATGGTTCTATCTCACATTCTATGCTTCCTTTCATATTCTCTCATCATATGTGATGCTAATCTAAGCTTAAAACATTTTAAAAGACTCTCTAGCCCCATCATTTTGAAGCATATGGAGTTTTCAATTTTTCCTTGATGGAAGAGGTACTTAGAAGGCTTCTTAGGAACTCAAACAATTACTCACATAAGCTAGAAAATTCTTAAATCAAACCAGATTTTATAATACATTCTTAAATCCCTAGGTTTCTTATCTTACAAATTCATGGTTCTTCCTCTGTTTTCTTTGCTCCTTATCCTTTCCTATACTCTAATTCATAAGTTTCACTTTTAGTTTAGGTCAGATTTTACTTCTTCTTGGTGGTTCTCTATAAGGCCGAAAATCATCTCTCAAGAAGCAAGAAGAAGAAAGTATGGAAAGTTAGGATATCTACCTTGATTCAAGCCTTTTCCAAGAGTCTTCTCTTTCGCTTTAGCCTCTCCCTTGAATTTTAAGCTCCTCCCCTTTGGATGTAATATCCAATTCTTTGAAAATGAGAGAAAACGTAAGAAATATAATGTACGATTTCTCCATAAACGAATAAAATTCACTAGATACAAAAGGAAGTCCCTTGAAATGAGATAGCTAAGGTCCAAAAAAATTTAGGAAGCATTCTAGACTCTTAAAAATGAGAATCCCAGGCTCAGACGGAAAGAAAAATGGGGCTAGAATGAAGAAAAGAAATTGTGACGAAAACTAACGAAACATAATGGCATTTTCGTAAATAAGTGTAACTTTTGGAAAAACATATAGGAGGACATTTTAGATGAAATTTTTGAGTTTCCTATGGTTCTCAAAGGACTTGAAAACCATGGGAGGCCTCAGGATAGTTAAATCCCCCCGGTAGATGTTTTATAATGTCTGTTGACTCAAACTTTGACTGGTCCATTTGCTAAGGTTTTAGCTCCAAATTGAGTGATTCGAAAGGCATTTTATTAAATTGGGAACCTAAATTTTATAATGGAAAAAATGGTTCTAAAAAAGGGGCTCAAATGAAGTCGAAACAAAATTGTCATTACGGAAGGACAAAATTTGAATTTTTGAAAAAGTGTGTTTCTAGAAGCTCCCACACACTTCTCCTTTTTTCTCCCATCTTCTTAACCACAAAATTTCTTCCCAAAATACAGAATATGATCTGCTCTCTTAGGCTCACAAGAAGGGGAAGAAAAGGAGGAGAAAAATCAAGAAAAATGTATGGATTCTTGGTAGTTTTCAATGCTTTCTTCCATCCAAACCTCTTATTCTCCATTCTCTTTTGTTTCCTTTGATTAAAATCAAGTTTTCAAATCTGTTTTAAGGGAGATATTAAGAGGAAATTTCGGATTTGAAGAGAGGAGCTTGGAGAAAGCAAGATTTAAGTGAGAAAAAAAAAAGAAAATAAGGTAGTTTCTCTTCCTATGGTTGCTAACTTTGGTTCCTCTCCTTCTCCATTTCGCCTAACATGAGAAACCCTAGGAGGACTTGATTTTTAGGCATAACCAATGGTGAATCTAAGGGAAAAGGGTGTGGAAATTATGAATATGCAATGGGAATTAACAAAAAACTATTAGATTTCAAGATACAATTTCTAGGGTTTCAAGTGAACCTTGTAAAATATGATTTTGTATGATAATTGCTAGGCCTAAATAAGCATTTAAATGAGCTTCCAAGATCCCTAAGAGGGTCCCCACATACATCCTCCCTTGAGAAAACAAAGCAAACTCCAAGAAACCCCATGTCCTCCACAGCCTCGGCCTAAATGGGTTTGTTTAGGTAGGGAGAGTTTTAAATTTTTCTAAGCCCATTCTTGAGTCATATATGATGAATGAAAATGATGGGAGGCCTTGGATAAAAATTTAGAACCCATAGAAAGTGAGTTAGTGCTTTATGTTCCATATCATGACCTAAAGAAGCAACATATAGCTAGGCTTTTGGTTTTAATTGTGTGATGATTCCAAGAGGCTTAAAAGGAGTCAAGAACTATATTTGAAAGGAAAGAATGAAGCCTAGAATCTATTTGAGGAGTTTTGCTTCATTAGGTGCAATTATGGAACCATAATAAGGTTTATAGACCAAGTTAGAGTTCAAGCAAGTGTGTGGCCTTAGAATTAATTCCATAAACCTAATTGGCTTCCATAAATTATGTTTAGGCCAAGAGAAACCTTCCCCACACTTTTGTGTGTGTGTATGTGACCAAAGCTAGGAAGGGAGATTCAAGGAAAAAAGTGTGCACTTGCTTCCAAGATAGCTCTCTCCACCTTCTCTCTTGTACAGATGTGTGCTTAGCTTGTCTTAGAATGCATGTATGTGTATTTTTAAGCTATGAAAATTATGCTAGCATAATTTCATATGCCATGGTTTCATGATGACATATTATATTTTTAAATGATGTTATGGTATTTGTTTGGGTTTGCTTGAGTGTGGTGAGGCTAAGAACCCTTAAGATTGGTAGAGACAAAGTAAAGAGTCTCCCAAAAGTGAGATAGACTCCCAAGAGCATGGTTGAGTCCAAGAATCTCTTCAAGAATAGGTGAGGCAAGTCCAATATCCATAAGAAATTAGGTAAGGCCAATCCACTTGCTTGGCAAGCCTTTGTATGCTATGTGTAACCTTTTCAAATGCTAAGAATACTCCTTGAATGATTGAACATGCCCACATGCCATGCATTCATTTGTAAGATTTGTTTTGCATCCATTATGTATGATTGAATGGGAGATGATTTATTGGGATTCTTCGAATCTCATTCCCTCCTCTTCAATGATCTAACAGGCTAGGTGGACTAATAGAGCAAGGTAATGGAAGCCAACCACTTGAGAGATGAAAGTATGACATTGAAATGTATGGAATTTGCTTCTTTAAGGCCATCAAGGTGGCAAATGTTGTCATCTATGGTTGTATAAGATATATGACCTATTGAACATGTGTAATTATGTTAATAAGTGATGTATGAATGAGTATTGAAGTTGTATGTATAAATATGCACCCTTTGGTTATGTATTGACAAGTTTACATTATAGAAGTATATGTATAATTGCATGTGGCATATCTAAAATGAGAGGCATGGAGTTTGGGACCATTTGGATAGCTCACATAAGTCTTAATTATGCTTTTAGACTTGCCCAAGTGGTGCTAAACCCCAAGAAAAGCCATTTGGACATTTTGGTATCCTATATGGAGCCAAAATTAACCATTATGGAACCCTATGTCACTTTTTGTCCAAATGAGCTCTTTTTGATCTGAGATTTGGTATGAAATCAGAGCTTGTTGAGAGATTTTTGGGAAGATAAAAATCACAATTTTCAAAGGTCTATAGAATATTTGATGAATTTTCAAAATTGACAAATTTTTTGGTTTTGGTCATGTCACTATTCACTCAGGTCCGAAAATGAAATCTATCACACAGAGCTCAAATGATGTCTAATTATCACAAAATTTTATACAAAGAAACTAGATGTTCCTAGAGACTTATGCCAACTAGAAGTACCTCACTTAGATGTCTAGGGAGGGACATATGAATTTTCAAAAAATCTATTTAGTATCAAGAACTTCATCCAACCTCGGTTACTATTTGATTGGATTTCGAGGTCTGGGCATGCTGAGATGGTCTTAAGTTATTTTTTCCCTATAGAAAACATCCATAGCTTTCTAGATTGGTATCATTTACATGGATTGGAGTTTTTTGGAATTAATTGGACATTTTTTAAATTTGCTGCAAAATTTTGTGATAGCACCAGTGAACACCCTAACCTCTAGATGATTTCCATGTCAAATTTCCTCTGTATTGGATGTTATGGTTTGGAAATATTTTTAGTATAAAGTAGACATCTGTAGCTTTCCAGAATGGCTAAGAATACATGATTTTAATTTTTTTAGAATTAGTTATGATTTTCCAAAGTTCTGATAGAAAAGTAAAAAAATCTGGCCAAAAATATGTATATATATTTTGAGCTTCCCTTCGAGTTTCTTGAGATGTAGGCCACATTTCATGATACAAGTGAGTTGTATTCATGTAATTAAATATGAGAATGTGTTGTATGAGCTCACATGGTCCATGTGACACCGAATGGAATTTTTATACACGACAAACGTAAAGAAATGTATTATTTTTAATCCCTTTTCCTTACTCCTTCATGGAATTGATGATGGAAAGCAGGGGAATGTTATGATATAAGTTAGAAATATATGGTGTTACATTTATTGGTATTAGGGTAAATTTTCAGGCACTCTAGGGTTAGATTTGGCTTGAGGATGTAATGATAGGGCTATATAAAGGCTTGAATGGATAAGTAAAGTCTTATATGAGATATGTTGGGTGTATGAGTATAGTTTATGGCTTTGTTCATGATGAGTAAGTTGTGGGATGATCTTAGAGTAGTTAGTGGACACTGAGAAAGAGTGGCCTCTAGAGTAGCTTGAGTAGGGCTAAGCTTAAGTGAAGTTGAGGGATCTGACAGCTAGAGCTTAATGAAATATAATAGCTTGTTGAGATCAGTGGCAAGCTCTAGATACAAATGATGAGAAATGATCTCGTTGATATGAAGAGACTTGCTAGAGAAATTATATGAGGCCTAATTCTCCCTAGTAGTCATACTCAAACCATTCCCAGCTGTCTCACGTAATGCAGAGACAAGTAGTGATGTAACGTGTCATGAGATGAGACTGTGGCTGCACAGGACTAGTTTAGAGGAGAAATGAGAAGAGAGTTACCCCCAGCCACAACACTTAAATGTCTAGATGAATCCTAAAACCTAAAAAGATAATTCCCCCATGATAGAGGTTAAGTTATGAGCTACACCCTAGAGCCCAGATAGCCCAAAGGTGATATTTAGCTATTCATGAACGAAGCAAGAGGTAGAATCTTCAGGCTTGATGATGGGCTAGATATAGAGGCAGTAAGGCTTAGGTTGGTAGCTAAGGATGAAAATCCAATCCTTAAAAAAGAAAGCCAATCAGAGGCCATTAGTCGTGGCAAATTAACTGTTTAGCCGTAGCCAATTATTTCAGGAAGTAGCGAGATAATCCAAAGAGTTCCTCACTGCGGCCAATACTCAAACAAGTGAACCCGAGGCTGATTAGTCATGGTGAATGATATGTTAGCTGCGGCGAATGGCAATATGAAATTCCTTATTGGTCATATTCAAGCCAACTTAAGATATAAACTGATAAAGGGTCAGACGACCTAAAGAAAGTGGGAACCCTAATATAAGTAGAAAAAAGAGCAGTAAATAGTTACAGAAAGTTAGCAAGAAATTCGTGGGCCTAGTAGTTGAAATTGAGGAAAGAGCTCAACGTAGAGAAAGTTAGACACAGGGATGAGCGATTTCGGCAGTTGGTTGACCGAAACTTTGACCGAATGGTTTGAAATGGTTTTAGATCCTTTTTGAGTGATTCCAAAGGCAATTCTTATGATTAAGAGCCTAAGGAATATGATGGAAAAGATGAATTTTAAAAAGGAGTTGAAATGAGCCCAAACGAATAAAATTACAAAGAGGGACTAAATTACAAATTCTAAAAGTTGCTTAAATGAATCCTTAGCTTATAAAAAACATCCCTCCTCTGCTCAAATCTCCTCACCCACTCTCTCATACGTTAAAACAGAATTAAGAAGGGCTAAGAGTGGCGCACAAGAGGGGAGGCCAAGGAAGGAAGAAGAAGCTTTGAAAAATGTAAGTTTTAGCCACTTTTTCCTACTCCTTACCTTGTTAAACTTCTTCCCCTCTTCTTCCTCTTCCTTCTCATGGTTTTGGCATTTAATTTGGTGTTGTTTTGAAGGCAGAACAGAGGTGGAATTTTTGGATTTGGTGAGGGGAGGCTAGCCAAGTAAAGAACAAATCAAGAAAACCAAGAATCTAAGGTATTTTGCTACTTTCTAAGCTTAGGTCTCCTTGTTCCTCTTCTCTTCAATTTCCCCCCCATGTAAGACCAGCCATGAGGGATTAAATTTCTAGCCAAACCAAGAATGAATCACATGAATTAGGGTGTGGGAATTTAGAATATGCAAATGAAACCAAGTAAAAACCATTGAATTTCAAGTTAGCAAAGTGTAGGATTCTTGAAGAGTTTGTAAAATCTGTTTTGATTCATGAATTTCCTAGGCTATGTAAGTGTTTAATTGAACTTCTAAGACCTCTAGGAAGCCTCCCAAGTGACTCTCCCATCAAGGAAAAATTGGAAACCCCTTGAACCCCAAATGCTTCCATAATGTCGACCTGGGCTAGAAAGAGTACCAAGGGGAAGTTTTAATTTATTTCAAGCTTATTTTTGAGTCATGTAGGATGGAAGAGGATGAGAGGAAGCCTTGGAAAAATTTTAGAAGCCATAGATAGTAAGATGAAAGTGTAGGCTCCATAATGTAGCATAATGAAGCAACTCCTAGTTAGGCTCTTTAAAATAATTGTGTGAGGACTCCAAGGAGTCTAAATGGAGTCAAGAATCATAGATTAAAGGAGAGAAGGGAGCCAAGATCATGAATTCTTGAAGTTGCTTCATTAAGTGCCTTATGGAAGCATAATGGAGCCATAAACCAAAGTAGCATCATGTAAAGTGTGTATAATGCCAAGGCTTGTTCCCATGAGTACTTCATGTTTCTTTTAGTGTGTCTAGGCTAAGAGAAATGGTTTTCACCTTTTTGGGTGTGTGAGGTCAAGGGAGAGGAGTCAAGACTTAAGGAAAAAGTGTGTAAATGCAAGCAAGGTAGCTCTCTCCACCTTTTCTCATGCATGGATGTGTGTTTAGTTTGTTTTAAAGTGTGTGTATGTGTATTTTTAAGCTATGAAAAGTATGCTAGCATGCCTTTATATTCCATGATCATTGATGCCATGTTATCTTTAAATGAATCTATAATTTTTGTATGAGTTTGCTTAAGTGAGGAGAGGCCAAGAACTCTTCCCTTTGGTGAGGATGAGCCAAGAACCCTTGAGCTTAGTTGAGACATAGCAAAGAGTCTCCCAAAAGCAAAGTGGGCTCCCAAGAGTATGGTTGAGTCCAAAGCTCTTAAAGAATGGGTGAGGCAAGTCCAAAATCTATGAGGAGAAGTGTGAGGCCAATCCAAACACTTAGGGAACTCTTGAATGTTTTGTATGATTGATTCACATGCCAAGGTTGCTTTGAAAATGTTCATGACTTCCATTTTTCCATACATGCATTGGAAAAGCTTACTTTGCATATATTATGTGTGATTGAATGGAAGATGAGCTATTGGGATTCTTTGAATCTCATCCCTTCCTCTCCAATGCTCTAATATGCTAGGTGGACCAAGTAGCTATGGTGAAGGGAGCCAACAATCATGAGAGAAGGAGATTGACAAGCCTAGGTTTAGCTTGTATTATTTTTGAACCATAATGATATTCAATGATGTATATGATTATTGTAAATGGCACATAACCCTTGAGACACATATAAATATGATATTATGTGATGTATATATGTATGGGTATGATGCATGAACTTTAGAAATGAATTTGGGTATGTAATGCCAAGTTATGCAAATTAGAAGTTTGATGCAAATGTGTATAAGTATGGGTTAAGAGGCCAAAATAAGATGCATGAGGGTTGGGACAATTTGGGAAGCTCACACAAGTCTTAAATGTGCTTATAAACTTGCCCAAAAGGTGACACAACCAAGGGAAAGCCATTTGGCAATTTTGGTATCCCATATGAAGCCAAAATTGACCATAATGGAATCTTATGTCACTTTTTGGCCAAATGCATTAGTCTTAATCTGAGATTTGGCATGCAATTAGGTCTCATTAAGAGATTTTTGGGAAGCTAAAGAACATAATTTTCTGAGGTCTAGAGAATATTTGATGAATTTTCAAAGTTGGGATTTTTTATTGATTTTGGTATGTGCACTGTTCACACTGGCAGATTTGTATTCTGTGTCATACGATGGGCAAATGGTGTCCAATGCTTGTGAAAATTTACAGACATAAACTACAGGTCATAATATTTCTGTGGCCACTAAGATCACCTCATTTGGAGGTCTGAGCAAAGAGTTATGCATTTTTTAACTTGGCTATCAGTAGTAGTGGTGCCCCAGGAACCCGGTCACTGTTCCATAGATTTCCAATAGCTAAACGTATTTGTTTCCTTCTAGAATTATTTTTGGAATAAAGTTAAGATTTGTAGCTTTCTAGAATGACCGAATGTTTGATTTCAATTTTTACAGAATTAGTTATGAATTTTAAAAGTTTGTATCAGTAATATGAAACAGCAGCCCAGGCAACAGCGACCTCTGGACCTTTTTTGATGTCAAACGTCCTTTGTGATAAATTATATGCTCTGGACGTATTTTTAGTGTAAAGTAGACATCCATAGCTTCCCAAAATGACCAATATTGCATGATTTCAATTTTTTTAGATTTAGTTATAAATTTTCAAACTTTGGTCAGAAAGAGGGCCAAACCTGGCCGAAATTAAATAGCCACTTTTTATGCTCCATTTTGATTTATCTGAGTTGTGGGCATGATTTTGAGATAGAAATGAGTTGTATTGATGTATTTAAATATGAGAATATATAACATGAGCTCACACGGTCCACGTGACACTGAAATGAATTTTTAGATATAATGAAACGTAAATAAAAGTCCAATTTTCATGCTTCTCCATGGGAATCATATATATGTTCCATGATAATTATACTATTCAAAGGCATGAGATGAGTTAGAATTATGGTGTTACAGATAGCTTTTTGGCTCTAGTTAAAACAAAACAACAATGAATGCCTTAATCCTTTTCATGCATGGCAAATGAATAAATGTGGCATTGAATAAGATTCAAGTCAAGTTCTAGAGTAAAAGCAAGATAGGGGATATACACTAGAAATGAATAAGCAATAGGTTCAAACATCTCACAAGGTAAATTGACCATCATCAAATTTCATTAAAACAAGCTAATTGTCACTTAACTTGGATTCTCAACACAAGGTCAATTCCCTATCAAATCAAGATATATCAAAGCTATGATCTCCTTAATACTAGCAACTTCCACAAAAGCATAGTTTTTTTTTTCAAAAACTAAAAAATAACACAAAACTTCAACACTCTAAAAGTAAGACTAAAAGCCTAGAAACTAGAAAAATCAACTAACCAAAACAAAACAAAAAATTTATTTGTATCTCCCCCACACTTAAACATTGCATTGTCCTCAATGCTAGCACACAATCGAGTAAAAAGATAAAGACAAAACAATATAAAAGGGGAAAGGGAAAGAGTACAACCGGGGCTCAGGGTGGGTCATAAAGCTAGAGCTTCTCCTTGTCATCCTTTGGATCTCCTTCATGAAAGTGTTTGAGCCGATGTCCATTAACTTTAAATTTAGCTCCCGTTGCTCATCCAAAAGCTCAACTGCACTAAAAGGGAAAACATCAGAAACTATATAAGGACCTTCCCATTTAGAACGAAGTTTACCTGGCATAAGCTTCAAGCGAGATTTATAAAGTCGAACTTTATGGCCGATAACAAACTCTTTCCTTGCAATCATCTTGTCGTGGAATGCCTTTGCCATTTTCTTATAGATCCTTGCATTATCATAGGCTTCCAATCTGATTTCTTCAAGCTCTTGGAGTTGGAATTTCCTGTGAGATCTCGCTCCATTCAAATCCAAATTATATTTCTTTATAGTCCAGTAAGCTTTGTGCTCCACTTCTACCAGTAAGTGACACGCTTTTCCAAATACCAGTCGATAGGGTGACATGCCAATAAGAGTCTTGTAGGCAGTCCTATAGGCCCAAAGTGCATCATCTAGCCTCTTGCTCCAATCTTTCCTATTTGGCTGCACTGTTTTCTCTAAAATTTGCTTTACCTCCTGGTTAGAAATTTTTGCCTGGCCATTTGTTTGAGGGTGGTATAGAGTAACTACTTTATACACAACACTATACTTACTAAGCAAGCTATGCATACTCTGGTTGCAAAAATGAGTACCTTGGTCACTGATTATAGCTTTGGGGATACCAAACCTACAAAAAATATGAGAGCGAACAAACTCTACAACCACAAAAGAATCATCAGTCCTAGTGGATTTTGCTTCCACCCACTTCGAAACATAATCAACAGCCAATAAGATGTATGAAAATGCAAAAGAAGTTGGAAAAGGTCCCATAAAATCAATGCCCCACACATCAAAGACTTCACAAAACAAAATGGGATGTTATGGCATTTCATTTCTCCTAGATATGCTACTTGTTTGTTGACACTTGACACATCTTTTACAAAAATCAAAGGCATCACAAAACAAGGTAGGCCAATACAATCCACTATCTAGAACCTTTCTAGCTGTGTGTTTTGGACTAAAGTGACCTCCACATGCAAGTGTGTGACAAAAATTCAAAACAGAATCAAATTCTATATTAGGCACACAGCGTCTAATCACTTGGTCACTGCATAGTCTCCACAAGTATGGATCATCCCAAATATAATACCTAGCTTCACTCCTAAACTTATTCAACTGATGTTTAGTCAAATCAATAGGTAGTTCAGAAGCAGCTAGATAATTCACTAAATCTGCATACCATGGGTAGGAACTATGCATAGCACACAAATGCTCATCAGGGAAATCATCATCAATAGGTAAGGAGCTTACCTTTGGAGCTTCAATTCTGCTCAAGTGGTCTGCCACTAAGTTTTCAGCTCCACTTTTATCCCGGATGTCAATATCAAATTCTTGAAGTAGAAGCATCCACCTGATCAATCTTGGCTTTGCATCAGGCTTTTTCAGCAAGTACTTCAAGGCTGCATGATCAGTAAAAACAATGACTTTAGTATCAAGCAAATAAGATTTAAATTTATCCAAAGCAAAAACAATAGCAAGAAACTCCTTTTCTATGGTTGTATAATTTGCTTGGGCCCCATCCAGAGTCTTGGATGCATAAGCAATCACATTAGACCCCTTATTCACTTTCTGGCTTAAAACTATACCTACAACAAAATTAGATACGTCACATAAAAGTTCAAATGGAAGGTTCCAATCAGGGGGTTGAATAATAAGTAGGAAAGTTAAGCATTTTTTAAGATCATCAAAAGCTATTTTACATGCATCATTAAAATGGAAATCAACATCTTTTTGTAACAGCTTAAACAATGGCAAAGCAATTTTACTAAAATTCTGAATGAATCTTTTATAGAAACCTGCATGACCTAGAAAAGATCAGACCTCCCGAACATATGTTGGGTATGGTAGAGAAGTGATAACATCTATCTTAGCTTTATCAACCTCTATGCCCTGTTTAAATATAATATGACCCAATACAATGCCTTTTCAAACCATAAAATGACACTTTTCAAAATTAAGTACAAGGTTCTTCTCTATGCATCTAGCTAGGACTTTATCCAGACGACACAAGCAATCATCAAAGGAGTTTCCATATATAGTGAAGTCATCCATAAAAATTTCTATACAGTGTTTCAGGTAATCACTAAAAATAGAAACCATGCACCGCTGGAAAGTTCCAAGGGCATTGCAAAGACCAAAAGGCATGCGTCTATAGGCATATGTTCCAAATGGGCATGTGAATGTCGTCTTCTCTTGATCCTCTGGGGCTATACATATCTGGAAATACCCTGAAAATCCATTCAGAAAACAATAATGAGATTTTCTAGCTAAACGCTCAAGCATCTAATCAATAAAAGGGAGGGGGTAATGATCTTTTCTAGTGACTAAATTAAGCCTCCTATAGTCAATGCAAACCCTCCAACTGTTTTGTACACGGGTGGGCACCAACTCATTATTCTCATTTTGGACAACTGTGATCCTGATTTCTTTAGAACAACCTGCACAGGACTAACCCACTGACCGTCAAAAATAGGATATATAATACCAGCAGATAAAAGCTTAGAAACTTCCTTTTTAACCACATCTAGAATAAGTGGTTTTAGTTGCCTTTGAGGTTGCCTTACTGCTTTTGCCCCATCCTCTAACAGAATTTGGTGTATACATGTATCAGGGCTAATGCTAGGTATGTCAGCCAAAGTCCACCTTATTGCTTGTCTTCTCCTCTTTAAGACCGCTAGAAGCTTCTCTTCCTCCTCTGGAGTAATGTCACTAGCTACAATCACTGGAAGCTTCTTATCTTTCTCCAAATAGGTATACTTGAGATTGTCTGGCAGCAGTTTAAGCTCTAAGGTGGGAGTTTACTCAACTGATGGTATTTAAGTTGTTTGATTTCAACCTCCTCCGATTCAAATACCTATTCAGATAACTCACAAACAGAAGAAAAAACTTTCCCAGCTTTGGAAATGTCAGTAGAAGGAACATCAACAAAAGAACCAACAAGAGTAGCAACATCAGTATTACTATTGGATGAACTAGTCATATAGCATCTAATACCATTATTAGTAGGAAAGGTAAGAGTGGAAATAGATGAACTAGCACAACCAACATATCTAGAAGTGACATCAACATGCAACATATCCTGAGAATCAGTACATCTAGTAACATCAGAATAATCAGGGAAAACAACAGCATGCGCATCATCTCTAGAACAAGAAGATTGACCTAAACCATTATAATCATCCAAATCAGTCACACGCTAACCAACAATAAAATCAGCACAAAAAGAAGAGGTCTCGAACCATGATAATCAGTTGATAACCATGATTTTTATATATTTTATTCTCCTTAACTTAGGCATTTTAATAATTAAATATGGCTTTAAGACTTCAATTAGATAAGATTTTATTTTAAGTGGTCATTTCTATATTTTAGGAATTTATTTACAAATTATTGGTTTTTAATGCTTAAATTTATCTTAAATAATTTTCGTGAATATTCCTATTTGATTTTTCTCACTTTTTTGTGCAGAATTTTAATATGTAATTGGAGTTTTGAATCGAAAATTAAATGGAAGAAAAGTAAGAGAAGAGATGGGCCTTAAGTGTGTTAGCGTGCTAGTGTGCAATCTCAAGAGCTTCAAGAATTTCAATGGGAATTAAAGCTTGAATGAACTTTTCCATGCAACCCACACACTTACATGAAGTCACGTGATCATCATACACATGCATGACTCAAGAAGAAAGAGCCACGAGGAATGAGCAAAAGAAGAACAATGAAAAGAGGTAAACTTGAGCTTGAGTTTATGTGGAAGGAGAAGGAAGAAGGAAGCTTGAGTGCTCATGCAAACAGCAGCACACTCATTCGAGTTTTGAAGGAATAAAAAGCATCGAGTCAAGGAAGCAACACAAGCTTTGAGTTCAAGAAATATACACGAGCTAGATTGTCACGGGCTGAACGAAGAGGAAACAAGCAAAGAATGTGTGAAGGAATGAAGGAGAGGAACCACATGTTTTCTACGTGCTGGATGAAACATGAAGCATGCAGTCCGGTGTGAGGAAGAAACGAGATGGTGCAGTAGCTCACAAACTCGAGCAGAACAAAGGAACACATGGAAGAATGTAAGTTCTGGTTTAAGAAGGAATAGACTACGGTTTAAAGGAACAAAGAAGTGTGAGCTAAAAATGACGTGAAGAACAACGTAGGAAACACAAAGAAGAGAAGCAGAAACATGCATGAGGAGAAGAACCTACGGAAAGAAGCTGCATGAGAGCAAAACATAAGAAGAAGTATGCTCAATTTTAAGAAGAAGTTCATGTGAATGAGCTAGAGAACATGCAAAAGAAGCTGAGAAGGAAAGGGAGCTGGGCTGGATGCATGAGCTGCAATTTCAACGTGAAAAGCTGAGAATGAGGCGAAGAAGCTGCTGCACGACGAGGGACAGAACGAGCTGCATGATTCGTGGATAACATAAAGAAGTTGCAGAAACAGTAGAAGGAACATGTCGAATAAAATAAAATAAAAGGAAGTGGGACCCACATTCATATACACAAGAAGGAAGAATGAATTGGTGGAGAGAGCTGAAGAGAGCACGTGAAAAATAAGAAGAATAAAAGGCAGCACGAGAGAGAAGCAGCTAGATGGATCCTGCAGATATGAACACATGAGTGAAGGTGCAGCTCGTGTTGAGATAAGAAGAATCTAGCTCCATGCATAATACACACGAAAAGAAAAGGCTAAGCACGTGAAAATAAAGCATATCACGTGAGAATCATTAAAAAAGGGACTCGGGCAGAGTCATTATTCCACACGCCAATCCATTCATCAGATACGTGATTCACGCCCTTGATCCACTCCATTCTAATCCACCCATCTCACACCTCTATATTTTCGGAAACCCTTATCTATATATTCATTCATCCCATTCCATCAGGAGCGTCATCCATTCCAACCCTTTATCCATTCATTCACCACTCCATCCACCACGCCATCTCTTCCATACTCACCTCCATCCATTTACCATTCAATGAAGCTCTAATCCATCTTAAGGCTAGCAAGGAAGAAGACCTTGGTGCAGCTTGAATCCATGGATGAACATAGAATTTTGGCTAAGGATTTCTTTATTTTCCTATACTTTTTCTCTTTCATATATCATCTTGGTTAAGTTGTATTTGATAGGGAATTTGTGTAATTATAATTAGTGGCTAGTTAGACACTAATTAGGAAGTCTTTTTGTTGATGAATTAATTG
This sequence comes from Erythrophleum ivorense, assembly GCA_026724425.1. Taxonomy (NCBI): domain Eukaryota; kingdom Viridiplantae; phylum Streptophyta; class Magnoliopsida; order Fabales; family Fabaceae; genus Erythrophleum; species Erythrophleum ivorense. The sequence goes on along the minus strand of JAIUCV010000611.1, from coordinate 401,814 downwards.
TATTAGATATTGATTTTTCATTATTCTCTAATTTCCCATGTGTGTCTCGAAGGTGTTCGATGAAATACATGAATGGAATTATGTGCTTGAATGTTTTCCTTAATGTTTAGTTAGTTAATTAAACATTTTAGGATGATGATTCAGAAGCTAATTAATTGGTTAATCAATCAAATTGAGTGTTCAAGATCTTAAAGACAAGATTTAACAGTTTAATGTGGGATTGAGGTTTCAATTCAACATTAGATTGTTAATCTCTTGAATCTTGAGTGGTTACCCAAGATAATTTGTTATGAACACAATTAGGGACTCTTAGGCTAGAATTAATCACAATTGGATTAGGATAAGGATAGTGGATACCAAGGGATGAATCCAAAGCTAGTCACAAGTTTATCTTTCACCCATAATTCACCCAATTAGGTAGAATTTAGGAATTTTAATTCAATTTAGTTTTAGGTTCGTTTAATTCAATCAAAACCCCCTTTAGTTTAAAAATTTTAGAGTCTTTTAACATTGGGAAAACTCAATTAAGCATTGAACTCCAATTCCAAGGGAGATGACCTAGGTTGTGCCACTAACTGCATATTTTACCAACCTAGTTTTATTTTGAGGGTTGCATGACGAGCCTCTCATCAGTACATGAAAGGAACTCACTATTCTCAATAAAAGCACTAATCTGGGTACATCTATGACATATAGTAGTTCTAGAACATATACAATCAAGAGAATCATCCAAGTCAGCAATATCATAGGAATCAGTCAGTAAACTATCCCTAAAATTAGCACTAGCACTATCAACTAGCATATCAATCAGGCTGATACTAAAAACAAAGTTATCATCACAGGGGTGTTTCATGGCACATCAAATATATTAAATTGTATCATATTGCCAGCAAACTCCATTTAAAGAGTACCCTCATGCATATTTATAATTGTCTTTGCAGTTTTTAAGAAAGATCTACCTAGAATGAGTGGGGCATGTCCACTAGATCTATATCTATCATCCTCCATGTTAAGGACATAAAAATTAGCTAGAAAAATCAAGTCCTTTACCTCCATGTTAAGGACATCCTCCAACACTCCTGAAGGATAGGCAATGCTCCTATTTGCTAGCTGCATAACCACTCTGGTAGGTTTTAGCTCTCCCATCTATAAAGATGAATAAACAGATTTAGGCATAACATTTATAACAGCACCAAGATCAATCAAAGCATCAGAAAACTCAAAATTTCCAATAGTGCATGGGATTGTAAAAGTACCAGGATCTTGACACTTAGTGGGCATTGTTGGCTGTATGAGTGCTGAAACATTCTTGCCAAAATTTAGTTTTTCATTCCCTCTTAGACGCCTCTTGTTAGTACATATTTCTTTGAGAAACTTGGCATATTTGGGAATGGTCTTGATTGCCTCCAATAAGGGTATATTGACCTCAACCTTCTTGAAAGTCTCAAGAATCTCTTTTTCCATATCTGCTTCAGTTTGCCTCTTTCCTAAGGTAAGTCTATGTGGGAAAGGCAAGATCTTCTCTGGCTCCTCTTCTTTGTTAGGCTCATTTGGTGCGACGTGTGTTTTTGATGATGCCAGCTTATCCATGGTAGTGGTATCTGAGGATTCCTGAACTTCCTTTCCACTCTTAAGAGTGATAGCACTAATATTGCTATTATTCCTTGGATTGACAATTGTTTGTGAAGGTAATTGGCCTGATCCTTGGCTTTTTACCTCACTGAGAGAGCTGGCCAACTGACCCATCACAGTCTCCATATGCCTGTTCTGAGTTTTCATGTTATCCATTTCTTGTCTGTGTCTAGCCTCATTTTGTTCTATTCTTTCCATCTTTTCCATGAGTTGCTTCATCATAAACTCCATGCTATTATCTTTTCTAGGTTCCTCTTGGATAGGAACTAATTGCCTAATAGATTGGGAAGACTATGTACTAGGTCCTATAACATTATACTTATTTTGCTATTGTCCTCCCCCATATCTCAAGTTAGGGTGATCCTTCCATCCTGGATTGTATGTATTAGAATAGGGATCATATTTTTGTTGCCCTTGTTGCATTGGCCTGAATGGAAACATCCCAGCACAAGTCTCTACCCTCTCCTCTAACATAAGGCACTGATCAGTAGCATGTGTGGCCAAACAGCATATATCACACAGGGGTCCCACCAAGGTAGTAGAGGAAGATGTCTGCCCAGGTGCATAGCACTGTGGATAAGAATATGTCTCAGTAAGGTAGGATAGTGGTGCACAAGTTTGAGATGGAATAGTAGATGACTGTTGCTGCTACAGATCTAAAGCAAGCTGTTGGAGCACAGAAGACATTACATCAATCTTGCTCTCAAGTCTCTGACCATAGTTTGGAACATACAATTCACTGACTCCTCTTACTGTTTGCATTGATCTGGACCCAAATTGCTGAGCATTATGAGCCATCTTATCAATCAACTGCCAGGCCCTTGTAGGTGTCAGATCACCTAAGGCTCTGCCAGAGGCAGCATCAATCATATTTTTGTCTATGTTCAACATCCCCTTATAGAAGTACTGAATAAGTAACTAATCAGCAATTTGATAGTGAGGACAACTAGCCAGCAACCTCTTAAATCTTTCCCAATACTTATATAAAGTTTCTCCATTATTCTGTCTGATCCCACATATTTCCTTCCTTATTGATGCAGTGCGAGACACAGGAAAGAATTTCTCCAAAAATAGCCTCTTCAGTTGGTCCCAAGAAGTAATGGCATCGGGAGGTAGATAGTACAACCAATCCTTGGCTAAACCATCCAAGGAGAAAGGAAATGCTCTGAGCTTGATTTGTTCCTTTGAGACTCCCTGTGGCTTCATTGTAGAGTAAACAATGTGAAATTCCTTCAGATATTTGTAAGGGTCATCTCCTACAAGTCCATGAAATTTAGGAAGTAAGTGAATCAAACCAGATTTAAGCTTAAAATTTACATCTAATTCTGGATATTGTATACAAAGATTTTGGTAATGCACATTAGGAGCTGTCAATTCTCTAATGGTTCTGGCATGCATGTTATCATTTAAATTGGCATTTGCATTCAAGTTAGCCTGAACATGCATATTCATGTTAGCATTCATATGATCTTGTTCAGCCATATTATCACTGGCAAATTGAAGTACACAATCAATTCCTTGCACACAATCAAATGTAGAAGAAATAGAACTACTAATTCCTACACTATCCTTGTTCTTCCTAATCCTTACTTGTCTTCTAAAGGTCCTTTCGATTTCCGGATCCAAATCAATTAATTTTTCACTAGAGCTCCTTGTCATAAACCAATTAGACAAGCAAAAACTAAGAAGAAACACAAGAAATCAACAAAGAAAAATTAAAACAATAAATCTAGAAAAATTAGAAAAATCCTAGAAAATTTGAGAAAATACTAAAAAATTAGAAAAAGTGCCTAAAATGTTGGAATTTGGCCAAAAAATAGTACATCTAATAGCTATGCTATTGGTTTTGCTTAAAACACCCAAAAACCTTGGAAAACAAAATTTGAAATTTTTTTGGGTACTTCAAACAAAAATTCCAGCAAGCAGCAAAATCAGATCAAGCAACCGAAATGAACCAAATCCAAGCTTAAAGCAGGGGAAAAACAAAACAGAAACAGAGCAAAAACAGGGCAAAAAAATACTAAGAAATCCTTTCAAACAATTAAGAAACTAAACTCCCCGGCAACGACGCCAAATTTGACAATTGTGTCACACAATCTCAAATAAAACTAGGAAGTAAAATAAATTCTATAGTTAATGGTGCAACCTAGGTCATTTCCCAAGGAGTTTGTGCCTCAATTTGTTTATGAAAGAGTATTCTAAGTATTGCTAATTGGAACTTGTTTTGGGGGTTTGAAATGCTAGAATTTAATTGAACTAGATTTAATTGACAAGAATAAAAAACTTTAAACTAAATGAAGTGAACAATTAAGAAAATGTGGTAGCTAGCTTTGTATTGGACTCTCCAAAATTCCATTATCCTTGCCCTTTTTAGTTTACCAAATTTGGATTGAATTTCTTGCTCTTTAGTGTATTTCCTATAAAGATTCTTGAATAACCATCCAAGATTCAATTCATTAATTATTTAAGGAATTTGCAACCACAAGAAACCTTGAATAACTAATTGATTGAATTAAGAACAAGAACACACTACAACCAATTTTAATTGATTAATAAAATCTATTGCACAATCCACTTAAGATGCTAATTAACTAATTAGATTAATTAATTCCTTAAATAATTAATTGCACAAAATTTCCAGCCACTCAATCCAATAACCATTGTATCAATTAGCAAAAAATCAAGAGAAATTTAAAAGTAATTTGCACAGCACTAATTCTGGAATTTTTACAAACATGTGATGATCACAATTAAAATTCCAAAATCAAATTATATTCAATTCATAAAGCATACCAATCCAATAATTTCCAGCAATTAAGTTTCTAAATTAATAAACTAGACCTAGTCAAATTAATAAAATATTTAATGCTAGAATTAAAAAAATAGAGCAAAGAGTGTTTATCCAATTTGGTGAAAAAATATGGAGCTCAAATCTACATCTGGGAGTTTCCAAGCTTCAGCTAGCCACCATGGATGATTCAAGCTGCCATGGAGATTTTAATCGGAGGAAAATTGATTAAATGAGCTGTAGCCATGGATGATTCAATGAGAGAATGCTCCATGGAGCTCTTGCATTTTTTCACATCCAGTCCGCCTCCTTGAGCTTTTTTTTTTGTTTCCTTCTTCCGTTCAGAACCCACAGCTCATCCTCACTGTCACGCTTAAGTCACATTTTTTCTTCCCTCAGCTCTAGCATTTTTTTTAAAATAATGAATCATGTGCCCCTCAGCTCACTTTAATGTGCTGCCTCACGCTGAATACCTCATGTTTTATTTTCTTCTCCTAGCTCACTAAATCTCCAGCTCATGCTTCATTAACCCACGTGGTCTATGGCTTATAATTCAGCTCGTGCAAGCTTTGCTAAAACATGTTAGCCATACTCCTCAACTCCAGCCTTCTCTTGCTGATGTTCTTCATGCATGGTTCTTCACTTCTTCTCTACCCAAGCTCGAGTGAGGATCTTGTGGAACTTCAACTCGCAACATGCTACGTGGATGGTTCTGTTCTGCTCTTTCTCCACGTTAGAACCAAGAAACTCGAGCTTCTCAACTTATGGCCTCATTTTCCATTCAAACCAAAACCCATATCCCCTATTTCTGCTCCACATTTCTTTTAAATCTTCTTATCTCAACACGAGCTGCACCTTCACTTCATTCAACTCATGGCTCTTCCTCATTTCTGCTTCTGTGTGTTCTCCACATGGTTGTTGCTTTAACGTTCAACTTGGCTGTGCTTCCTCATGATATTCTTTTCCTCTGTTTTGCTCATATTTCCACATAACATCTACTCTTGTGAGCTTCCTCTCCAACAACTCGTGCTACTCATTTGCTGCTCCTTCTTCCTCACACGTTTGCTTTTCTCCATTTACGTTCTACCCAGCATTGTAACGTGTTTGTTTGCTTTGTTCTCAGCTCCATCTTCCTTCATTTGTTCACATTCAGCTCGATTACCATGTTAGACCCAAGAGTTCTCTATTTCTCTTTTCATGCAGATTAAGCTTCTTCACTTGTGTTTTCTCCATGCAAACTCTTTTCTACGTAGAACCCCTTTTCAAGCTTCTCTTCCTTGTTCTGCAGCTTTTTCACATTAATTTCTTCATGGATGGGCCAGATGTGAGGCAACGTGGAGCTTGACTTCACCTTCATTCATTTCTTTCTCTTCTTTAATCCAAATTCTCATTCAAGCTATTTTCCCATCAAAAATTTTTGCACAAAAGAATGAAAAATATTCAATAGAATTATCCACAAAATTATTTAAAAGAATTTCATGCATTAAAACTCAATAATTTTGCCAATTAATTCACAAAGTGCATAAGTGGCTGATGAAATCAAATTGTATCTAATTAAACCCTAAAGACCATATTCCATCATCAAAATGCCTAAGTTAAGAGGATTAAAGTGTAAAAAAATCATGCTTATCAATAAACCTATTGTAAAACCTCAATCAAGGCCACAAGTAAGAGATAAATGAATTTGTAGGGGTGATCCTATGAAGGACATGATACTTGATGCATTTAAGGTCTACAATAACAAAAGTGTAAATGAAGTTGAGGGTTTAGTTCCACCATCATACCAAAGGATGGATAATGATACAAAAGTGTTTTATGAGTTAATTAGGGATGGGCAATAGAACTTGTTCAAAGGTTAGGAGAAGTGCTCAAAATTCTCTTTCTTAGTAAAGTTATATCACATTTAGTGTTTATGTGGAATAAATGATAAGCCTATGTCAATGATATTGAAGTTTTTGGATAAGCCTATGTTAATGATATTGAAGTTGTTGGTTGATGCCTTTGAACATGCAAACATTCCACCTTCCTTTTATAAGACTAAGAAAACCATTAATAAATAAGGGCTTAATTATGTAAAAATTCATGCATGTTTGAATGATTGCATGCTATATTGTAGGGATGATGAAAATAAAGATGTCTATAAAAAGTACAATATATCTAGATTGAAACTAAAGATTAAATGTGAAAAATAAATCAAATGGCTTGCAAAAGTACCCAAATACTTTCCATTAAAATCATGGTTGTAAAGCTTTTTATGTCCTCTAAGACTGCTGAGCACATGAGATAACATTATGTTGATAAGAATAATGATAGCATAATGAGGTACCCAGTGGACTCTGTAACACCCAGTGGACTTTGTGGCACCCAGTGGCTTGCTTCCATATGATTTCCAAAGAAAATGATCAAAACTGTAGTATTTTAACACTTTAAGTTAGGGTTTAATCAGTCATATTTTGCCCGTAGGTCCCATGAACACATGAATCCCATTTTCTACTCAAACTCCATTCATACAACTCATACATAGCCTCAAATAACCCATAAACCATGGATATAAAGCCAAAGACTAAGAAAATGCAATTTCTCAAATGGGCCCAAAGTTAGATTTTTGGCTCTAACTTTGGAAAATCATAACTAATTCTAGTAAAATGAGAATCAAGCAAACCATAGTTTTCTAGAAAGCTCTAGGTGTTAAATTTATACTAAAAATAATTTCCTACCAAATCTCATCATTTGGATGTTTGATGTAAAAAAAGAAGACAAAGGTTCGGCTATCCCTAGTACTGATGCAGCTTGCTATCATGAACTTCAAAAATTCATAACTAATTTCAAAAAAATCCAATTTGGGAAAAATATATCAATTTGGAAAAATACAGATGTTACTAGATGAAAAAATTAAGTATAGAACATTTTAGTAACCTTGGACCTCGAAAACTGATGGAATAGTAACAATGGTCGGATGGCTTCTTTGATGTTGACACAGAAATTCAAACAGTTATTTCTCCCTCTACAGACCTCTAATTGAGGTGGTTCTAGTTGGTATATGTCACTGTAGATGTCTAGTTTATGCAAATAAAATTTCATGACAATTGAACACCGCTTGGTCCATGAATAACATAGATTCATTTTCGGACTAGTTGCATAATACAATAACCAAAACCAAAAAATTCTCCAATTTCAACAATTGCCAAATATTCCCTAGACCTCCAAATATTCACCACTTTAGCTTCCCAAGAAGATCTCAACAAGCTCTAGAGGCATGCCAAATTTCATATCAAGAAGAGCTCATTTGGTCATCCTTTGATAGAGCTAAAAAATTTGGCAGTTTTGATACCATAAATGGTTCAAAATGGGGATAAATGGTCTCCTACATACTCTAGCATCTCTTGGTCAAGTTTTAAGGTATAAACACAACATATATGAATTGCCCCAAGTGATCCAAACCAACACATATCTCAAACTCACCATGCTATGAGCAAAAGTATACTACTACATATAAGCCACCAAAGGGCTAAATCTTATCTTTTCATTACTTTAGTTCCATACATAGATTATACATCATTTATACATACTTTGACACTTTCTTAAGCATTTATATCTCAAAAAATATGTATGCATAAGCACTTTGTCTTTCCTATATATTAAACTATGTGTGAGTGTGCAAAGTGTCAAAATAAATGCCTTCTATACCTCATGGCCTCCATTCTTAGGCTCTTGAGCTCCACCTGGATCATATGAGATAGGAAAAGGAAGGGGGTGAGATTCATGGAATCTCAATAGCTCATGCACTCATTCAAGGAAGCAATCAAGGCATATAAATAAGTCAAAGCATGCAAGTAGGAATCTAACCATTCATAATCATATAACACATGATTTACATGCCAAGAATACCATATCAATGCCAAGAATAAACTTTAGGGACTTTTGGTCTAGCCTCACTCGATTTTTGAGACTTTTGGATTAGCCTCACCTTTGGTTTGAGGACTTTTGACTTGGCCTCACTCATCCATGAAACTTTTGGCCTTGTCTCACTCATCCTTAAGGACTTTCGGCTCTACCTCATCCATTACAAGGGACTTTTAGCACTACCTCACTCGAGTAATTTTCACAATCCAAAACATATGCGTATTGGTACCAATGCATCAAGGCAACATCAAATGGCATGTCTCACAATACAAGCACATACACAAACATACAATGACTATTACACATCCAAGAATGCAATAAGAAAGAGTGGAGAGCTACCTTACAAACCAACAGAAGCTTTCCCTTTCAATTTCTCTTCTTCCTTCTTAGTCTCATAATCACAATTAGATGGAGCTGCTTCTTTTGGGCCTAAACACAACAAATAGTATGCAATTACTCTCTCATAACTCAAATTAACACTCACAAAACTAGAGGGTTCTTCATTAAAGCAAACCCTACAAAGTATAGTTTTCTCCCTCTAGAATTTCATTAACTCTTCTTCTACTTCCTTTGCATTTCTTAACTTATTGCACTTTAATTCAAGTGTTTCTTGCTCATTTTAGGTTAAAACAAAGCTATTTTACTCAATCACCCATGGAAAGGAAACTTAAAAGGAGAAGAATAAAATCAAGAAGAAGAAGCATGAAGATCTTTAAAGGTTCTTATCTTTCTTTCTTGGTTTCCTTTCTTCTCTCTTAGCTTCTCTTGGTTTTTCTCTCTCTCTCTCAAGCCTTTTTGTCTGTTTTGGACAAAGCTTAGGTCGGTTAGAAGAAAAAGAAAAGATCTGGATGCTTTAGGAACCAAAATTCTCCTTTTTTACACTTTTCTAGACTAACCCTCGCTATAACAAAAAATAATCCTAGCTACGATGAGCACGTATTAGTCCCAAACCCCTGTTCTTACCACGGCACTATTGTGAAGAACCCCCTGGCTTTTATATAAGATGCCCGAACTCACTATAGTTAGAAGCATTCTTCGCTATAGCGAATTAGTACATTCACTATAGCCAACAGACTTAGAAAAATTTCAAGATTTCAGAAATTTCAGTAATTTTTTGTTGTTACAGACTTTAAGGCTTGGCCACTCTAATCCATTTAGCACTTTGAGTACAAGTTCTAGCATATGGCCAATGGTTCTTATATTACAACCTCCCTCAGAAGATAATGAGCTATTCATTCAAGCTTTAGAAGCTCAACAAGTGTATTATGTGAAAGATAAGTTAGATAAAGATTAGATTATAGCTATGCATCTAAAGCTATGTGACTTGTATGGCATGGGTGAAGATGATGAAGATATTTATGAGAGTGAGCCTAACCAACCTCAATGATTGAAAACACTATTCCCAGACTTGGTAGTACATTTATGCTTGTTTAGGTCAAATGTTCTTTGGTTTTTCCTTTCTTGCATTTTCATTATATATATATATATGCTTGTACGTTTTTCCTAAATCTTAATCTTATACATGTTTGTATGCCTTTTTTATTGATCTTATATATGTTTGTATGTTATTTTGTCTCAATTAACAAGAATCTTAAAGATGAAGAGGTTTTTCAAGAAGTATAAATTAGTTAGCATAAGCAGAGTTGTTATGCCCAGCACTAATAGTCCTTTATTGAGTTTGCCAGTCAATGGTTATGGGCATCCATATTACCTAAATCTTATTAATTCTACTAGTTTATCCATGTTGCCTATTTTAGATGTTCCTAACATCCTAGGCTTCCAGTTGAATCTAGATTTTGATTCTTATTCTCAAATGATGACTAGGAGTAGCTTGAGTAGCCTACACAGCTCGCATGGCAACCACAGAGACAAAATTGATTGGTTGAGGTTATTAGTGAGTAAATTAATAAGTATCTTATTGTTAATTTGCTTATTTCTCATTTGTGTACTAACTTCAATTCAATAAATGAGGAAGGAAAGATGACACATAGGAAGATGACTATGAATGATATTTAGGCCCTTCCTTCTAAGCAAAGGGTCATAGTATTATGAAGTGATTCCCTCTAACTAATTAAAGGTGGGGGTGGATTGCTGGGCATTTTTTGGATATGGTTAAGGCTAACTTTAAATCATTTTTGCTTATTACTTGTATTAGAGGAATATTCCACAAGAATACAAAGGTGGCATATATAACACTGTTATTTAGGTAATAACACATTTACTATTCATTTATCTTAGCACATTAAGTTCATATCATTCCTAACTATTATATTTTATCTTGCTAACTAAGTTTGCTATTGATGACATACATAAGATATATATTTTATAGTAACTGGGAATTATGTGAGACATGTGTCACACCATACATAGCTAGCATTAGTTTCATATTAAAACTAGCTAAAAGTATTAGATTTTATCCATTTTCATGCAATTTACACTTTTAGTAACAAAAGTACTCAACATTAAAAGTCAAAATAATTTAATTTTAATCATATAGACCATTTGGCCTTACCAACATTTTTTTCCATCCATAATATACTTAATGGAGCAGAAATATCACAATTCAAAACTTCTATTTAAGGTTTAGAGTAGGCAACACAATTTTAGGACCAAACTTGCACTTTCCTTAAATCCGTAATCTAATACAAAATTTGAAAAATCATAATTAATTCTAGAAAAAATCAAAATCATATAAATTGTACCATTCTGGAAAGCTCAAGATGTACTCTAACCACTATAAAAATTTTAGATCAAAACAACAAGGTTTGCCTTTCAAAAACTAATGGAATAGTAACTCTAGTCATTGATGCGTCCTGTAACTAAACCCAAAATTAAAAAATTCATATCTCCCTAAAAAAAGCTCCAAATGGGGTGCTCTCAGTGGCTATAGAAAGATTAAGATGAGACCTAATTGTTATAAAATTTTCAAGGGCATATGAGTTCTTTTGTCCTATAAAATCCTTTGCATATCAGAAGCTATTATAATATTCAAGCATCACTAGACTTGTAACTTCAAAAATTCATAGCTCTCTCTATACAACTCCTTTTTATTCAAACTAGGTGGCCTAGAAAGCTTATAATGTCAATTATGTGCCTATAAAATCTCATGAGCATTGAACTTTATTTGGCTCTTAAATGACATAGAAATGAAAACTGTCTATATGAACAGTGACTAGGACAATTTTTTATAATTTAGCCAATTTTAAAAATTCATAATAAATATTCTAGAGCTCTAAAAATAGTTCTCTTTAGCTTTGTGAAAAGCTATAGATGATATCTATATTCATGCCAAATTTCATGCACAAAATCATCCATTTGGTCACTTTGTAGTTCAGCTCAAAATTATGTAACATTTTGCAACCATAATGGAGTCAAATGGTATCAAATGGCCTTTTAGCCATTCCATAACCACTTGAGCATGTCCCAAAGCATGAATGCAGCAAATAAAATCTTCTTAAATGGTCCAAATTATCATGAAACTCAAAACTACCTTCCTAGTTGTTATTATACATGTAATGTATGGTTTTTGTTAAACAATGGAAATGAGTACGTTTTCAAAGCAAGTCCCTGAAATGAATTAGTTAAGATCTCAAAAATTTTAAGTAGCATTCCAGAATCCTAAAAATGGGAATCCCAAGCTCAGATAAAAAGAAAAACGAAGCTAGAATAAAAAAACAAAATCTAACAAAAGACTTACAAAATGTAATGGCATTTTTGTAATTTTGAGCAAATTTTGGAATTCACATGAGTGCTTTTTAAATGAAAGTTTTGAGTTCTCTGGGGTTTTTAAAGGCTCTAAAAACCATGGAAAGCCCTGGAACAGTTAAAACCCCTCCGATAGACATTTTTCTAACGTTAGTGTACATGAACTTTGACGGCTTTGTTTAGGAAGGTTTTATCTCCGATTTAAATGATTCCAAAGGTATTTTACTAAATTGGGAAACTAATTTTATAATGGAAAATACATTTCTAAAAAATAAGATAAAACAAATTAGAAACAAAAATCCCAAGAACGAAAGGTAAAATAAAAATTTTTGAAAAGCCTTTCTTCCTCCCACTTATATATATAGGGCGTCCCACTCTTTCACTCACTTAGCCACATATGTTTCTGCCTTAAACAAAAGAAAATCCCTAAGGATAGAGGCACGCAAGAAGGAAAGGAAGAGAAGGAGAAATCAAAGGTAAAAGGTATGGATTTTTGGTTATTTTTCATGCTTTTTTCTTAGCAAACCTCTTCTCATCCAATTCCCTTTCTTTCCTATGATTATATTGAAATATATGGATCTTTTTTAAGGGAAGAACAAAGGGAAAAATTTGAATTTGAAGAGAGGAGGCCAAAGAAGGGAAGATTCAAGCAAGAAAAGGAAAAACAAGGTAATTTCTCCTTTTATGATAGCTACCCTTTGCTCCTCTTCTCTCCTTGCTTCGCCCCACTGAAGAAGCTACAAGAGGGCTTGGATTTTAGGCAAAACCAAGGGTGAATCTTAAAAAAAGGAGCATGGAGAATAAGAATATGCAAAGGGAATTAGCAAATAACCATGAAAATTCAAGATAGCAAATCTAGGATTTCATGTGTTCCTTATAAAATTTGATTTGATACCTTAATTTTTATTTCTAAATGAAAGTTTAAATGAGCTTCTAAGATCCTTAGAAGTCTCCCCATATGCTTCCTCCATTAAGAAAACAAAGCAAAGTCCATTGGTGCCATATTGCTTCCTAATCTCAGCCTAAGAGGGTTAGGATACCTAGGGAGAGTTGTAAATTTTTTTTAAGCCTATTTTTTAGTCATATATGATGAGTGAAAATAAGGGGAAGCCCTGGAAAAAATTTAAAAGGCCTAGAGAATAAATTGGTCTCTGATGTTCCATAATATGACCCAAAGAAGCAATATGTAGTTAGGCTTTTTGTTTTAATTGTGTGATGACTCCAAAAGGCTTAAAAGGAGTCAAGAATCATAGGTGTTGTTTCATTAGGTGCATTCTTGAAACCATAAAGGGATTAATAGACCAACTTAGTGTTTAAAGAAGATGTGTGGCCTTAGAATTAATTCTATGAACCTAATTAGCTTTTACAAATTGTGTTTAGGCCAAGAGAAACTAACCCCACACCTTTGTGTGTGTGAGGTCGAAGAAGGGAGAGCAAATTCAAGGAGAAAAATGTGTGGTTACATCCAAAGTAGCTCACTCCTCTTTCTCTCATGCATGAATGTATGCTTGACTTGTCTTCAAATGTGTGCATGTGTATTTTAAGCTATGAAAAGTATTCTAGCATGAGCTTTTGTTCCATGATGCCATGATATTACATTATGCTTTTATATGATATTTATTATGTAAGCTTGGGTTTGCTTAAGTATAGAGAAGCCAAGAACCTATAGCCATGGTGAGGATGAGCCAAGAACCTTTAAAGTTGGTTGAGACAAAGTCAAGAGTCTCCCAAGAGTGAGGTTGACTCCCAAGAGTATGGTTGAATCAAAAACCTTTTAAAGGAATAGGTGATGTAAGTCCAAAATCCACAAGTGAATGGGTGAGGCTAATTCACTTACTTGGCAAGCCTATGTATGCTATGTATGACTTATTCAAATGCCAATAATGTTTCTTGAATGTTCATACATTTTAATATGTCTATGCATGCATTTTCAAGACTTATTTTGCATTTTTTATGTGTGATTGAAAGGGAGACGAGCTATTGGGATTCTTTGAATCTCATTCCCTCCTCTCCAATGTTCTAACATGCTAAGTGGATTATATGGACAAGGCAATGGGAGCCAACCACTTGGAAGCTAAGAGAATGACAATATATTATATAGATTTGATGGCCATATGAATGGCAAAATAGCTTTGTATATAATATTTTTGAGATGTAAGCTCATGTATGCATGTAAAATGATGTATGACTATTGTATAGACTATATGTGGTATGAAATTAATAGAAATGGAAAGTTTGGCTTCTTGATGGCTTGGTACATTAGTATATTAATGGAAGTGGAATGGCCAAATTAAGATGCATAAGGTTTGGAACCACTTAGGCAGTTCATACAAGTCATATTCATATTTTTGAACTTGCCCAAGAGGTGCCAAACATCAAAGGAGACCATTTGGACACTTTTGGTATCTCATATAGAATAAAAATTGACCATATTGGTGAGCAATATCACTTTTTGTCCAAATAAGCTCTTCTTAATATGAAATTTGACATGTATCAAGAGCTTGTTGAAAGATTTTTAGGAAGTTAATGCACAAAATTTTTGGAGGTCTATGGAATATTTGATGAATTTTCAAAGTTGGGATTTTTTCTAATTTTGGTTCTATGCATTGTTCATTCTGGTTTGAAATGAAACTCTATCACTAAGGGGGAAAATGATGTCCAATTGCAACAAAAACTTAAAGAAAGAAACTAGACCTTCCCAGTGGCTTGTGCTAACTAGAATCACCTCGTTTGGATATCTAGAGGGGGAGATATAAATTTTTAAAATTTCTATCCAATATCAAGCATCCAACCAAACCTATGTTACTGTTTGATTAGTTTTTGAGGCATGGACGTGCCTAGACTGGTCTCAAATTATTTTTAACTCTAGCTAACATCTCTAGCTTTCTATATTGGTATCATTTACATGGATTGGATTTTTTTAAAATTAATTGGACATTTTTGAAGTTCATAGCAAAAATCCATATCAGTACCAGTAGTCAGTCAGACCTTTGTATATTTATGAATGTCAAACATCTTCTACTTGATGTTTCATGACCTAAAAATATTTTTAACATAAATTAGACATCGATAGCTTTTGAGAATGGTAAAATATGCATGATTTCAATATTTTTAAAATTATTTATGAATTTTCAAAGTTTATGACAAAGTGAAAAATTCTGGCCGATGCTGCAACTATGAATTTTGTGTATTCCCTTCCCTTATGTGACACCATAATGACTTAACTCCAACTAATCTCCATTTAGGCTTGTTTCCATATGATTTCCAATAAAAATGACCAAAACTATGGTATTTTCTTCTTTAAGCTATGGTTTAATTAGTCATATTTTGTCCCGTAGGTCCTGTGAACCCATCATTCATATTCACTACTCAAACACCATTTATAAAACTTATACATGGCCTTAAACAACCTATAAACCATGGATATGAAGTCGAAAACTAAGAAAATGCAATTTCTTAAATGGGCCCAAAAGTCATATTTTTGGTTCTAACTTTAGAAAATCATAACTAATTTGAGAAAAATGGGAATCAAGCAAACTATAGCTCTCTGGAAAGCTCTAAGTGTTAACTTTACACTAAATATAATTACCAACCATAATCTCAGTGTCTAAACCATGTTTGACATAAAAAAAGAGACAGAGGTTCGGCTATCCCTGGTACTGGTACAGCTTGCTATCATGAAATTCAAAACTTCATAACTAATTCCACAAAAATCCAATATGGGCAAACTATACCAATTTAGAAAGCTACAGATATGGAGCTGGAGAAAATATTCTTGGTGATGGATTGTACCACCGAGCAGAAAGCTCAGCTAGCCACTTTCATGCTACAAAAAGAAGCCGATAGATGGTGGAGTAGCAAGAAATCCCTGATGGAGACCAAGAACATACAAATAACTTAGGAAAGCTTCTTGGTCAAGTTTTATGAGAAATATTTCCCTAGTTCGGTGAGGAAAAAGAAAGAGATGGAATTTATGAGTTTGAGATAGACAGATGAGATAACTGTAGACCAATATATGGCCAAGTTCATTGAGTTGTCTTGGTATTCCTCTTACCTCCAGAGGTATGATGATGAACCCTGGAAATGTGAGCAGTTTGAGACTGGGTTGAAGCCCCTAATTAGCGACAGAGTTACTCCATAATGGATTAGGAAGTTCAATACCCTTGTGGAGGTTAACATAGTGATTGAGACTAACTTGCAAGCTATCATGCCTGCTACAGCTACAGCTAGTCAGAAAGGGGTTTTGGAATTGAAAAGACTGAGACTAGAAGAGGGTTCTAGTATGACACCCAGTGCTAAGAGGAGAGGCAAGGGGCCATGAAACCGAAGGCCACAGCGGGGTAAGCCGATGCCGCCTCCTCGGAGCTAGTCATCCTTCCAGCAGTTTCTGGTGACATGTTTCAAGTGTGGAAAGTTGGGACACATCGCTAGACACTGTCCCCAGATGGACGCATCCCTTCCTCCTAGGCCGCAGACCCAGGGCCAAGTGTTTGCCTTCACTCAACAAGAAGCCAGTGCGTCCCTCAGTTTGATTCGAGGTACGCTGATAGTGAATGGCTTTCCTGTAGTTATTATATTTGATTTGGGTACTAGTCACTCGTTTATATCCTATAATTGTGTGAGGCAATTGGGTCTAGCTGTTAGTGTCTTGCCATTTGACTTGTCTGTCACTACACCCACTAGAGGTGACGTGATTACTTCCTATACTTGCTTAAATGTTACTATTCAATTCAATCATTGTCATACCACTATTGATTGGATTTGTATGCCTTTCCATAATATTGATTTGATTATTGGTATGAACTGGTTAGCCTCAAATAATGTGGTACTTGATTGTGAACACCAAACCATTTCCCTACCTACTTATAGGACCATACTTAGGGTAGGAGTAAAGTTATCCTTTGTGACTACTACCCAGGTTGAGAGACATTTAAAGTGTGGATGTCAAGGGTTTCTAGTCTTTTTCTCTATTCAAGCTGAGGTAAAGGAAAGGATAAAGGAGATAGATCCTAGTTGTCAGGAAATTTTCAGTGATTTTCTGTAAAGAGTATGACTTTAGTGGTCTACCCCTTGAGAGAGAACTAGAGTTCCCTATAGATATAGTGCCTGGGGCTGGACCGGTGTCCAAGGCTCCTTGTATGATGGCTCTTACCGAGCTCACTGAGTTGAAAAAGCAGATGGAGGAATTGTTAGAGAAAGAGTTTATCCGCCCTAGTGTTTCACATTGGGGAGTTTCGGTGTTATTTGTGAGAAAGAATGATGGTAGCTTACAATTGTGTATTGATTACACCTTGCACGAGTTCTATGCTACTTTTGGTGATGAAATTAAGATGTATCTATGTAATTAAATATGAGAATATGATATATGAGCTCATATGGTCCACAAGATACTAAATGAAAAATGCATACACTACGTAACGTTAAAATATTCATTATTTTAACGCCAATTTTCTTACGTTTTCGTAAAATGCATAATGTGAGGCATAGAGATAGCATAAAATGAGATAGAAAGTTATGGTGTTACAATACACATGTACATCAAGGAGGATGTTAAGAATTCACATAAGCATACATTTGGGTCTAAATCCCATTCATACATGATGTTTACATACTTTTATACATACTTAATAATTTACATCTCATAAACATCATATACAAACATACTTTGACATTACATTACACAAAATCCTATCTTATTGTCAAAGTCTCATAATTCAAGCTCCTTGGCTTCCAACTCTTACTCCTTGAAATTCACCTAGACATGGTTAGATATAATGTGGGAAAGAGTAAGATTCAAAGAATCCTAATAGCACTTTACCTTTTCAAAAATACATATATGGTGGATTTTCATGTCAAATAATGCAACCATGCCAAAAAAACTTCTAATAAACATAAATGAACATTTTTCCATGTCACATAAACTCTTACACATCAGACATAGGCTTTAAAGGATATAGGTCTGGCCTTACCTAATTTCTTTAGGACTTCTGGATTCACCTCATCTACTTTTAAGGACTTTTGACTGAGCTTCACTTTTTCTTGAAACTTTTGGCTTTGTCTCACTTATTCTTGAGGACTTTTGGCTTCTCCTCACCTATTTTAAAGAACTTTTGACATAACCATACCCATTCAAGCCATTTTTGCATTCAAAAGTACATTTAAGAAGCATAATAATACCATAACATGTAACCAATGGCTATAAACATATCTCATGGTTCAAACATATACACAAGTATTCTATGACAATCAAACATCCAAGAAATGCATGTAAGAAAGGTTAAAGAACTACCTTGTACCAAGAACACAACTTTCTTCCTTGGTTATTTCTTTCTCTCCTCGACCTCACACCTACACCTAAAAGGATCTTGATTTGCTTGGCTTAAAAACATCAAATAAGACACGTTCAATCATTGGAACCAATTCTAGTCTCACATAAACTCTATGCAAGCTTACATTCTCTTATGACATCAATTTGGTTTCATAATAGAGCATAATGAAGCAACCCCTAGAATTCATGATCTTGGCTCCAATTTCTCATTCAATCTAGGTCATATGACTCTATTTAGACTCATTAGAGTCATCATAAGTTCAATTCAAAAGCCAAATACTAAGTTGCTTCTTTTTGTTCATAAAGGGATCCTAACTTCTATTTTATAAATCATAGCTTCTAAATTTAAACCAATAGTTCCTTTGATATTTATTATTCATATCTAGGTCATTCCTATCTTTAGAATCAAATAAAACTCTCCTTAAGTACTTGTTCTTCTCCTTGGCCAAAACACGTAGCAAGCAAGGAACCTATGGAGTTTCATTCAATTTCCTAAGGGGTTTTGGCATCTATGAAGCTTCCTAGACCTCTTATGAGCTTATACATACTCTTACATAAGCTAAATTATCATTAGAAAGCTTCAAAAACTCTTAGGTGCGATAAGAACTCTAGGTAACATAACTTGATTTCTAAAACTCTTTTTTTAGTTCCAATTGCATATTCTCGTTTCTTATGCCTCAAAACCCTTAATTCCATCATGTTTTAGCCAAATTCATTTTCCCTCTCCAGTTTCTCTCTCTAGGTCTAATATGAAAGCCATTGAAATTGAAAGAAAAACAAGTCTTTCTATTGCATAACATGCCTCACTTAAAAGCTTGCCAAATGGGAATTCTCTTACTATATTTGGTTACTTCAAACTCCCACTCCTTTTCAAGGAACCAAAGCCATCGATGGAAAGAGCTCAAGGAGTAGAAGAAACTTTCTAACTAGCTTATAGAAAATTGTGCATAGTTTCTAACCAATGTGTGATATTTCAATATTATTATATTTTATATTTCTCATATTTAGTCTTAATAATAAATTATTATGGGTAATTTGATGATGTTGGGCTTATTTTATATTAAGTGGGCTTAATTTAGATTAATGGACTTTAATTGCATTTTTATTATATTTATCCAACGGATGCCCAATTATTTTTTAATTGTATTTTGTAGGATAGAAGATTCTTAAAAGGATTGGGTTAGAAGACTCCTATAATATTTGAATATTATCTTATTAAGTCCTAAAATGATTTAGATACTATTTCAAGATTAGCTTCAAGATTAGTATTAGATTTCTTATGGGAGAAGGCAACTTCGCCTATTTAAGAAGGAGAAGATGTCATCATAGAACACATTCCATCTTCTCTACTTTTTATTCTTATTTTTATCTTCTTCCATGCCTTTCCAATTTTCTCGGTGATTAATCCAGAGTCTAAACCTGATAAGGAACTTGAGTCCATGTTAGTATAGAACTCTGGTTTGAATTTTGATATCAGAACGTATTTCATTTTTATTCTCTTCGTTTTCATGTAATTATTATCATTCTGATTAAATGATTTTTGTTACATGAATTCAGATTCATTTGATTTATCTCAGAACATTTTTTGATTCAATAGGTTGATTAATCAATTAAATTCATTTAAAACCATGTTAAGATTCTGCATGTGTCTCTGGTTAAGTGTAAAATATTTTGGCTTTGTATTGTTGACAGAAGTGCAGTTGCATTTTGATTAGCAATATGAACCAATTGAAATCCTCAAATGGTAGTTTAGGAACATTAATTGAAATAACTAGAGGATTAAAAATCAAACTAGAGGTATTTTTAGGTAACAAGGATAGGAAACTATTAAAGGAAGAATTTTGGATTGGTTACACATCATTTTGATTGAATTTTGTTTTGTTTTATTTTCATTCATTGATTTATTATTCGGTTTAATTAGTGCAACTTCATATTCAAACACCCAATCATCATAATTCTAGTTTTGTCATTCCTAAACTAATTGATTTGATTAAAAACTCCTTGGAAGACAACCTGGTAGGCATTATACTACAAACTAGCAAAAATCACTAATATTGTCCAGTTTAACAACTACAAGTGAACATAAATTTCTTTACTAAGATTTTGCCGTCATTGCCAGGGAACCAACTAATCATAATCAGTTAGAATAAGAAATTTCTTAATTTTAATTTTGATTTTAACATCTTTACATAATGTTTGTGGTTAATTTTTAGTGTTTTTCAGTATTTCTCTGATTAAGCTAAAACTTGGTATATAGATTTTAGGTGTTGTGAGAAATTAAAGTCATAGTTATACTATGGGCTAGGCCACTTTTTGGCCAAATTCTATCATTTAGACCATTTTTTCATTTTTTTAGTATTTTTTTCATTGATTTTTTGTAATTTTTTCTGAATTTATTTTGATTTTTCTTGATAATTTTTTTGGTGTTTTCTTTCATTTTAATTCATTCTTGGTGTATACCAAGATCCTCCAATAGAGATTTAATTAAGTTTGATCCAGAGATTGATAGAAGTTTTCATACATAACTTAAAAACCATAAAATTAAAGAAGCTATAGTTATTGAGTTGGTTTCTGAGATAATAAATAACACACGAAATAATTGAGCATTGAATTTGAATTCAGATTTCAATTTTAACTCTGAAGTAGTAAATATGGCTGGTAATAATGACAGAACTCTTAGAGAAATAGCTGTACCTGATGTTAATTACCAACCACTGTATATTCAATATCCTGAACTTGATGCTATTTTAAAACTTAAATATGGATTAATACATTTGCTTCCAAAGTTCTATAGTCTTGTAGGTGAGGATCCACATAAACATCTCAAAGAGTTTTATGTGGTTTGTTACACTATGAAGTCACAAGGAGTTTCAGAAGAGCACATCAAGTTTAGAGCTTTTCCTTTCTCACTGGATAGGGTCACCAAAGATAAGCTTTATTATCTTCAACCTCAAGCCATCACTTCATGGAATGAATTAAAAAGGATACTTCTAGAGAAATTCTTCCCTACCTTAAGAATTGCTACCATTTAAAAAGAGATTAGTGGTATTAGACAGATGAATAGAGACACATTATTTAAGTACTGGAGAGGTTTAAGAAAGTATGTGTAAGCTGCCCCTACCATTAGATCAATGACCAACTTTTAATTTAGTACTTTTATGAAGGCTTGCTACCCATGGAAAGAAGTATGGTTGATATAGCTACAGGTGAAGCATTGCTTAATAAAACCCCAGCTACAGCTAGAGACCTCATTGCGAATATAGCACAGAATACAAAATAATTTAGCACCAAAATAAACACACTAATTAAAGGTGTCAATGAAATCTATACCACTCATATGGATTAATAAAGAATATAAAATAAACTCAAGGAGTTGGCTTCCATGGTCAGATAGCTAGCACTCAGACAAAGACAACCTCAACAACTCCCTACACCCCTTTATGACATTTGTTCATTAACCTCACATGTCACAGATCAATGTCTCTAATTGTAAGATAATACAGAATCATGTGTTGGCATCTTCCTTGGTAGACCTTTATAGTAGTGACAAAATAGATATGACCCTTATGCAGCAACATACAATTCTAGATGGAGAGATCATCCAAATTTGAGATATGGTAGTGGGTCTAACCAATAACAACAACAACAAAAATTCAATGTCCCTGGCCTAAATAATCAACAACCTATGAGACAACCCTTGCAATAGATGAACAAGTCAGAACCAAGTATAGAAGATATGGTAAAGTAGTTGGCAACAAATACAGTCCAATTCTAATAGTGAACAGAGACAACAATCTAGAATTTGGAAACCCAAATTGGCCAACTTGCAATAAATATCAATGAGTTGAAAAGCCAAGGTTCTAGCTAATTACCCTCATAGCCTGTGACTAACCTAAGGGGCAATGTTAGTGCAATAACTTTGAGGAAAGGTAAACAAGTGAATGGGTCTATCACACCTACAATAGAAGTGCTGCAAGAGAATGAAAGTGACAAAGAACAATAGCCCTCATCAATCCAAAGCAAGAACACCATAGAAAAGGGAGAGAATTTTATATACACCAAACCACTTTTATTCTTTAACCGAATTATATAGTCTAAAAAAATTGCAGAGGCTAAATTGGATAGAGAAATTATGGAGACATTCAGAAAAGTGGAAGTAAATATCCCTCTCTTATAATCAATCAAACATATTCAAAAATATGCAAAGTTTTTGAAAGAGATATACACACAAAAGAGGAAGTTGAAAGGGAATGAGAAAGTCATCATGGAAAGAAATGTATCAACTTTGATTCAACCAACTATCCCTACTAAATGCAAAGATCCTCGCACATTCACCATTCCTTGCACAATAGGAAATATGCAGTTCAATAATGCTATATTAGATTTAGGAGCTTCCATTAATGTAATGCCTAAGTCTGTATATTCCTCTTTGCAAATTGGAGAATTGAAGCGACGGAAGTGGTAATTCAGTTAGCAAATAGAAGCAAAGCCTACCCTACAGGAGTACTTAAAGATGTTCTAGTAAAGGTAAAAGATTTAATTTTTCCTGCTAATTTTTATGTTCTGAATATGGAGGATAATGATATACATGGATATGCACCACTAATTTTAAGTAGACTATTCTTGAAAATTGCTAAAACAATAATCAATGTACATGATGGTACTTTATCAATGGAATTTAGTGTAAGGTTATTCATTTTAATGTTCTTGATGCCATGAAATACCCTTCAGAAGAACACTACATGTTACATGCAAATATGATAGGCTTATTAGTTGCTGATGCTTGTGTGCATTCAGGGAAGTTGTTAATGAGTGAAACCTAAATAGAAAATGACCTGAAAGATCAAATAAGAGAGGCCCAGCTAATAAATAACCATATAAGTAAGATTAGGTCCTAGATAGCCCAAGATAGCACTCAAGAGTTCAATCTATTTTAGGATGATATAGTAAGGTATAGGGATAGGTTGTATGCACATATAGAGATTAAAGACAGAATACTAGATGAGGCACATAAAAGTAAATACACCATTCATCCAGACAGCAATAAAATGTATCATGATTTAAAGAAAATATTTTAGTGGCCTAGGATGAAAGTAGATATAGCTAAATATGTCTCCTGATGTTTAGTATATCAGAGAGTCAAGATAGAACACCAGAAGCTAGCTGAGTTATTGCAACCCCTAAACATCCCGGAGTGAAAATGGGATAGTATAACTATGGATTTTGTTATGGGTTTACTCAGGACATCATCGGGACATAATACCATATAGGTAGTAGTGGATAAGTTAACAAAGTCAACACACTTTTTAGTGATGAAAGCCACATTTACCCTAGACAAATTAGCCCAGTTGTACATTTAGGAAATAGTGAGATTATATGGTGTGCCTAGAAGCATAGTGTCAGATAGAGATCTGAAGTTCACTTTGAATTTTTAGTGATCATTACAGGATGCTCTAGGTACCAAATTAAGATTTAGTATAACCTATCACCCTCAGATAGATGGTTAGATAGAGAGAACTATCCAAACCTTAAAGGACATGTTGAGGGCATGTATACTAGAAATGAAAGAAAACTGGGATACATACTTGCCTCTAATGGAATTTACCTATAATAATAGCTATAATGCGAGTATTCAAATGGCACCATATGAGGCATTGTATAGGAGGAAGTGTAGGTCTTCAATGTGTTAGGTTGAGCTAGGAGAGATGAGCCTAATAGGCCCAGAGTTAGTGGACCAAACCTCTAGGCAAATTGAGACCATAAGAAAGAAACTTCTAATGGCCCAGAGAAGACAGAAAAGTTATGCAAATAGACGTAGATAGCTATTAGAGTTTGAGATTAGAGACCATGTCTTCATTAGAGTGTCTTCGATCACAAGGATAGGTCTGTCCATTAAGAATAAAAAGCTCAATCTAAAATACATAGGTCCATTCCAAATTCTTGATAAAGTAGGACTTGTAGCTTATAGACTTGCCCTTCCCCTAAACTTGAGCCAAGTTCACAATGTATTCCATATCTCACAGTTTAAAAAGTACCAACCTGACCCCTCACATGTCATAGAGTATGAAAATATGTAGTTACAGGATGATCTATCATATATAGTATCACCAGATCGGATCATGAACGTTAGACTCAAGTAGTTGCGGAATAAGATGATACCGCTAGTTAAAGTAGTTTGGAAGGGATTATCTCCCGAAAAAGCTACTTGGGAGCTAGAAGAAGAGATGAGAAAGAAGTATCCATAACTCTTTCCATGAAGTATGTTATCTAAATTTTGAGGACAAAATTTATTTAAGGGGAGAGATTTGTAATGTCCTATTCTCATAAAAACGATGGAAATGGATACGCTTTTAAAGTAAGTCCTCTGAAATGAATTGGTTAAGGTCTAGAAAAATTAGAATAATGATCTAGATATTAAATAATGAATTTTGGAGGCTAGAGGTATCCTAAAACAGAGGCTAAAATAGCTAAACAGAAATTAATGAAATAGATATGTAACGTAATGGCATTTTCATAATTTTGGGCAAAATTTAGAATTCTTATAAGAAGGCTTCTTAAATGACAAATTTGATTTTTCTAGGGTTCTCAAAGGCCCTAAAAATTATGGGAAGCCTTAGAACAATTAAAACCCCTTCGGTGTATGTTTTCCAAAGTTGGTTGCCCCAAATTTTGACTTTTTCGTTTAGGAAGGTTTTAGCCTTAATTGAATGATTCCATAGGCATTTTACAAGATTGTGGACATACATTTTATGATAGAAAAGATGATTATAAAAAAGGAGCTAAAACGAACTGAAAACAAAAATGCCAAGATTGAGGGCAAAATTGAAATTTTTATGAACAAGTAACTTCTTGAACACTTTTTAAAAGTCACACCCCTTTTTCATCCTTCTTCACTAACTTTATTCTACCTAGAAACATAAAGAGAGGCCAAAAAATTTAGGCACACAGGATAAGAGAGAAAGGGAGGAGAAAAACCCAAGATAAAGGTATGAAATCAATAGAATTTCTTCGTCTTTCCTTTAGCAAAGTTGTTCTTCTCCTTCTCCTTTTTCTTTCTATGGTTTTGTTGAAGTTTTCAAGTATGTTTTAAGGGTAGAACAGAGGGGAGATTTTCAAATTCAAGGAAAAGAAGCCAAGCAAGGTGAAAAACAAGTAAAGGGAACCAAGAAACTAAGGTATTTTGCCATGCTTCAAGCTTGATGTTTCTTGTTCTTCTTCTTGTGTTGTTTGACTTATGTAAGACCAGCCCTAAAGGGTTGAGTTTCTAGCCAAACCAAGGATAAATCTTAGGAAAATGAGGGAGGAGAACGAGAATATGCAAAGGAAATAACAAAATAGCCATTAGATTTTAAGCTAGAAAAGTTAAGGTTTTATGTGTTTCATTAAAATTCTATTTTGTTATAAGAATTCCTAGGCCTAAATGAGTATTTGAATGAGTTCTAGAGATCCCTAAGGAGCTTCCCATATGCATCTTCTATCAAGAAAACAAAGCAAATCCACTTGATGCTCTCTTGGTGCATGGTTTTGGCCCAAGCTAGAAAGAGTACCAAGGGATAGTTTTAAATTGTTCCAAGATTGATTTTGAGTCATATATGATGGAAAAGGATGAAGGGAAGCCTTGGAAAAATTTTAGAAGCCATGGATAGTGAGATAGTATCATAGGTTCCATATTATCATTTAAAGAAAGAATAGCTAGCTAGGCTCCTTGAATTATTTGTGTGATGACTCTAAAAGGTTTCAAAGGAGTCAAGAATCATAAATGGACAGAAAGAGTGGAGCCAAGATTATGTTTTCCTAAGGTTACTTCATTAAGTGCATTATGAAACCATAAATGAGACATAAGCACAACCTAGCTCTTGAAATGAATATGTAGTCTTAAAATTTGTTCCAAGAGTGTAATCAGCTTTCATTTAATTTGTTTAGGCTAAAGGAAAGAAGCCCCACCTTCTTGTGAGTGTGTGGCCGTGGGAGAGGAATTAAATTTAAGGAAGAAAGTGTGCAATTATGACAAAGGTAGCTTTCTCTTCTTTCTCTCATATATGAGTGGATATTTATCTTGTCTTTGAATGTGTGTATATATATTTTGAGCTATGAAAAATGTCTTAACATGTATCTATATGCCATGGTACCATGATGTTACATTATGTCATCAAATGATACTTTGTATATTTGTTTTGGTTTGCTTCAGTATGGTGAAACCAAAAACCCATAAGCCATGGTGAGGATGAGCTGAAAACCCTCAAAAATGGTCGAGACAAAGCCAAGAGTCTCCCAAGAGTAAGGCCTAATTCAAAGCCTTTAAGAAAAGGGTGAGGCAAGTCTAAAATCCTTGAAGAGAATGGATAAGGTTAAACCACTTATTTGGTAAGCCTATGTATGTTTTGTATGATTTCTTGTATGTTAGAAATGTTTCATGAATGACTACATGCTCCATGATATTCATGCATGCATTTTTAGACTTGGATTTGCATTCTTTATGTGTGATTGTAAGGGAGAAGAGCTATTGAGATTCTTAAAATCTCATCCCTTCCTCCTTACATGTCTAATATATCTAGGTAGACCAAGTGAACCAAGGAATGGAAGCCACCAAGCCTAAAGGAAGAGGATTGACAACAAAATGTGGAATTTTGCCATTTTGTAGCCATGTGAGTGGCATATGAAGTAATCCCTTATTGTATATGTTGTATGACTTCATGAACACATGTAAATATGTAAGTATATTGTGTATGTATATGATTTGATGCTATATGTATGCTATAGCATAGATTGGACATTAAATGGCAAGAACTAGCTTGTGTAGTCTTGTGCATATCTTGGGGTGGATGAGTGAGTTTGTAAAATCTGGGTTTGTGTGTCTTTGAGACATGTTTATTAGACCATTTTAGTGCTTTCTCACGTGCTCAAGTGGCCAGAGGAGCCTTGGAACCAAAATTGACTAAATGAACAAATTTTCTCATGAAATTTGACATAAATATAGATCTCATCCAAATATTTTTGAAAAGTTAAAGACCAGATTATTTGGAGGACTGTGGAATTAATTATGATTTTAAAAAATTGCCATTTTTCTACTATTTTGGAATAAGCACTGTTCATATGGTCAGTTTCTTGTGCTGTGTCATTTGAGAGTCAACTGATGTCCAATGCTCATGAAATTTTACAAGAATAAATTAGACATGATAAGCTTTCTATAGCCACTAAGATCCCTAATTGGACATCAAATTAGGGAGATATGAATTTTTGAAATTCACAAACAATACCAGTTGTGACAGGTGACCTTAGTTATTATTCTATCAATTTCCAATAGCTAAAAGTCTTTGTTATGGTCTATAAGTATTTTTAGCATAAATTAGACATCTGTAGCTTTCCATAATGGTATAGTGTGCTTGATTTAGATTTTTCTAGAATTAGTTATGATTTTTCAAAGTTCATGATAGAAAATTGAAGTTCCAAACCAAGGCTACACACATTATTTTCATGTATATACTCCATTAGCTCAAGTTCTTGGCTACTTCTTGAGATGGTTTTGAGTTGTATTTATATATTTAAATATGAGAATGAGATGGATGACTTCATATGGTCCATAGGACACAAAACAAAAAATTTATCTATGACGTAACACAAAATAATATATTATTTGTATTACTTTTCTTAAGTAAGTGTATGGAACCAAGGAAATGCAAGTTAAATTGGCATGAGATGAGTTCTATAATTATGGTGTTACACAACAACCACAACTTTTAATTATAGTAATTAAACTTAATTGGATGGTTAATGATCATAAATCAAAATTTGAAGTCATTACAATTAGTTAAATTGGGAAAAATGAGGAAATTAAGCCTTGATATTATTAGGGTTATTAGCCAAACAACTGCAACTATTTGAATGCACTAGAAATTCTAATTATTAATTAAAAAAAACCTTTGAGTCATTTTACTACTTATTCCAATTTACAAAATCCTCTTCTTTTATGTTCGTAAGTCATTACATAACATTATCATAGTGAAATCCAAGGTTTCTAAGCGAAATAAAAGTTTTGAAGACTTAGGCCACAACTTGGACACTCCTTGCTGCAGCTAAGTTGGTTATTGGAATTTAAAAACTAAGTTTATGAACTTACATTGCAACTTGGTATACTTGTGCCATCACTTGGTTCATTACTAGACCTAGTTCCCATGTTATGTAATTATCGTTGCAACTTAGAGCTACCACACTATGACAAAACATTCCCTTGGGTACTCACTATTCATTTTTTCATGACTCTCGTTGTAGCAAGATACCTTTGCTTGACGATTGTAATGGCAAGCTTAGCCCACAATGAGATTACTCTCTGTTACCCCATGGAGTTAATTTCTCACCTTGTGTCATGACTTAAACCACTTGGCCGTAGCGCTTATAGCCTCTATTACCCCAAACTTTAATTTTGCCCACGACTCAAGTCCTTTAAGCCACGACTTTGCCCCCTCTTAATGCCATTTTCTCATTTTTATGCTTCCTAATCCTTTACCACTCATTCTAGATGAATTCTAAGGCTTCAATAACTAACATACTTGGTTTTCTAGATCTTCCAACTCCCAAATATCATGATTCTCTAAATCTCATTGTCTAAGGGTTTAGGATTTAATTACATCAATCAAAACTTAATTTTATATCAGTCAACCCCTATTTTATGATAAAAAAAATGGTTCAGCCACCAATGTTTAAAAGGCTAATGCTTAATGGTTATAAAAGATCAAGTCATTCATTAACCATTAGTCAATTACAATCATAATAGTCAATCCCATGATAATTATATTACATAAACATTCCTTATACTTGGCAATTAATGATGCAATGTAGTAAATATATAAAAACTAGTATTCTTATTACATAAACCTAATCTGACAAGGTTTCTAATCTTATGTGTTACCAAACCATACAATAAGTTTCATTAATTTCTCCTTGCCACTAAAAGGTCTAATCCCTGAAAATGTTAGCCCATAACCAAGTTGAGATTTACAATCTCAGTAACAAGAGGCAAATTCTATATATATGTACAAATTAATCAACATAATGCAATTATATAAAAAACATATTAAAGGCATCAATATCATCAACAAATGAACTAATTAGACTACCAGTGCCTACTATCCCATACTAGCAATCATATGTAACATGTTAAAGGCCAATAGCACCAGGAAAGGCCCATTCATGACACCACTTCTCTATTGAGTATAACCTGGGCTCAGTGCATTCAAGGGTGATTACAGCCTAGTGCCTAATTGAAGCACAATACATGAGTGACAGCTGTATCACAGCTCCACCATGGATACACATAAGGTCAACACACAATAATTTAGATAGTCAACTATTCATTTAGTATTCAAAATCATACATGTACAGCAAATATCAAATTAAAATGAGCATATACATGGAATTAGGAAATTAACCCTGGTTATCTCAATAAAGCCAATTACTCTTTTTCTAGCTACCATCATGATCCAAATGCACACGAAGCCTAAAATAAGCACAGTTATCATCATTTCTAGTGAGAAATCAAATACTAATGAGAGTTAAACTACCAATGACTACCTCAAAGTTACTTATGTAACCACTAATGGATTCCAATTTTAGGTTCTATCTTCCCCACACTAGAAACCACCATAGTTCACTCAAATTTCTAGGTAATTTTGCACAAAACCAAAGCCTATATTATAAGTCAACTATAGGGGTCTCAAACTAGCAAAAAAAGCATTAAAGTGAGAAGGTAATAATTACCCAATATCCCTCCTAAATTCAACCTCTGAAAATCCACCATGGAAACATCAAAGCACATACTTTAGATTTTGGTGTAGGTGAAAATGCTCCAAATGAGAAACCAATATGGCCAAATTGAAAAGGAAAAAGAGAGGATTAAGTTTATGAAGGTTACCTTGGCTGAATCTTGCTTTAAGAGTAGAAAAAATGGATTTATTCCAAGAACCCTAGCCACCTCTTAAGACCTCCAAATTTTCTTATGCCTTTTGTGTTTCTACAGAATGGTGGAAGGGAGGAGGGTTTTCTTTTAGGGTTTTAGGGAGAAATGGGCTGATCCATTAACCAAAAATCTAATTGGGGCCCTTCTTAATTGTTGGGCTATGGTTTAAGGAATTGGGCTGCATAACACTTAGAGATAAAAGGGAAATATGTTGATTTGAAGGCCTAAAAATCTATTTAGGTTCTAGTATAAGCTTATTGGGCCTTAAACATAAATGTTTAATGAGGTTTTGGGCTAACTTAGGGGTTCATTCAAATTAGGTATGGTTAAGAATGTAATTAGGCCTCTAAAAAGAATTGGACCTTCTTATAACCAAGAATAGACTTTTATATTAGGCTTCAAGCATAACTAAATGGACCACATGGCCCAATTAAATATCCATTTCCCTTTTCTACTTAATTAACTTTATTAATTACCTAGATTAAGTCCCTAATTCATCATAATTATCCTTAGTTAATTTTGGTGTGTTAAATTCTCCCCTGCTTTTAGGAAATTTGTTCTCAAAATTACATATACCTTACTTTATAAAGCATTGGATAATCCTTCATCATTGCTCCCTTGGTTTCTTAATTAGTTTTATCAGAAATTACTCTTTTATGTACTTCTTTTCTAAAGGGGAGATTCTTATCATATTACTACTTAACTTGGCATCCACAATTCTCCTTCTTTTAGTTAACCTAGGTCAAATGGCATATAAACATGCATATCCCATGCTCTTTCGTTGTCCACAACTAGAGAGATCCTGGTCAAGCACATGATCACCTTATAGCAAGTTCCAGACACCTAGCCCAAATAAATTTTGATTCCTTTCCCTTCTTAGTTTTTTTTTTCTTTTTGCCTCTTTCTTTTCCTTATCCCCCCCTCTCTCTCTCGTTTTTGTTTTTTTGTGTACCAATAGTTGACTATTAAATTTCATGTTAACTTCTTTTCCTTTTTAACTTTCAATTCATTTAAGGAGTAACTTCTAAATGCTTAGTCTAACTCTCCTTAATAGTTGACATCAAGAACTATAAGGAATTCTACTTAGTTAGCCTTATAGTATTTATTTCATTAATAGCAACATAGGTAAATAACGTTATTTCACAGTAAAGTTTCATTTGCCTTTCACTTAGATTATTTCCACCTTTCTTTAGCTTAACCTTCTTAATTGAAGCAGGTTTTTCCTCCCATAGGGTTATCTAGTCTAAGTTTCCAAGTTTTACGTCCAACTATCTTATAAAATTATTGCATAAAATATATCCTTATTTATTGTCCGTTAGTAAAAGCTCTATTATTTTAATTAAATGTATGAAATCCCCTCTCATTTTCAATTAGTACCCAAGATTCCTCCTTCTCATTTGTTGAGATTCCTAAAGGTTGAAACTAAAGTCTAATCTCACGACTAATCCATTTAGGGCACTCAACACTTCAAGGTCACCTTCCATATAATCGAAATCAAACATAATCTTTCAAGTGAAAATAAACATGATCTTTCATGTCTAAGTTATATTCCTTGATAAATCCTGATTTCGAGGGTAAGAGTACCTTGTCTAAAGTATCAAGGTAATTTTTTAAGACTTAGGAATAAGTCTCCTTAAACCTTACAAGCCATAGTTTAAGTGGATGTCTTACTAGATCACATGGCTTTAACATCCTACACCAAACAACTTGCCTATAACATTAGGAATCTCTAATTCATGATGATGGTTCATTATAAACAATCTAATTGTCATCCTTAGGTGTAATCAACATAGGAAAACCCTTAGTAGCCTTATTCTCTCTCTTTCTTATCTTTTTTTTTTTTTTTGCACTTATGAAGCCACCACCACAATCACATACATATGATTCCAAAGACTACCATGATCAATAAATCCAAGTGCTTCATCTTAAATCTCAATTACTACAATAATTAGTAGTCAAGTTAACGGCATCTATACTTGTTTAATGTCAACTGAATATCTCTTTGGATCTTATGCCACTATATAGTTCCAAATAATTGCTCATTTGTATCTTCTACACCTAACTAAGGTATTTTCATACAAGTATAATCATACTTCAAATGGCATATAAATGTAACACCGTCATTTCTAGCTTATACCCATCATACCTTACATGCTCATATGAGATATAGGAAGAATAAAGTGAGATCTTCCTCATTGGATTTATACACTTTTCTAGAGTTGCGACATGGTTAAAAATTCATTTTAGTGTCACATGGACCGTGTGAGCTTATTCTATGCATCCTCATATTTAATTGCACCATTACAACTCATTTCAATCCCAGAAACATGCTTTTAGCCCATGGAAACCAAAAAGAGGTATGGAACATGCATGTTCATTTTCGGCTAGGCTTGGCCTCATTTCTGGGCAAAGTTTGGAAAATCACAACTAAATCTAGAAAAATCAAAAACATGTAATCTCCATCATTCTGGAAATATTAGGATGTCTAATTCATACTAAAAATGTAGAAGTCTTAAAATCCCACACACAACGCGTTTGACACGCAAAATCATCTGGAGGTCGGAGTGGTCCTGATACTGTCACAGTGTACTGATATGAACTTCAAAAATGTCCAACTAATTTCAAAAAAATCCAATGCATGCAAATGATACCAATATGGAAATATATGGATGTTAACTAGAGAGAAAAAATGTCTCTAGATCAGTTCATTAAGCCAAACTCTTAGAAATCGATGGAATAGTACCTCTGGTCAGGCAAGATGACTGATACTAGGCAGAAACTTTAAAAATTCGTATCTTCCTCTTTAGACCTCCAAATGAGGTGCTTCTAGTTGCTACAAGTCACTGTGACTGTCTAGTTTCTGTCTATAAAATTTCATAGCCATTGGACCACGTTTTCCCCCCCAGAGGACATGATTTTACAACTGACCAAATGAATAGTGCTTGTGCAAATCCGAAATTCTGATACCAACTTTGAAAAAATCATAGAAAATTCCACAGACTTCCAAATGACCTGATCTTTGGCTTCCCAAAAATATCTAGACAAGATCTAGTCACATACCAAATTTCAAGGCAAGAAGAGATCATTTGGTCAGACTTGGACATCATGAGGCAAAGTGACCAGTTTCTCTTGCTAAAGAGGGCTCCAAGAGTTCAAATTGGCTTCTCCTACTTCTAAGGCTCTATGAGCACGTGAGAAAGCATCAACATAAGCTATTAAACATGGCTCAAATGTCTAACAACCCAGATTTGCAAAACTCACTCTCCCACACCAACATATACACCATGTACATAATACCAAGATCTTACTATTCATACTGAAAACTTGCTACATCATGCACTATAGCTCTAATTCTCATACATATCCAATAAGTACATCTATTTACAAGTATTCATAAGTGCATACACTATGTACATCATTAAATTACATCTCTTAATATCAAAATGGTACAAAATGGCTATGTTACAATTCCTTCACCGAATTCCCTAGCTTCAAGCTTGGTGGCTCTTATGTCTTTGTTCACTTGGTCCACCTAGTATGTTAAGATAGTGGAGAGGAGGGGATGAGATTCAAAGAATCCCAATAGCTCATCTCTCATTCAATCATACATAATATGTGCCAAGCAAGCTTTTCCAATGCATGTGTGAAAAAGTGGAAATTATGGACACTTTAAAAACAACCTTGGCATATGAATTAATCATATAAGACATTCAAGGGTTCACAAAAGTGTTTGGATTAGCCTCACACTTCTCCTCATGGATTTTGGACTTGCCTCACCCACTTTTGAGCACTTTGGACTCAACCATACTCTTGGGAGTCCATATTACTTTTGGGAGACTTTTTGTTTTGTCTTAACCAAGCTCGAGGGTTCTTGGCTCATCCTCACCCAAGGGAAGAGTTCTTGGCCTTTCCACACTCAAGCAAACTCATACAAACATCATAGATTCATTTAGCACATAACATAGCATCAAAGATCATAACATGTGAAGGCATGCTAGCATACTTTTTATAGCTTGAAAATACAGATACACACATTCTAGAATAAGCTAAACACACATCCATGCATGGGAGAAAGGGGGAAAGAGCTACCTTATAGGCTAACACAAGCCTTTCCTTTCAAGTTGTCTTCTCCCCCTTGGTTCCACAATCACAACTAGGTAGAAGAATTTCTCTTGAGCTTAGACACACAAAGAGCATGACATTACTTTCTCATAACTCAACACTTATTCACAAAGCTAGGGGTTTCTCTATAGCAAACCCTACCAAGCATATAAGAAACTAGGGGTTCTTTCTCTCTCTAGAAATTCACCAATTATCCTTCCTCTCTCAAGCTCTCAAGAAAGGAAATCAAGGAAGTGGAGCCATATGAATTCTAACCTCCTTCAAGAGTGGTTTTCCACTTTCCCTCTTCTGAACCAGCCCAAAACATAACTACTTCAACCACCAAAACCATAAGAAGAGAGGGCAAGGAGAGAAAAACAATATTCTAAGAAGAAAAGCTAGGGAAATCTCAAGTTATA
The DNA here is from genome assembly GCA_026724425.1 of Erythrophleum ivorense. Taxonomy (NCBI): domain Eukaryota; kingdom Viridiplantae; phylum Streptophyta; class Magnoliopsida; order Fabales; family Fabaceae; genus Erythrophleum; species Erythrophleum ivorense. The sequence continues at coordinate 366,985 of JAIUCV010000611.1, read as the reverse complement.
CTTACCTTTTTCTTGTTCTCCTTCCTTCTCTAGGTGTCTCTCTCTCTCCTCTGCCCTTTCTCTGCCTTAGAGGGAGCTTAAGTCGGTTACAAAGAGAAAGGAGGAGTTGGATGTTTTAAAAAGTCAAATTCTCTTTTTTCACACTTTTCTGGACTAACCCTTGCTATAGCGAGGCATAACTCTCACTACGGTGAGCACGTATAAGTTCCAGACCCCTGCCTTCGCTATAGCATGCGCTACGACGAGCAACGCCTTAGTTTTTATATGGGATGCCCACACTCGCTATAGCTAGAAGCATTTTCGCTATAGCTAGAAGGCACTCTTGCTATAGTTAGACCATTTCTCGCTATAGCGAACAGGTACATTTGCTATAGCTAGGCCATTTCTCGCTATAGCTAGCAGACTTAGAAAATTTTCAGTCCTTCGAAACTTTTCAGCTTTTTTTTTTCTGGTTGTTACATATACTTCTTACCCTTTTTCACAATGCTCCAAATCCTCTCTAACTTCCTCATATACAATAAGTTTTTTTTGTAGTATTCTATAATTTAGAAATTCATAATAATTTCTAAAAAGTAATGAGATAATATCTTCTCAACAAGGTCCAGAATCTTATTGACAGGATCTTGTATTTAGTAATGTGAATCCAAGACCTTGTTATAACAATTAGTACAAGGTCTTTCAATAGTAAATTATAGCATATAGTATGTGATGGTATGTCAGTTTTCATCCTTATACAATAGTCTATGCCAACCACAATTAACTCCTCTACTCCCTTAATAATTCTTAGGCCTCTATCGTGCTTGACTATTAGGAGTTAAATTAACATAATATGGAGATGTAATGAGTCTTTTTCATTATCAAACATTCTCCAATTATCCATGGATCAAGTAGAGATTCCCAATAAGAGATTTCTAGTATCATCTACAACGAGTGATTTATTGTTCCTCATCAGTTATTGTACCAAGGTTTCACTATAATGGTATAGGTTGATTACATTACTACTACCTCTCAATCACTTCCCAAAGCTATTATTTTAGATCAGGGAGTTCTCTTCCAAAATTAAGGAGTTTTACCACTAGAGTGAATACTAGTTCATCTTAGATTCCCAATGTTGTCTCTATTCCCTTAATCACATCACATGTGATACATGATAATAAGGCTGTTGATGGTGGAATCAGACTTTGCCTTTAATATTAGTGGGCAAATCTCTTCTATGACCATAAACATGCTCATCACTCCATGATGGTTGCACCTCAAACATTAGTACACATAAGGGTTCCAATCATTCTCTTCTTAAGTAAATCCACATCATTAAAATTTCCTTTTTACCTTCAAGGTAGGAAGTCTACTTAGTTTAGTTTAACACCAATTTGGTGATTAAAACTCATCATATCATATGATAAATGGCATGCCCTGCATGCCTTTAACATTGAAGTGCTGGAAAATGAGCACATCCCACGTGTTTTTAGCACTAAAGTGCTACAAAATCTTACCTTACACTCTTAGAGTGTATCGTGCACGTAAAGTTCCTCTAACCACCACCTAAATGCATGTCAACACATAGTATAAGTAAAGTGAATCACACAAAAATGACAACATGCATTAGCACCATATGCCTACATACTTCATCCTTACCATACTAGGGGGTTGTCTCTCCTTTATTACATTTTTCCTCTTTTGTCTTGGTACTCTAAGGGAGGAGCTTCAAAGTTCCCAAGATTTCTTTCAAAAACATCATCTCCCTTAATCTCTTACTTTAAAGTTGTTATTCCCTATTCAAAAATGGATTTCACAATTCCAAGGGCTTCTTGCCTTCCTTTCTTATCATCACTAACAAAAGATAGCTTACTCACCTTAATAATTTAAACAAAACTATTTGAAAGGTACTTTAGCTCTTATTACCCTTATTCATTAGGCCCAAAATATGGTAGCTAGGATTGATTAATTACGTTTTTTATTAACTGAAATCAAGCAAGTGGGATAGGACCTCTACACCTACAAAGCCTCAACTTTGGGGACCTTTCAAAGCCTCTATAATTCTAACTTATCATGGATTATACATCACCTTAAGTCTCTTTGGTCCATCATACTAATTTGTTGTACACTAGTTCCCAAACTTTCATTGTCAATTTCCAATCATAAGTAAGGCTTACATCTTACCCTTCCAGGAGGCTTCTATGACTAGTCAAGTGTTCTACTTTAAACTGCTGCCTTCTAAGTTCTCAACATCACTCTAGATGGCCATTGAAAAGCTTAGAATTTTACCTAAATATAACATTGCTACTCTTGTTATAATTAGTTAACTATTTCAATAGGCTAGTTAACTAGTCAGTCATACCCAGTTAACTTGCTTAGTAAAAAGGCAACCAACTAGTCACAAATACTATTAGTAGCTCTATTCATCAACCTCATCAGTTACCTAGTCTCATTCATTTAGTTAACCGACACCTTTTAGTGAGTGACTAGTGCATCTACTGCATAGCCAGTTAGCAACAAGCCTTAACCAGTTAACTATCTAGATTAAGCTAATAACTTAGTTTCAGAAGAAAAAAAAAGGGTAAAATTCTAGCCTTCTCATTGGCACTAACAACCTTAAGTCTAAAAAATCAGTGTTACTGAAGCAATATGAAACAGAATCTTATTGTATTCTATTATTCCTAAGGGCATACTTGTTAAGATAGGTGATCTTCCAAACAAGATTTATGAAACATTAGTTTTAGTAGTCACTATAAGCATTATATCATTATTCCTTTATATTTGCTTTCTAGAGGTAAAGAGCAACAAAAGCATGTTCACATAATCAGCTACTCCTTTGAGCTAATACTAGGCCAAATATATATCATGATTGTGAAGTTTTTCTAGCCACAAAGTTTAAATTTAGCATAACTTCTTGAACCATTGCTCTGATGTCAAATGTAATAACCCTAACTTCTAATTATAGTAATTAAGCTTAATTGGGTGGTTAATGATCATAAGTCAATGCCTAAAGTTATTACAATTAGTTAAATTGGGAAAATGAGGAAATTAAGCCTTGATATTATTAGGGTTATTAGCCAAACAACCATAACTAATTAAGACCACTAGAAATTATAATTATTAATTAAAAAAACATTTGATTCATTTTACAACTGATTCCAATTCACACAATCATTTTCTTTTATGTCCCCAAGTCATTACATAACATTATCATAGTGAAATCTAAGGTTTCTAGGCAAAATAAGAGTTTTGACAACTTAGGCCACAACTTGGACACTCTTTGCTGCAGTTAAGTTGGTTGCTGATACTTAAAAACCAAGTTTATGAACTTATGCCGCAACTTGTGATACCTGTGCCATGACTTAGTTTGTTATTAGAGCTAGCTCCTAAGTTATGCAACTATCACCGTGACTTAGAGCTATCATGCTATAGATGAAAAACTCCCTTGGGTACTCACTGTTCATTTTTTCATGACCCTAGCTGTAGCGAGATGAGTTACTATTTGGAGTCTCGCTACGACTAGCCTACATAGCATTGCGGTAAGATACCTTCGCTTGATGCTCGCAACAACTAACTTAGCCATGGCAAGACTTTTCTCTTTTATCCCCTGAAGCTAATTTCTTACCTTGCGTTGCGACTTAAAGCACCTTGGCGACGACACTCCTAGCCTCTATTGCCTTAAACTTCAATTTTAGCCACGGCTGAAGTCCTTTAAGCCACGACTTTGACCCTTCTTGATGCCATTTTCTCATTTTCATGCTTTTTAACCCTTTACCACTCATTTTAGATGAATTCCAAGGCTTCTATAACTAACATACCTAGTTTTCTAGATCTCCCAACTCCTAAATATTATGATTCACTAATCCTCATTGTTAAGGGGTCTAGGATTTAATTTGAGCAGTCAAAACTTAATTTTATATTAGTCAACCCCTATTCCATGGCAGTAAAAATGGTTTAACCAATAATGTTAATAGGGCTAATGCTTAAAGGATATAAAAGATTAAGTCATTCATCAATCATTAGTCAATTGCAATCACAGTGTTCAACCCTATGATAATTATATTACATAGACATTTCCTTTACTTGGTAATTCATGATGCAATGCGACAAATACATAAAAACTAGTATTCTCATTATACAAACCCAATCTGACAAGGTATCTAATCTTATGTGCTACCAAACCATATAATAGGCTTCCATTAATTTCTCCTTACCACTAAGAGGTTCGGTCACTGAAAATGTTAGCCTGCAACCGGGTTGAGATTTACATTCTTAGTAATAAGAGGCAAATTACATATATATGTATAGATTAATCAACATAATGCAATTATATAGAAAATATATTGAAGGCATTAATATCATCAACAAATGAACTAGTTAGACTACTAGTGATTACTATCCCATATTAGCAATCACATGTAATATGTTAAAGGCCAATAGTACTGAGAAAGGCCTGTCCATGGCATCACTTCCTTATTGAGCACAACCTAGGCTTAATATATTCAGGGGTTTGATCACAACCTAATGCTTGATTGAAGTACAATCCAAGGGTGGCAGTCGCACCACAACTCTGCCATGGACACACACATGGTCCAAACACAATAAGTCAAATAGCCAACCATCCATTTAGCTTTCAAAATCATACATATATAGCAAGTATCAGATTAAAATGAACATATACATGGAATTAGGAAATTATCTCTAGTTACCTCAATGAAGCCAATTACTCTTCCTTTAGCTACCATCATGCACACTAAGCCTAAAATAAGCATAGTTATCATCATTTCTAATAAGAAATTAGATACCAATAAGAGTTGAACTATCAATGACTACCTAAAGATTACTTACCTAACCACCAATGGATTTCGATTTCAAGTTCTAGCTTCCCTACACCTGAAACCATCATAGTTAACTCAAATTTTTGGGTAATTTCGTACAAAATCAAAGCCCATATCATAAGTCAACTATGAGGGTCTCAAAATAATAGAAAAAGCATCAAAATGATAAGGTAATACTTATCCAATATTCCTACTAGCCTAAACCTCTAAAAATCCACCATGGAAACATTGAACAACACATTTCAGATTTAGGTGTAGGTGAAAATGCTCCAAATAAAAAACCAATCAGCAAAATTAAAGAGGAAGAAGAGAGGATTAAGTTTTATGAAGGTCACCTTGATTGAATCTTGCTCCAAGAGTGGGAAAAGATGGATTTATGCTAAGAACTCTCGCCACCTCTCAAGGCCTCCGAATTTTCTTGTGCCTCTTGTGTTTTTGCAAAATGATGGAAGGGAGGAGGGTTTGCTTTTAGATTTTTAGTGAGAAATGGGTTGACCCATTAGCCTAAAATCCAATTGGGCCCTTTCTTAATTGCTGGGATATGGTTTGAAGAATTAAGCTGTAGAACACTTAGAGATAAAAGGGAAATGTGCTTATCTGAAGGCCCAAAGATCCATTTGGGTTTTAATGTAAGCTTGTTGGGCCTTAAACAGAAAAGTTTACTAAGATTTTGGGCTAACTTAAGGGTCCATTCAAATTGGGTTTGCTTAAGAGTGTAATTGGGCCTTTAGAAAAAATTAGACCTTCTTATAACTAAGAATGGACTTTTATATTGGGCTCTAAGCATAACTAAATAGACCACATGGCCCAAATTAAATATCTATTTCTCTTTCCACTTAATTAACTTTATTAATTACCTAGATCAAGTCCTTAATTCTTTATAATGATCCTTAGTTGATTTTGATATGTTACAATATGTATGCACACTAAGGCTCAAGGATGTCAAAAACTTATATTCTCAAACCTTTAGTTCCAAATTTGGTTCATACAGTATATTTACATACTTTTATACATGATCAAAGGTTTACATCTTACAAACATCATACATATACACATTTTGATATCAAATTACACAAAATCCTATTCTATTGTCAAAGTATCATTATTCATGCTCCTTGGTTTCCATTCTTTGCTCCATGAGACTCACCTTGACATGATTAGATATAAAGTGGGGAAAAGTGAGATTTATAGAATCCTAATAGTTCTTTTACCCTTTCAAGCATAAACATATGGCACATTTTCATGTCAAAAAATGCAAGCATGCACCAAATGCTCAGAGTAGGCAAACATAATCATATTTTCAAGTCATATGAAGTTATTCAAATGAAGCATAGGCTTTAAGGACTTTTGGTCTAGCCTTATTCAATTCTTTGAGGACTTCTAAATTTACCTCACCCACTTTTAAGGACTTCTGACTTAGCCTTACTCATTTTTAAGGCTTTTAGTTTTATCTCGCCATTCTTAGGGACTTTTGGCTTCTCCTCACCCAATCTACGTGAATTTTGGCATAACCTCAACCATTAAGAGCCATTTTACATTCAAAACATATTTTAAGAAATATAATGATACTAAAGTATTTAATCAATGGCTATAGGAATATTTCATAATTCAAACATACTTGCAAACATCCAATGACAATCAAAGAACTAAAAAATGTATACAAGAAAGGATAGAAAGTTACCTGGAATTAAGAAGCACAATGATCTTCTTTGAACTTTACTTCCCCTTCTCAGCCACATATACACACACATACATAAATCTAAGAGGAGCTTGATTTACTTGGCCTAGATACATCAAATAAGATACAAACACATCATTGGAACCAATTCTATCCTCACATAAACTCTACATAAGCCTATTCTAGCTTATGGTATGCATCTGGTTCCTTACAAGGGCATAATAAAGCAACTTATAATCCATGATCTTGGCTCTAATTTCTCATTCAATTTAAATCAAATGATTCCATTCAAACTCATTAGAGCCATCTCCAACTCAGTTCAAAGAGCTTAACACTAAATTGCTTTTTTATGCCTAAAGAAACCCTAAACTTTCAACTTTCAAAAATGATTGATAAATTCAAACCAATGGTTCTTTGGTGTCTATAATTTATATTTAGATCATTTCTATTCTTGGAATCAAAGAAAATTCTCCCTAAGTGCCAAATCCTTCCCTTGCCCAAGACATAGCAAAGTGTGGGAGCCCATGGAGTTTCATTTAATTTTCTAGGGAGTTTGCCATCTATGAAGCTTCCTAAGTCTCCTATGTACTCATACATACTCTTATATAAGCTATATTGCCATTAGAAAGCTTAAAAAGTTCCTAAGTACAACTAAAACCCTACTTGCCATAACTTCATTTCCAAAGCTTTTCTTTTAGTTCTAATTGTATATTCTTATTCCTCATGCTCTAAATCCTTGTTCCTACCTTTTTATGACCTGAATTCATCCTCTCCTAAATAGGCCTAGGTTTGGCTGAAACTCACAAGGGAAGAAGAAGCAAGATGAAGCAAAGTTACACCATGAATCTTACCTTCATTTCAAGTTCTTCAAGGGAACTTTCTAAAGCTTCCAAACTTTCCTTTAATTCCTCTCTTCCTCCTACTGAACCAACCATGAAACAGCCCTAAATAAATCATCAAAATCATGAGAAAAGAGAGGAGAAAGAGGAGAAAAAGTTTGGTGAAAGAGAAAGTATGAAAAGTATTAAATTCTTACACTTTTTGCTTGGCTTTTCTCCTTCTTCTTTCCCCCACTTGGTGTGCCTCTTCTAGGTTGCTTCGGTTTTGTTTGGGACTAGATGGAAGTTGGTTAGAAGATTGGAGAAGAGAAGGACATGGAAATAAGAAGCAAAGGCCAAGTTATAACATTTTTTCAAAATTCTAATTTAGTCCTTAATCTTAGTTCCTTCCATTTAGGCTCATTTTAACTCCTTTTTGAGAATCATCTTTTTCATCATAAAATTTAGACCCTATAATTCATAAAATGCCTTTGGTTTCATCCAAAATGGGTTTAAAACCTTACTAAACAATTTGGTTAAAATTTCAGTCAATTGACGGCCTAAATCGTACATTGGAGAGGTTTTAACCATTCTAAAAGCTCCTATGGTTTTTGGGACATCTGAGAGCTTTGGGAAACTCAATTTTATCATTTAAAGTTCCCTCCTTTGAGTTTTCAAAAAGTTGTCCAAAATTACAAAAGTGTCACTACCTTTTTAGCTTCTTCGTTTAGCCACTTTTGCTTTAATTTCAGGTCATCATTAACTTTGTATTTTTATTTCTAAATGTCTAAATTATAATTCTAATATTGTTCAACCTCTAATCATTTTATTATGAGGTCATCTTTTGTAATCTCATCGATTTTAGTCCAGTTCTAGAATGACTAGATATTACACTTCATGATTGAAAATTCATCCAAACTAATTTCTCCATTAGTGAACTGCTAAATTTGTTAACAAATCTAGTGAAATGGCACATTTTCAATAGAGAGACTAGTTTGGATGGTTTTTAATTGTGAAGATTAAACTAAAAATCTATCAAGAGATTAACTTGAGAATTGGTTTATCTGTGAATGACCAAAGTTAAATATAATCTTTTCATACTTTCATTGAGCTTTAAATTCAAAAGAGAAAAGAAATTTAGGTAAGGAAGTAAACGAAATATATTCATATCATCATAATAATTGTTATTGTTGTAATTTATTACTTATGCTAATTTAATTTTGATACATATTAGTTGTCAGTTTAGTCATAACAGGAACCTCATAATGGGATTTATCAGTTTTAAAAATGAAAAGGAACTTACAGAAATCGTCCTTTTGAACGAGCCTAATTTTAAACAAGCTTGGAGTGGTACCATTGTTGTAACACCCCAAAATTAATTAAGGTGTTAATTATGGATTTGGATTAATTAGAAATAATTAATACAAAATAATCGGGTAGGTTAAGTGAATGAAAATTTTGGAGAGATAAATTATTAATATGGGTTTGAGATTTAATTAGGATAGAAACTTCATTTAGGCCCAAATTAATATAAGAGATCATGATAAAAGGCTAATGGAGGGCTAATGAGTTAAGTGCAGACCTAATATGATTTAATGGATTAGAGACCCAAGGCCCAACTTGCACAAGCTCTTATAGATGGCCTAATAAACCTTGAGCAGACCCAAAACAATGGAATTCTTAAAACTAGGTCTGGCCTAATAAAATTCTGCAGCCCAACACTTTAAAGCTGGCCCAACAAAGCTAAAATCTGAAGCCCATTTAAAGTTAGATCTTAGAGTAGCCCATAACCTATAGGAGACCTAACTTAAACCCAACTAAAACCCTGAACACTTCACCCTATTCCCTATTTTGCTAAAACACAAGAGAGAATTTTGGAGGTTTGAAGGGAGGCTAGGGTTTAAGGTAAGAAATCCATCATTTCTCACTTTTTAGCTCAAAATCAGTCAAGGTAATAGTTATATAACTTAATCCCCTTCTCTTTCTCTTCATTTTGGCCTAATTAGTTTTTCATTTGGAGTATTTTCACCCACACCTAAAATCTGAAACGTGTCATTTGATGTTTCCATGGTGAAAATTGGTAGGTTGAGGCTAGGGTTGACATTAGGTAAGTATAAACTCTTTTTTTTTAGGTATTTCTATTGGTTTGAGACCCCAATGATTAGATTATAGCATGGATATTAATTTTGTATGAATTTGCTTAGGATTTTAGGTGAAATACTGAAGTTTCTGGTAGAGGATATTTCAATCCGAATTTGGGGACTTGTAGTGGCTAGATAAGTATTGCCTAGATAGTCATTAACATTTTAAATTCCTTGGGTACTTGTTGCTACTGTAATGATGATTTAAAGTAGTAATTCTCTGATGTTATGTTTATAAGGAGGATTTTGTACCACTAGTAGCTTTTGCAATTTGTCTACAAGTGAGGTAACCAGGACTCTACTAATTCCATGCATATATCTGTTTTAATTTCATATTTACTATACATGAATGATTTGAAATGATGAATGAATTGGTTAGCTATCTATTATATTGTGATTGGACCTTATGAGTCTATGGTGGAGCTGTGGTGCAGCTACTACTCGTGCATGTGCTTCGATCGGGCTCCGGGTAATAATCAAACCCCAGATGCACTGAGCCTTGGTTGTGTTCAATAAGGAGTAGGTGCAGTGGATGGGCCTCTTCCGGTGTTAATGGTCTTTAACATGTGAAAATATGATTACTAATATGATATAGTAATCATGATAGCCTAATTGATTCATTTATTGATATGACTGACATGTTTTCTAATACTTATGCGAGATCATGCATATATGTTAATTAAACTGGAATATATGATGGAATTGGCCTTGGTTACTGATATTCGCATCTCATCCCATTTCATGGGATTATACTTTCAGGTGAAGGCTCTTTGGGTAAGGATAAGGGGAAGCAAGTGGATGAAAATCATGAGCTTTAGCCATGTGTGGAGGAAGCTACACTTGGGCTTATCTGAGTAGAGTAGATGCAGTTTTGTTATTAGTTTACATAGCATCATTATGTAATCATGTTCCCAAGTGTAGGTGTTTATATTTTGATTAGTTGGCATGTATCCATTAAGGAGTTAAGTCTTATAATAGTTAGGTATTGGATGTATGAACCTATAACACCTGATGTATAAACTTTACTGAATTGTATGATATGATATACTATTGGAAATATAACTATGTGATGCATTAGATGTTGACATAAACCATTGGTGTATGAAATTTCTAACAAAATGCATATTGAATGTTAATTGTGGATAGTTCATGAATTCTTATTGTTATTACTCTATGGACTTGCTGATATGGGATAGTTAGATGAGTGGAAATTAACATTTAAGTTATGAATTGGTAATGGTAGAATAGCTGGGTAAATAGGGTAGATAAATACCATTAGAGTCATATAAAATGAGAGGAAGTGGTCCTAAGAGTTCCTAAGATGAGACTTGGGGTGTGTGGGATGAAATTTTAAGAGATGTAGTTATAGGAGGGATTCATGTCGTGGCTAATAATGCCCCACTACGACCAAATAAGTTACAGAGGCAAGGGGCGCCACAACATGAGAAATCTTGCCATGGCGCAAGCCTAGAAAATTTGTCTCGGGAGTAATAATGGCGAGGGACGCCGTGGCTCAGTGTAAAAAAAATCACCCAGGAGAGTGGCAGAATGAGACCTCGCCACAACGCAACATGTACTGCCGTGGTGCTAGTTAAGGAAACGAGGTAAAGGGTGTCCAGTAGCGTATCTCACCGCAGTGCAAGTATATTCCACCGAGGCAAGATTTGTGGGACTTAGAATAGTAGCTCCAAGAGGTATTTCCACCACGGCCCCATATAGGCTGGCTGCGATGAATTTCACAAAAATTTTCCAGTGATACTCGAGAGTAACTTAGCCACAGCGCAAAAGTTTGGGGCCATGGCGTAGGTCCCTAAACTCCTACCTTTAACCTAGAAACCCCAGTTTCTTTAATGGTAATGCTAAGAAATGATATAAGAACACTTATGGGAGGTATTTGTGTGTGGAAATTGATGAATGGATGAATCACAAACCCTTCATGATAGTATAAATTCTTTTATGCAATTTTCACACTGTGGTTGTTTAGTGGTGACTCTAATATCAAGGTTCAAATTTTCCTATATTTTCACAATTTAATAAATTATAACGATTCCAAACTTTGATCATTAATTATTAATTGTGTATTTAACCATAATTACCATGTTTAGAAGATAGGGTTGTCACAGTTGTCATGGGTGCCAATCAATACAGCATACATGGCGTCCTAAGAATTGAAATTGGTGCAATAATTGGCAACCAAATGTTAACGATGTACAAACAAAAATTATAATTTTTTTTTGAAAAATTTAAATTCTTCAGTAAATTTTTTCCTAGGCTTTGTGTCAATATACACAATTTAAACATGGCAACTCATAATTAGAGACACACATATATTATCAAGCTTGATGATAGAGAATTCATGTATAATATCTAGCTTTATGCATGAGTCATTGCATGTGTGCCGTATTGATTGGTCACCATGACGAAGGTACCACTCTAGGCGCATTTAAAATTAAGGTAGTTATCACCACTTGTGAGTTTTTTGAGCTAAATCTATGTGGAGAAAAGAAAAATACGCCAAATCCATATCAGAGAAAAAAATTACACGCAGATGCTATAAATTTAGGCAAAGTTGGAATCATGGAGTCTGATTTATGATTAACTATTTTTTAAAAAATAAAAAACTTGAGGTTGGAACCAATGATTTCGACTTCAAGCAATTTAAATATGTATATATATATATGCTACCATGAAGTTGGACATGATAGATCTGACTTCATAGCAGCTTTTTTGACTTTTGTTAAATTCACAATATTGCCCATTTGTTTAAAACCTATTTGATAAATTTTGGTGTGCATTGATACGTTCGATACATCTGACAATCAAATTTTAGTTTGTACAATAATTTTATATGTATAAATTAAATCCTAATCATTAAATATACATATATCTACCTAGTGCAGCAGTAAAGTTTTCAAACTTATCTATCTTCATTAATAAATTAATTACTTTTCGCTTCATCCATGCAAACAAAGTACCAAGCTTTGCACAGCACAAGAATCGTATGTTTCTATTTGTGTTAAAATCTATTAAACAATGTCGAGAAACGTAGTTGTGAAGATGGGAATTAATCAGGGCATGCCAAGTAAGTGACAAACTTTTGATCATTGCCCCAAAAAAATTGATGACCACAAATTAAAAATTTAATCTTTAGATGAAGTGACAAATTCAAAATTGTTCATTGTTTGGAACTCGTTTTTGAGGACTTTAGGTAGGCCAGGTTTAGAACCCACGAATCCAAATTCATATAAATCTCAAACAAGATGAATTTTAGATATTATATATTAATATATTTATTTCAAAAAAATGTTTTTTCCTCTTTTTCGGAAGGTTCATATTTTGTTTGGTGATTTAGACCAAAATTATACGGGATAAATAATTTGATAAAATATGTTTTCGTACAAGTAAATTCCCTGAATTTTCCTTCAAAAAGATTAAATATTCTCGGAAACTATTTTTTAAAATATTAATGTTACACTCTCAATTTATCTCTTTTTAATTATACCATATAAATAAATCCGTAAATTATAATAAAATAAATACAGTTTAGAAATGGAGTGTATACAAAGAAGAGAGAGAGAGAGAGAGAGATAGCTTAACTCATCTATAAAGAATTGAAATTTAGAAAAAAAAAATAGTGGTCACCGTATAAGTAAGATTCACTTTTTATTTTTCTTCCCTTTACTCTATAGCAAACAATATGAAAGAGGGGGAAGCACACAAAAAAGAGAAAAAAAAAAAAACAACAGTGAGATATATGCAGCTATTGAAGAGGCTGATAAGAAGACTTGAATATTCAAGTTTCTTTGACTTTACCGTGCAAGTTGGCCATAAAAAATATCATATAGTTCACCAATAACAAGAAAAAGGGTAAAAGTAGACAACAAAAGCAAATAGGACCTGATAGATCAGACTTGATAAATATTGTGAATTTAACATGCATGCAGGTTGCTTGCCATGCCTAAAATATGGTATAACTGAAGTCGGACCTAATAGGTCCGACTTCAATAATATTATTTAGCATATATATATATTTTAAATTATTTGAAGTTGGAACCATTGATTTCAACCTTAAGCTCTTTATTTAAAAAAAATAGTTAATTGTAAATTAGATCCCATAATTCCAACTTTACCTAAATCTATAGCATCTGCGTGTAATTTTTTTCTCTGACACAGATTTGGCGTATTTTTCTTTTCTTTACATGGATTTTGTTGAGATATGCCTCATTAGCTGTCAACATGCGGTTGCTGTTTTTTAAGAATTAGTTGCATTTAAAAAAATAAATTTGATAGAGTTTGTTTCTGTCAAAATTTGTTTCCTAATATTTAGCCATTTAGTTATTGATTTAGTGGGATGTTAGTTGTTAGCTACATAGTTGCTGATTCAGTGGGATTTTAGCAAATTTTTCTATTTATTTTAATCATGGTTTGATGTATTTAAATACTCAATGATAGACTCAATAAATTATCCTCTGAAAATATTTTTCTCTGTTCTTTCTTCACACTTTCTTTGAGAGTTTTATTTCTAAAACCAACAAACTGGTATCAGAGCTTATTATCTTGTGGGACCTGTGAGAAAAACACTGAGTGTTATACAAAATGCAAACCACCATGCAAGCTGAACCCTCTTTTACTGCTATAGCCCCTCCATTTTTTGATGGCCTAAATTATCATATTTGGGCAGTGAGAATGGAAGCTTTCCTAGATGCCAATGACCTATGGGAAGCTGTTGAGAAGGATTATGAGATTCCTTCTTTGCCAGAGAATCCTACAGTAGCTCAACTACGAAGTCACAAAGAGAAGAAGCAGAGGAAGTCAAAAGCTAAGTCTTGTTTGTTCTCTACTGTTTCTCCAACAATCTTCATGAGAATTATGACCCTAAAGACAGCAAAGGAGATCTGGGATTATCTCAAGAAAGAGTATGAAGGAGATAAGAAGATCAAAGGAATGCAGATGCTGAATCTTGTAAGGGAATTCAAAATGCAGAAGATGAAGGAATCTGAAACTATTCAAGAGTATTCAGATAAACTTCTAGGAATTGCAAATAAAGTGAGGTTGTTGGGAAGAGACTTTGCTAATTCCAGGATAGTGCAGAAGCTACTGGTAACCATTCCTGAAAGATTTGAGACAACTATCTCAACGCTGGAGAACTCAAAAGATCTGTCGACCATCACTTTGGCAGAACTTTTGAGTGCCTTGCAAGCACAGGAACAAAGAAGGCATATGAGGCAGGAAGGGTCTGTTGAGGGAGCATTGCAAGCCAGGGTGCAGGTCAGTCAAAATTATAAAAGAAAGAAGAAAGGAAAGAAGGAGGACAACAGTAGTTCTGATAAGAAGGAAGGAGACAACAACAGGAATAACTTTCCTCCTTGTGAACACTGTAGGAAGAAGGGTCATCCACCATTCAAATGTTGGAAGAGACCAGATGTGATGTGCAACAAATGCAAACAATTGGGGCATATTGCTAAAATATGCAAAAACAAATCTCAACATTCTCAACAAGTGACAGAAGCTCATGTTGCAGATCAACAGGAGGAGCAATTATTCACTGCAAGGTGTTTTTCAGTCACAACTTCAAGCGAAATCTGGTTGGTAGACAGTGGTTGCACTAGTCATATGACTAGTAATCAGGAGTTATTTATTGATCTAGAAGAGGTAGAAGCTTCCAAAGCAAAGATAGGCAATGGAGATTACATGAAAATTAAAGGTAGAGGCACCATTGCATTGCAAACTCCTTCAGGTATAAAGAAGATTTCAGATGTTCTTTTTATTCCTGAGGTATATCAAAACTTACTTAGTGTTGGCCAATTGATGGATAATGGTTTTGAGGTGTCATTTAAAGATAAAATGTGTTGGATTAGTGATCCTCATGGTCAATTATTGTTTAAAGTCAAAATGAAAAATAGATGTTTTCCTTTGGATTTAACTGATATTGATCAAAGAGCTCATGTTGTAATTAGTGATGAAACAGAGCTTTGGCACAAAAGGCTAGGCCATTGCAATGAGTATGTTTTACAAGATCTTAGCAAGAAAGATTTGGTGCAAGGAGTACCTCCATTGGAACCTCTCAAATCAGTTTGTAAAACTTGTCAATATGGGAAACAAACTAGGCTGCCATTCACTCAATCAGTTTGGAGAGCAACTCAAAAATTACAGTTGATCCACACTGATCTTTGTGGGCCTATGTCTGAGCCATCTTTGAATGGAAGTCTTTATTATATAGCTTTTATTGATGATCTGACTAGAATGTGCTGGATTTATTTCTTGAGATTCAAAACTGAAGTTGCAGGAGTGTTTTGGAATTTCAAGGCGTGGATTGAAAATCAAAGTGGTTTCAAGATTCAGACCATTAGATCAGATAATGGGACTGAATACACATCAAAACAATTCACTAAGTTTTGTGAAGAAGCTGGAATTGAGCATCAATTAACAGCTCCTTACACTCCTCAGCAAAATGGAGTTAGTGAAAGAAAGAATAGAACTATTATGGAGATGTCTCGCTGCATGCTTCACGAGAAAGATCTTCCCAAGAAGTTTTGGGCTGAAGCAGCTAATACAACTGTATTTTTGCAAAACAGGTTGCCTACGAAAGCATTGCAAGGGAAAACGCCATTTGAAGCTTAGTATGGTTACAAGCCAATTTTAAAGAGCTTGAAAGTGTTTGGTTGTATTTGTTATACTCTTGTGCCACAGGTGAAGAGAGACAAACTTGATAAGAGAGCTGATCCGGGCATCTTTGTAGGCTACAGCAGTGTCTCTAAAGCCTATAAAGTATTTCTTCCACAATCTAGAAAAATAGTGATCAGCAGAGATGTTCAATTTGCAGAACAAGAAAAGTGGCATTGGGAAGAAAAACAGAGTATACTAGACAGTGGATCATCATCATCTATAGCTTCACCATTAAATGAGACTATAGATGACCTTCCAGTTAGAGGTACAAGACTATTATCTGATGTATATCAGAATTGTAATGTGTCTATGGTAGAGCCTAAACATTTTACAGATGCAGCAAAGGATCCAAAGTGGATTGATGCTATGCAGGAGGAGCTGAATATGATTAAGAAGAATCAGACTTGGGTTTTGGTTGATAAACCAGAACATAAGAAAGTCATAGGAGTGAGATGGGTGTTCAAGACAAAGTTGAATGCCGATGGCTCCATCAACAAATACAAAGCAAGGTTGGTGGTCAAAGGTTATGCACAAATGTATGGAGAAGATTTCACAGATACTTTTGCACCTGTTGCACGACTAGACACCATCAGATTAATACTTGCAATTGCAGCTCAAAAAGGATGGATAGTATGGCAACTTGATGTGAAGTCAGCCTTTCTCAATGGCTACTTGGAGGAGGAGATTTTTGTAGAACAACCAGAAGGTTTTGCTATTGAAAACCAAGAGGACAAGGTCTACTTGCTAAAGAAAGAAGAGTATGGGTTGAAGCAAGCTCCTAGAGCATGGTATAGTAGAATAGATAAGCATTTGCAGAGCCTTGGATTCACAAGAAGCTTAAATGAATCAACCTTGTACATCAAGTACTCACATGTTGATTTATTGATTGTCTCTTTATATGTTGATGATCTCTTGGTGACAGGAAGCAATGTTGAGCAAATTGATTTATTCAAGCAAGAAATGCAGAAGCTCTTTGAAATGACAGATCTTGGAGCTATGGCCTATTTTCTAGGCATGGAAATCAAACAAAATCAACAGGGAATTTTTATCAATCAGAAGAAATATGCAAAAGAAATTCTGAACAGATTTAGCATGGAGGGATGTAAAGCTATTGCTACTCCAATGAATCAAAAGGAGAAGCTGAGTAAGAATGATGCTGCAAAGAAGACTGAAGAGGGCATTTATAGAAGTCTTATTGGCTGTCTCATGTATTTGACTGCAACAAGACCTGATATCCTCTATGTTGTAAGTGTTCTTTCAAGATTTTTGCATTGTGCTACAGTGAATCATTACAAGGCTGCAAAGAGAGTCCTAAGATATATTAAAGGCACTCTTGGTTATGGTATTCAGTATAAACATAATCAAGTGTTCAAATTAGAAGGTTATTCTGACTCAGATTGGGGAGGATCTTTGGATGATTTGAAGAGCACCTCAGGATACTGTTTTACTTTAAATTCTGGGATATTTTCTTGGAGTTCAAAGAAACAGGAAGTGGTAGCTCAATCAAATGCAGAAGCAGAATTCATAGCAGCAAATGCAGCTGTTAAGCAAGCTCTTTGGCTAAGAAAGTTACTGATTGATTTACAGTTTATGCAACAGGAAAGCACACCAATTTATGTGGACAATCAAGCAGCCATTGCAATATCCAAAAATCCAGTTTCCCATGGCAAAACAAAACATTTTAATATCAAGTTATATTTTATCAGAGAAGTTCAACAAAATGGTGAAATCACACTGACTTATTACAAAACCTCTGATCAAGTAGCTGATATTTTTACTAAAGCTTTACCAAGAGACAAGTTTGAAGCATTAAGGATGAAGTTAGGCATGTGCAGCTACTGGTGCAAGGAGGAGATGTTGAGATATGCCTCATTAGCTGTCAACATGCGGTTGCTGTTTTTTAAGAATTAGTTGCATTTAAAAAAATAAATTTGATAGAGTTTGTTTCTGTCAAAATTTGTTTCCTAATATTTAGCCATTTAGTTACTGATTTAGTGGGATGTTAGTTGTTAGCTACATAGTTGCTGATTCAGTGGGATTTTAGCAAATTTTTCTATTTATTTTAATCATGGTTTGATGTATTTAAATACTCAATGATAGACCCAATAAATTATCCTCCGAAAATATTTTTCTCTGTTCTTTCTTCACACTTTCTTTGAGAGTTTTATTTCTAAAACCAACAGATTTAGTTCAAAAAACCCCACTTGTGTATACGCAGGTAGAGCCGAGAGGTAGCATTTATTGTTAGTTGTTCTTTACTTTCTGGCATTTAATCAGTGTTAACTGTTAAATGATGTTTACCTTTTAAGAAACTAGAGTGGTCCTGCATTTTCTCAATATATCTTAATTGAGAAAATGCAGGAATTGAGAAAATGCAAGACCACTCTATTTACAGGGAAGCGCTGATTCAGTTGGCTACCAGAAATTTCCGTACGAGAGTTGATATTATTTTAATTTACAATTAAAATATGATATCTATCTTTCATTTTCATTGCAGCATTCAATTCCAGCCCAGCAGCATCGCCGCCTAGATCATCCAACAGGTGTCGTAACTCTATAAATTGAAGCCATGCAAGTTCCCATTTACTCACCACACCCACCCTTTTCTATAATATTGCAGTCCTCACGGTACCCCACACCCAACTTTCAATGAAGACTGTATTGCTTGCTCTGTTTTTCCTTCACTTTGCCTTCTGCACACAAAAGCTAACCACAGCTCAAGAAGTTGTGTTTGACATCAACCACAAGCCTGTGGAACCTGGTAAACCATACCTCATTCTTGATGCCGCAAACTCTAGCTGTGGAACTTCACTTGATGAAATCGAAAACCAAACCTGCCCGATTTCCGGTGGTACTGGCCTTTGATCCTAAGCAGGTGGTTTTCCATGCAATCCAAGACCCACAGGTAGAATATATCAAAACGGAAGAACCCTTGGATATCAAATTTTTTTGGGTACCTGAATGTGATGAAACCTCCGAATGGAAAGTTGAACCTGGGGCATTTCCAATTTATCTTGGATTGATTGGTCCATGTGACAATCATACCCTCGTAGGTACATTTTGCATTAAGAAAACTCAAGATCAATCTGATGAATATAATCTTACCTTCAACTTCGATGATATATACGAGCATGTTATTTCGACCCTTGAGTGCAACAATGCAGAACTTTTGGTTTGGAAGGTGTTTTCCGAGGAACGACTCAATGTCAAGTTCCACCCTGCTAAAATGCTTGTAGACCCCACCTCACTGCCCCATATCCGAAAGAGAATCATTTAGGTAATAACGTACGCCATGGTGTGAGATATGGCTGATACTATTGAATGAGCTCTCTTATATTGCTCTAAATAAATCAGCACATGTAATCATAATGATGATTATGTTATGACTAAATATTGTTTGCTTTGTTACTTACATTCCTTACCAGTTTCTCTGCTGTTTATGAAACAATGAAATTTCGTTTTCTTTAAGTACTTCGGTTTATTTTGCTTGAACGTTGATCGGCCAGAAAACCAAACTGGAGTAGTAAACTTTAAACTTCAGTTTAGCGTAGCAAATATAGCAGCCAATAAATTTTTCATATCCCTCTTTTTTTTTTTCCTTTTTCTTTAATCTACCTCTTAAATTCTTTGGAAACTCAACCATCATCGCACTCTAATTTTTGATGGAAAGAGTCCTTTTTTATTTCGAAGAAGCTATGCACTAACATGGTTATTAGAAGATGCAAATGGGGGTTATAAACTTAATAAAAAACACGAAGGAGCATATCTTTATTTTTAAGAGGCATTACAGAAAAATTATTTAAGAAACTAAACATAGCTTACAGTCTATATATATTGTAAAGAAAGGAAGTCCTACTTCTATATATTTCCACTTATACGACAAAAAATTTTGAGCACAAAATGAATAAACTGTGGGAAGAACAAGTATGAAGTAAGTTAATTATGACTAAAGATTTAGTCTCTAATCATCGTCCTAAGGTAAAATTTTTTATAACTTTAAATTATTCTTTATCAAACTACACTCTTAATTATAGCAAGGAAGCATACTTTGGAAAATAGTACAACATGTAGTATACCAGGAATTATCTACTCAATATATAAAAGCCGGATACTAATGGTTCCTCTACTTCAAAATTAAATCTCAATCGCGAAGCCGGGTAGAATCAGATGATCCTATAAGAAAGAGCAATACACATACCAAACATTAACCTAATGACAATCCATATCCTAAGTTAAGCCAGATTTACAAAACCATCACCTATAGCTCCACATTTTAAGCTCCATTGTTAATTACTATCATAATGTTGTTAGCTAGCCGCTATTTGATAAATTAGATTTTAAGCCTGGTTTCACCAATCAGCCCAAACTTGAGGCCCAGTTCACCACACAAAAACCAGTAGCCCTATATATATATATATACGCCCGAGGACAAACATACACATATATACATGTGCTTAAGAATATACATGTATACAAATATACACATTTATATATTATAAATATATATATATAATCACACATAAGGAATTTTACAATTACTATGACTATACAAATTAGGAATTTAAATTACGACAATTCAAATTTTTTGTATTTTAAATTACAAGAAATTTGAAATGCCACAATCCAAACACGACCTAAGTATTTCAGAAATACATGTAGCAAATATAGCAGTAGAGCTACCGTAAAAGATGATATTGACATCATAACCCAGAAATAGAGAATATATGATCTGACAATTGATTATTTTGATGGTAGCGAACGGAAATTACTATTGGTACTTTGTCACCTATGGGAGATTAAGTGTTTTGTTCCACACCAACACTAGCTAGTAATGAAAGAATTACATT
This sequence comes from Erythrophleum ivorense, assembly GCA_026724425.1. Classification (NCBI taxonomy): domain Eukaryota; kingdom Viridiplantae; phylum Streptophyta; class Magnoliopsida; order Fabales; family Fabaceae; genus Erythrophleum; species Erythrophleum ivorense. The sequence goes on along the minus strand of JAIUCV010000611.1, from coordinate 346,021 downwards.
AAATGAGCTTTGACGTTTTAAAAACAAGGTTTGCCAACATTTCCACTACTGAAGCAGCAATTGCTTTGCTTTCTAGGCTAACCCAAGTGTGCATGCTTCTTCTCGTCTTTTGTTCTGCCATGTATGGTGATACTCACATGTTGCATGGGCTTTACTCCCTCTTTCTTTTGGGGACTACATAGAATATTTGTAAGATTATGAACATTTATGTCAAACTTAATTTTAATTTAAAAAATCATATCATTAATTAATGGAAGTTTATATATATATTTATAAACTAACTAAGATTCCTATAACAGAAATCAGTACAACAACCCTTCTAACACAGTTATAGCAGATTAGTTAACCCACTTCTCTAACATGTCCCCACCAAACTTTCAAAAACTCTTTCACTCCACTTCAACGGCTAGACCCACAAAGAACATAAATTATAAATTATTACATGGCTCAGTCTACTACGCATAAACATTTAATGCTTGCATAAACAGGCTAATGACAATTTGTTTGATGAGCAATATGTCAAATTCCATGCATGTGAAAATCGTAAAAATTACATAACCTTTATGATGTAAAAAATGGGCCGCCTATATTATCAATTCAACATGCAAACTATATGATCAATATAGTACTAAAAGAACAGACTAAAGTGAAAAGAAACCATTAAAATAGTGTAAAGATAAAAGAAAGAGAGATAATAGCAAGCTTTCCCTTTGCAAACAAAATTTTTGAAATAGTATATCATATTTACGATGACAAACTCATACCTTCTTTATTTCGTGCGATGCACAATACCTCTTTTCACCTTCATCGCCAAGCCATGGCAACCTTAAACTTCTAATTTTGTGCTTAAATTCATTTATCTAGCAAAATTTATGGAAAATAAAAAGAGAACCAAATGTACGGTGTCAACTTAACAGAAATAAACTACGATCCTGGGCAGCATCTAATCTATATGACCATTTGAATGGAAATAATCCTTTAAATTCAAAACTCCATGCAAGCACATGGTAGAATGTAAGAGATATGTATGTAGCATAGATAGGGCTGCATGTAATACATTCAAACAATATGGAACAGTACCATGTATTATAGTAAAGGTAAAATTATCAAAGGGAAATTTTTGACTAACAAATATAAGGACATGAGTATAAAATACACAAAAAATTAAAAGAATTACAAAATTTGCGACTTTAAACACTTTCAACAAAATTGGAATAAAATCTTAATTTATAGATGGAACAGTTAATTCAAACGTGGCTTTAAAACTTTCAAAGTACAATTTATCATAAATCTTCAATATGATAAGACTTATTAAAGTTAGTTTTAGGAACTCAACCTCAAGCATTTATAAAAAATTCAATCACCAATTCACCACTGGTTGTGTTGCTTTGTAGTTAACACACTACAAAAAAAATATGGAATTTGTGGTGACAAAAGTCGTCACTAAAACATCAGAAGTTGTCACAAAACCTATTTAATGACGACAATGTAGTCGTTGCTAAGTCATTACAATTACAGCCGTTGTTGAAGAGATTTAATGGCCAAAAAAATGTCATTGCTAAAAAAACATTTTGCGATAACAAAAATCGCCCCTAAATATATGTAATTTCACCCTTAAAACTCCTAAACTTTTGGGGCCACAGCATTTAGAAGCAACAAATTTCACTGCTAAAGGTTAATAAAGGTTCATATCGTCACAAAAAATATTTTTAGAGGAAAAAAAAGTTATCACTAAATGTATGGTTTTAGCGGCGACAATATCTTTTGACACTAACAACTTTTAGCAACGACTTTTGCCAATAGCTATGGTCACTAAATGTATACTTTTAGTGATGACCCTTTAGTTCAAGAGATTTAGCGACGACCTTTTCACCATAAAAATCCTTCTATTTGGCCTTTTAAAAAGCTTTCGTTAGGGATCTTTAGCGACAACATGCACCTTGACATTAAATGTTGTTTTAGCAGTGACATTTGTAGTCGCCAAAATTCCTTTTAGTGGGTATTTATAGGAATTAGTGGCGAGTATTGTCATCGCTAAATGTATGCTTTTAGTGGCAACGTATTTTGGTGATGCTAAATGCCTATTTTTGCAACGAATCATTCTTTCGCCACTAAAGTTTTTCTTTTAGCATCAATCTTTTATGTTGCCACTAAATATATCTTTAGTATTTGTAACACCATCTTTTCTAGCTCATACCCATCATGCCTTACATGTTCATATGAGATATGGGAAGAATAAAGTGAGGTCTTCCTCATTGGGTTCATACACTTTCTCACATGGCATCATGGTTAAAAATTCACTTTAGTGTCACATGGACCATGTGATCTCATTCTATGCATCCTCATATTTAATTACACCATTACAACTCATTTTAATCTCAAAAACATGCTTGAAGCCCATGGAAACCAAAAAGAGGTATGAAACATGCATATTCATTTTCGGCCAGGCTTGGCCTCATTTCTGGGTAAAGTTTGGAAAATCACAACTAATTATAGAAAAATCAGCAACATGTGATCTCAGTCATTCTGGAAAGCTTAGGATGTCTACTTCATACTAAAAATATTTAGAAGCTTGAAATCCCACACACAAGGCGTTTGACATGCGAAATCATCTGGAGGTCAGAGTGGGCTCTGTTACTGTCAGAGTGGGCTCTGTTACTGTCATAGTTTACTGATATGAATTTCAAAAATGTCTAACTAATTCCAAAAAAATCTAATTCATATAAATAATATCATTATGGAAATATGTGGATGTTAAATAGAGAAGAAAAATATATTCAGATCATTTCATCAAGCCAAACTCCTAGAAATCGATGGAACAGTACCCCTCATCAGGCAAGATGACTGATACTGGGCAGAAATTTCGAAAATGCATATCTTCCTCTCTAGACCTCCAAATGAGGTGCTTCCAGTTGCTACAATTCACTGTGACTGTCTAGTCTCTTCCTATAAAATTTAGTAGCCATTTGACTATGTTTACCTCTCGGATGACACGATTTCACAACTTACCAAGTGAATAGTGTCCATGCAAATCCGAATTTCTGATACCAACTTTGAAAAATCATAGAAAATTCCACAGACTTCCAAATGACATAATCTTTAGCTTCCCAGAAAGCTCTAAATAACATCTAGTCACATACCAAATTTCAAGACAAGAAGAGGTCATTTGGTCGAACCTGGACCTCATGAGGCAAAGTGACCATTTTCTCTTGCTAAAGAGGGCTCCAAGGGTTCAAATTGGCTTCTCCCACTTCTAAGGCTCTATGAGCACGTGGGAAAGCATCAACTTAGGCTATTAAACATGGCTTAAATGTCTAACAACCCAGATTTGCAAAACTCACTCTCCCACACCAACACATACACCATGTACATAGGCTAAGATCTTACTATTCATACCGAAAACTTGCTACATCCTTCAACATGGTTCTAATTCTCATACATATATGATAAATACATTCATTTACAAGTATTTAGACTTGCTACATCATATACATCATTAGAGTACATCTTTTAGCTTAACTACAAAAGAGTGACAACATGACTAATTCACAACTCCTTTGTCAATCTTCTAGCTTCGAGCTTGGTGGCTTCCATCTCTTATCTCACTTGGTCCACCTAGCATGTTAGGATGGTGGAAAGGGGAAGTGAGATTCAAAGAATCTCAATAGCTCATCTCTCATTCAATCATACATAAAGCATGCAAACAAGTCTCACAAATGTGTGCATGGGCATATTAGCATGTGAAATCATAATAAAAGCATTTTCAACATTTGAGTAGGCCATACATAACATATAAAAGCTTGCCAAGCAAATGGATTAGCCTCACCCATTCACTTGTGGATTTTGGACTTGCCTCACCCATTCTTTAAGAGGTTCTTAGACTCAACCTTACTCTTGGGAGTCAACCTCACTTTTGGGAGACTCTTTACTTTGTCTCAACCAACTTTAGGGTTCTTGGCTCATCCTCACCATGGCTAAAGGGTTGTTGGCTTTTCCATACTTAAGTAAAGCAAAGAAATCACATAAAACATCATTGAAACACATGAGGCATCATCATGCTAGCATACTTTTTATGGTTTAAAAACATACATACACACATGCAAAACAATGTAAGCACACATCTATGCATGAGAGAAGGTGGAGAGAGCTACCTTATTGGCTAATCACAAGCTTTTCCTTTCAATTTGTCTCCTCCTTTGTTGATTTCACAATCACCCCTAGATGGAAGTGCTTCTCTTGAGCCTAGGCACACAAAAGTATGAAATTACTTTCTCATAGCTCAATACTTATTCACCAAGCTAGAGGTTTCTCTATAGCAAACCCTACTAAGCATATAGAGCTAGGGGTTCTTTCTCTCACTAGAAATTCACCAACTATCATTCCTCTCTCAAGCTCTCAAGAAAGGAAATCAAGGAAGTGAAGTTACATGAATTCTAACCTCCCTTAAGAGTGGTTTTTCACTTTCCCTCTTATGAACCAAGCCCAAAACATAGCTACTTTAGCCACCAAAACCATAGGAAGAGAGGGCAAGGAGGGAAAAATAATATTCTAAAAGAAAAGCCATGCAAATCTTACATTTTTCTTGTTCTTCCTTCCTCCTCTAGGTTTCTCTCTCTCTCCTCTGCCCTTTTCTCTGCCTTAGAGGGAGCTTGAGTCGGTTAAAAAAAGAAAGGAGGGGTTTGGATGTTTTAATAAGTCAAATTCTCTTTTTTCACGCTTTTTTGGACTAACCCTCGCTATAGCAAGGCATAACCCTCGCTATGGCGAGCTCGTATCAGTCCCAGACCCCTACCTTCACTACGGCCGCGCTACGGCGAGCAACACCCTGGTTTTTGTATGGGGTGCCCGCACTCGCTATAGCTAGAAGGCACTCTCGCTATAGCTAGACCATTTCTCGCTATAGCGAATAGGTACATTCGCTATAGTTAGGTTGTAGCTAGCATACTTAGAAAATTTTCAGCCCTTCGAAAATTTTCAGCTTTTCTTCTTCTTTTTTTTTTCTTTTCTTTTCTTCTTCTTTCTTTCTTTTTTTGTTCTGGTTATTACAGTATCAACTATTATCAACAATATTGGTACACTATTAGCGACAACTTTAGTTGCCGCTAAAGAGGTTATTTTATTTTTTTCAAATTTTTAATTTTTTTCTTAATTATTTTCTTCAATCCTATTTACCAAAATAGATTTTATAATATTTTAAATGGTAAAAAATAAATCTTCTAAATCTCTAATAACATATACCATTTTTCAAAATCTAACATTTTAAAATACATAAGCAAAAAAAGAGCAAATCAAACTTTGCTAACAAGTTTGATATATATATTACTGCAGAGGTCCATCCAACAAGTATAAATACAAAAACTTGTCATATGAATAATTTTTTAAACTCACTCATATGCTCCACTATTCAATGTTTAAAATAGCATTACAACATTACTAAACAAAAGGATAAGAGCAAGAAGTGAGTATTGACAATTGCTTGAATCTTCATAATTCAAGGGAAGGGCACTAGCATTCAATCTAGACACTTCATTTTGTTTTGTAAATGCCAAGACTTTCTCCATCAAAGCAATTACCTGCATGACAAATTGAGACCACATTCCAATTTCAGGAAAGCATAATATTTGAAAGACTATGTATGCCATAAACAAATTAATGTCAAAAGTTTAAAAGGAAAATGATGTTATAAATTAAAATGCATTATTTATGTTAGTTGAATAATCAATCATTAAAACTCTTAATTACTGATAAAATTATTGAGCTTCTTCACTTGAAGCATTATTCATCAGAGGTACATTTCCCTACTGAAAAGAAATATAACACTAAGTTTTTTAACATTGAAAAGACAAAAGAGAAGTGTAAAAGATACTTGTTGGAATGTGGCCATGAAGGCAGCCATTTGACCATGAATTTCAGCTTGCATCTATGCTTGCATTTGGGCCTACTCCTCTTATAGTTTTTGTTCCATTTCTTAGCACATCTCTTCACGCACTTATTCTATTGCAAAAGAAACTTTAGACTCCACTTCATATTTACCGATGCTTCTCTTTCTTGAGGGTTTCTTCCCATATCCCTTGCCATGCACATACCTTGATCTCTCCTCCAATACGGTAGCTAATATCTCATCTCTAGTTAGGCATGCCTCTTTATTTGTTGCTTGTTGTTTGTTGTTGAATAACAAGATCATGAATGCGTAGTGCAGGACATGAGTTAGAAGTATGGAAAATTGTACAAACAATTTGTTTAAAGTTAATGAATTTGAGAACATTACATGGATCTCCTAAGACTGCGGATCAGCCCACATTATCTCCCCCTCTTTTGTCCGATGAGTATGTTATGCCTCCCATACTCGATCAGCTGTTGCTGGCTCCCCTATTTTTGGGTCCCTCTACATATTTTTTAGACATTAGTATTCAAAGCTTTTTAGCATGAAAAAAAGTAGTAGTGAATATAGAAACGAATTTCTCCTAAAATACAATGAGATGCTCACCAAAGACTCTTCAACCTCTATAAATGAGCGGGTACCACATGTATGTAATGTTACCTGCTTTGACCTATTTCTGTTATTTCTACTACTTGCAACCTGCATATAAAGCCAAAGTGTTATTAATGATAATTTTAATTAACAATAGTACAGCTGTAATAAAGTTTGAACTAAAGACCTAAAACTTATCGGACTTAAAATGTTGAATTAGCCAATCCCAATCTTCAAAGTTAACATCCTTTGGTTTTGCTGCTTGCCTCTCCTCGTCAGTCATGTAGTTCTTATATATTTTTAACAATGAATACTTCCAACTTTTAAAGAGTCGTTGCATTGAGTCCATGTAGTAAAACTTGAATGCCACCTCCTGTTGAGGATCGCGAACTTCAAATTTGTCTTATACATTAAGAATATAATAGCAAATTCAAATTATAAGTAGTTATAATTACAAATATAATATAGGTATTTGTACATTAGTTAAATATATGCATTTAAAATATGTAACTCGTTACCTTCACTTTCAACCATATGGTGTCCCCATCTTTATTTGCAATATCTTTCTAATCACCATCTCTTATGGACATAATAGTCCGCACCACCCAACCAATGTAACTAGATAAGTCTCGAGCCCCATCTCTAATAGGCCATTCAGTGGTCCTAAACATGGTAATTAAGATCTTGTTGCCAAATTTTGTTTTAAGGTCAACTCTTAAACACTTATACTTCCCTTGACCCCTTTTAACAGTGCTACAAGAAGCTGAACAATATAGAAAAAAAAAAACGATTAGATGATGATACATAAAAAACAAATATACCTATATATGACATAAGGCAAAAAATTAACCAAACACTTATATTGTTTCCTTTGCTTACCTACACTACTTTGGTTTTGTGATGACTGGGTAAAAGGTGAACCATCTTGTTCTTGTTCTTCTTTACTAACTAACTCTAGTGGCAATGGAGAATATTGAGCTTCTAGTGCATCATGCTCAAGTTTCCCTCTAGTACATGGTAGGGATGTAACATCACTCATGTTATTTTGCGTCCCCCATCCATTTTCATGTCCTAAGCCTTGTCTAGACCCTCTCCCATGCCCAGCACCTGACATTTCCTAAATCATTCCACATTTATTATGAGAACAAGGTAGTTGAACAATGTCAATTTGTAAAATTATGAAACTTTTAACCAAGAAATGAATTATAAGAAGGGAAGCTTTAAAAATTTAAAACAATGCTAATAATAATAACAACCTTATAGAAACTGTCATAATTATCGCTTATTATGTGTTATAACTTATTATGATAGAAAACCTTGTTGACAAGGTATTAGTCAAGTCGACAAGATCTTAGTTTTTCTAAGTTTTTCAATTAAAGAATACCTATTATAAGATAACAAATCCTATTGACAAGGTTTCAGACTTCTCTCTATTGAATTTGGGATCTTGTCGACAAGATCTTCAATTGTGTTAATAACATATTATCCAACCACTGAATTTAAAGACATTGTTGATAAGGTCTTTAATCTTGTCAATAAGATCTTTTACTTTATGAACAAGATCTTTAACCTTATCAAAATAAAAAGATACTCAATAAAATAGGATGCTATCTATGAATTTAATATTTTAGTCATTTATTATATGTACCATTAAATATCATAGAATCTTAGTTAATCTTGGTTAGTATCTGTGGTGTCAGTATCGACTTCATCATCCTCCCCAAGTATGTCTTCTGAATCTCCTTTGTCAGTGGACACATCCTCATCATTATGTTTTAGTGACGTCTAAAACTTGTCGTCGCCAAAAGTTATATTTTAGTGATGACTAAAGTTAGTGGTCACTAAAAGTTGGGTTTTAGTAATGACTAAAGCTGGTGGCTACTAAAAGTTTTGCCATTAATATTTTTAATTGATAAAAATTTTCCATTTAGACTTTTAGTGACGACTAGTTATGCTGTTGCTAAATGTTATGTTTTAGTGGCAACCAAAACTTGTGACCGCTAAAAGTTATATTTTAGTGACAATGAAAATTAGTCGACGCAAAAAGTTATATTTTTTATTTAACAAAAGTTATGCACTAGAGCATTTAGTGACGACAAAAATATTGCTGCTAAAAGGTCATCATGAAATTTTTTTTTTTTTTGTGGTGACTATGTCAATGTTGTTACAAAATATTTAGCGATGGCTTTTTTGTTGCTACTAAATAGTTTTAGTGACCATTTTTTTGTCACCGCTAAAAGTATTTTCAGAATCAAAAATAATTTTTTAGTGACAACTTTTAGCGACAATTTAATAAAGTTGTTGCTAAAAATATTTTTGCAACCACTTTTTTAAGTCACCACTAAAAATCGTTACTAAAAGTCTATTTTTTTGTAGTGACAGCAAGTAGAATTAAACTACTAATTTATATTAAGGTTAATAATTAAAGTATCAACAAACAAATTCCTCATATCATAAATGATTGTCTACACAATAATAAAAGAAAAAAAAAGAAGTAAAAGATTTTCAAAACACAGTTTTCTTATCCATTGATAATAAAGGCTAATGACAACTAGTTGAAGGAAGTAATAATTTACATTTAATAATTTTTTGGCATTTTGCTATACTATTCAAAATATTGAAGCATCTTAAACTTCACCTATTGTCATATTCAAATTTTGTCTAGGAAAATTCGATAGAAAAATAAAAGTGGTATAGATGGAGACTAATAAGCTTTGATGATGATGAGCCAATGATTTCCCAAATTTTTCATTATTTATTCATCAGACTCATAAAGGAAAATAGGGTTCCATCTTGCAAAATCAAAAAAGAGAATGACAAAAATAAAAAGATAAGGAGCCAAAACCAAAAAAAATGATGCTAGAGATAAACCAGATGATTTTCCTAAAAATTAAACATTAATGAGTTTGAAATAAAAGTTAACAATAACCTTAGCAATATCTTAGGCCTCATCAATTCAAGTCATGGAATGAGCCCAAAACCAATTCAAACATCTAAATTAGGGATAGCATGAAACATTAAACATTAACATGCTACTTAAAACAATTTTTGACATATTCTTATAGCCACATCCAATACAAGTCATAATAGAATAAGCCCAAATACAATTGAAGCATCTAAATTAGGGATAGCATGAACACATGAAGAAAATGGGGAAAAACTAGAAAATGGTGACACTATGATAGGTTAGCAAGGAATTAATGAAGGTAGAACTCCTTGCTCTCACTAATTTGTTGCTAACTAATGTGGAATTGTTGGGCATTCAAACTCCTTTATTAAATCCAACATTCATGCATTTAAGGAAGGAGTAGCAAGGAGTACCTTTACTAATTACATTTTAAATGAGTAAGGGAATTTTCTCTAAAAAACCCTTACTAAATAATTTTAAAATTAAATCCTTAATCACCCAAAATTAGAAAGCTCCCTCATGTCTGACGATTGTGTCGTGCAACCTTGAAAATAAAACTAGGTTGAACTAAATATGTAGCTAGTGGCACAACCTAGGTCGTCTCCCTTGGAAATGGAGTTCAATGTTTAATTGAGTTTTCTAAGCGTATAAAAGACTCTAAAAATTTCTAAACTAAGAGGAGTTTGATTGACTTAAACTATCTAAAATGAAATTGAAATAAAGTTCTTAAACTCTACCTAATTGGATGAATTATAGTTGATAATGGGCTTGTGACTAGTTTTGGATTACTATCCTTATCTTAATCTAATTGTGATTAATTCTAGCCTACGAGTCCCTAATTGTGTTCATAACAAGTTATCTTGGGTTACCACTTAAGATTCAAGAAATTAACAAGTAAATATGGAATTGAGACCTCAATCCTACACTAAATCATTAATTTTTGCCTTTAAGATCGATGAACACTTGAATTGAATGATTAATTGAGCAATTAGCCTCTGAATTAACACCCTCGGATGTTTAATGAACTAACCAAACCCTAAGGAATCCTTAAATTAAACAATAAAGCTCATAATTTTACTCATGCATTTCATCGAACACTTTCATGGCATATATAGGAAATTAAAGGAAATGAAAAATTCAGTGTCCAATCTAACCAATTAATCAACAAAAAGGTTTCCTAAGTAGTTTATAACTAGCCACTAATCACAATTACACAAATTTCTAATCAAATACAACTTAACTAAGCTTGTACAAGAAAAATAAAAAGTGTAGGAAATTAAAGAAATCTTAGCCAAAATTCTAAGTTCTTCTCCATGGATTCAAGCTTCCACCAAGGATCTTCTCCTAGCTAGCCACATGAGAGAATTAAAGCTTCACTGAACAGAGATGGAGTGGGAATGGAAGAGATGGCATGGAATGGACGAAAGGCGTGAATGTGCGAATCGATGGTGTCTTCCTAAATTCACAAGTTATGCATTTTTTATTCCATAAAATGATTAGATAATGTGTGGCTGAGATGGCTTCATGGCTCTAGATGATGTGTAACATGTAAATGACGTTGCCCGAATCCCCTTCTTCAATTCCTCATGTGCTTCATTTTACCTTTCACGTGTTTTGTTCTTTAATGAATCACATGCAGCCTTCCACGTTAGCTTATTCTCTTACCCATGCTTCCACGTGATTTAGCTCTCTTCTCTTGCTAAAACACATAAGCTACCCCCAGTGTATTTTTATCTCCTAATGTGTTTTCCTTTACTCTTCATGTGCTCAGTCGAGCACTTCTCCACTTTTCAGCTCATGCTTCATTAATCCACATCATTCTGTAGCTAAATTCCAGCTTATAATTCATTAAAATCTCATGTGCTTTTCTTGTTAGAACCCTTAGCTGCTTCTGACATGTTCTTTTGGTTTTCCATGTGCTCAGTTCCACATAAATTGATCAAGTTGCTTCTTCTTCATTCATTCGAGTCATGCATCCACAACCAGTAGCTCGAGCTTTCATCACATTCTGCCCTAGTTTAATTCCTCCAGTTTATGCAAGCTTCTAGACGTTAACTGCCCATAGCTTATTTTGTGTCATTTCCATGTGATCTGTAGCTTCCAATCCAGCTCGTGCAATGTAACAACCAAAAAAAAAAAGAGAAAAGAAAGAAAAGCTGAAAATTTTTGGAAGGCTAAAAATTTTCTAAGTCTGCTAGCTACAGTCTAGCTATAGCGAATGTACCTGTTCGCTGTAGTGAGAAATGGTCTAACTATAGCGAGAGTGCCGTCTAGCTATAGCGAGTGCGGGCACCCCATACAAAAACCAGGGCATTGCTCGCCGTAGCGAACACTGTAGCGAAGACAGGGGTCTGGGACTGATACGAGCTCGCCATAGCGAGGGTTAGTCTGGAAAAGCGTGAAAAAAGAGGATTTGACTTAATAAAACACCCCAATTCATTTCTTCTTCTTCCAACTGACTTAAGCTCCCTCTAAGATAGAGAAAAGGGCGGAGGAGAGAGAGAGAGAAACCTAAAGGAGGAAGGAAGAACAAGAAAAGGTAAGGTTTTGCATGGCTTTTCTCTTAGAATATTGATCTTCTTTCCTTGCCTTCTCTTCCTATGGTTTACTCAATGGAAGTAGTTGGGTTTTGAGCTTGGTCCAGAAAAGGGAGAGTGGAAAAACTCCTTTTGAAGAAGACCAAAACTCACATATCCTTATTTCTTCATCTTTGCCTTCCTTTTTGAGAGCTTGAGAGAGGAATGAGAGTTAGTAGAATTCTAGAGAGAGAAACCCTAGTTTCTCTTCATGAATAAAGTGTTAAGAGAACAATTCCATACTTCTTGTGTGGTTAGGCTCAAGAGAAGCACTCTCATCTAGAGGTGATTGTGAAACCAACAAGGGAGGAGACAAATTGAAAGGGAAAGTTTATGAATAGCTAATAAGGTAGCTCTTTCCACCTTCTCTCATGCATAGATGTGTGTTTACATTGTCTTACATGTGTGTATGTATGTTTTTAAGTCATGAAAAGTATGCTAGCATGATGATGCCTTATGTATTTCAATGATGTTTTATGTGATTCCTTGGGTTTGCTTGAGTATGGAAAAGCCAACAACCCTTTAGCCATGGTGAGGATGAGCCAAGAACCCTAAAGTTGGTTGAGACAAAGCAAAGAGTCTCCCAAAAGTGAGGTTGACTCCCAAGAGTAAGGGTTGAGTCTAAGAACCTCTTAAAGAATAGGTGAGGCAAGTCCAAAATCCACAAGTGAATGGGTGAGGCTAATCCATTTGCTTAGCAAGCTTTTGTATGTTATGTATGGCCTACTTAAATGTTGAAAATGCTTTTCTTATGATATCACATGCTCATAAGCCCATGCATACATTGTGAGACTTGTTTGCATGCTTTATGTATGTGTGAATGAGAGATGAGCTATTAAAATTCTTTAAATCTCACTCCCTCTCTCCACCATCCTAACATGCTAGGTGGACCAAGTGAGGGAAGAGATGGGAGCCACCAAGCTTGAAGCTAGGGATTTTGGGGAAGAAATTGTAAAGAGCTATGTTGTCACCATTTTGTAGTTATGTTAAGGGATGTAATTTAATGATGTACATGATGTAACACTTGTAAATGGATCTACTTAATGTATATATATGAGAATTGAACTTATAGTGCATGATGTAACAAGTTTTGGAATGAATGGCAATATCTTAGTATTGCCCACATGGGTGTATGTGTTGGTGTGGAAGAGTGAGTTTTGAAAATTTGGGTTGCTAGAAATTTGAGCCATGTTTAATAACCTATGTTGATACTTTCCCACGTACTCATAGAGCCTTAGAGGTAGGAGAAGCAAGGTTGGACCCTATTAGCCCTCTTTATACACAAGAAATAGGTCACTTTGCCCATGATGTCCAATTCTGACCAAACGACCTCTTCTTGCCTTGAAATTTGGCATGTGACTAGATCTTATCTAGAGATTTTTGGGAAGATAAAGATCAGGTCATTTGGAGATCTGTAGAATTTTCTATGATTTTTCAAAATTGGTATCAGAAATTCGGATTTTTATAAATATTGTTCATTTGGTCAGTTGTGGGATTGTGTCATCCGAGGGGTAAACGTGATCCAATGGCTACGAAATTTTATAGGCAGAAACTAGACAATCACAATGACTTGTAGCAACTAGAAGCACCTTATTTGGAGGTCTAGAGAGGAAGATATACATTTTCGAAGGTTCTACCTAGTATCAGTCATCTTGCCAGACCTGGGGTAATTTTCCATCGATTTCTGAGAGTTTGGCTTAATGAACTGATCTGAAAGCATTTTTTCTCTCTAGTTAACATCCACATATTTCCATAGTGGTATCATTTGCATGTATTGGATTGTTTTGGAATTAGTTAGACATTTTTGAAGTTCATATCAGTAAACTGTGACAGTGTCAGGACCACTCCGACCTCCAGATGATTTCGCATATCAAATGTCCTCTGTGTGGGATGTTATGACTTGTGCATATTTTTAGAATGAAGTAGACATCCTAAGATTTCTAGAATGACCAAGATTACATGTTTTTGATTTTTATGGATTTAGTTGTGAATTTCCAAACTTTGCCCAGAAATGAGGCCAAGTCTGCTTAAATGAATCTACATGTCTCATATCCCTTTTTGCTTTCCATGGGTTTAAAGCATGTTTTTGGGATTGAAATGAGTTGTAATGGTGTAATTAAATATGAGGATGCATAGAACGAGCTCACACGGTCCATGTGACACTAAAGTGAATTTCTAACCATGCATGATGCCATGGGAGAAAGCATATGAACCCAATGAGGAAGATCTCCCTTTATTCTTCCCATATCTCATATGAGCATGTAAGGCATGATGGGTATGAGCTAGAAATGATAGTGTTACATGCAAGCTTCTTCATCTAGCCCAGCATAAAGAACTCGAGCTCTCTTCTTTTATTTCGTGTTATTGCCCATGCTCTATACCCATGGCAATTCTTCCTTTGTGTTGTTTGCTTATTTCTTCATGCAGCGTTCTCCAACTCATTCCACGTATTTCTCTTATTATTCTCAGCTTCCTCCTCCCATAAACCCATGGAACCATCAACTCGAGCTGCATGCTATGTGGATGGTTCTATTATGCTCTTTTTCCATGTACAGTTCTGCATGAGACAACCCATAGCTTTTACTCTTCGTGTTTTTGCTTTGCAAACTATTGCTTCCAGCTTCTTCACGTTATAACCAAGAAACTCAAGCCTCTCAACTCATGGCCTCATTTTCCAATCAAACCAAAACCCATATCCTCTATTTTTGCTCCACATAGCTTTTGAATCCTCTTATCTCAACACGAGCTGCACCTTCACTCCACACAACTCGTGGCTCTTCCTTTTTTCTGCTCCTCTACACTTTTCAACCTTAGACCTCTTTACGTGGAGCTGTTTCTACTCTATTTTAGCTCAAATGTGTGGTTTCTTTGGATGAGGTATGGGGAATGGAGTGTGTATCCTTGATGGCTCTCTCAATGGATCAAAGTGCTTCATGCATGGCTCTGTTCAATGTTTAACTTTGCTTCTCTTCATGCATGAAAAACCCGGGGCTTGTACTCTGCTTCTTCATCCATTCTATCTTTATTTAAACTTCAGCCCACTCTTATTATTATTCCTTATGTGCCTCCTCTGTTCAAGTCTCCAAAACCTAAGTCTTGTCTTGCACAATAACTCTTCTCTTCTTCAAATCAATTTATCATTTAAAGCTCCAATTACCCATTGAAATTCTGCACAAAAGAATAGAAAATATTCAATAGAATTATCCACAAAATTATTTAAAAGAAATTTATGCATTAAAACTCAATAATTTTGCCAATTAATTCACAAAGTGCATAAGTGGCTGATGAAATCAAATTGTATCTAATTAGAACCCTAAAGCCATATTTACTCATCAAAATGCTTAAGTTAAGAGGATTAAAGTGTATAAAAATCATGCTTATCAAATTCTCCTATACTTAAACCTTTGCACTTCTGGGCAAAAGAAAACTAAAGCTCCATGGAAAAGATAATTGAAAGGAAATCAAGAGAAATGGAATTCTGTAGGTCGCTTAGCATAAGAAAGCTCAAAGCAAGTCAATAGCTTAATTCTCCAAGTCATATCACTTGCATCAATGCAACAAATACCAGGGCAATACACTTAATCAAAAATGAAATGCAATGAAAGTCCCTCACTTGGATTAGTGCTAATCACTCTACTCTTTAGTGTTTAGGATGAAGTACTTACTCTTAAATTTCATCCTATCTAACTTTACTACCATAAGCTTGGCAATTATCTATATCTCCACCACCAAAATCAAATGCCAATAAAAGAATCAAAAGGTCTTTGTTATGGTTGTAATGTAGGCTAAGGTATGAAACAAGTGGTAAACAAGAGAATAAAGGAAAATCAAAAGTAAATTGGGTGCTTAAAAATCATCAAGAACATTAAAATAAGAATAAGGATGGAATGTGAGTGCATCTTAAAGCCTTATTTACCAAAAACAAAACAAAAAATGTGCACTAAGAGAACAACTTTTCTTTCCTTTTTCTTATTTTTTTCTTTTTCAAATTTTTTTTTATATTTCAAATGCTTTTCTTTTGCTTTTTTTTCCTTTTTTTTCTTTCTTTTTGTTTTTATAATATTTTCAAAGAGGAACATACAAATGGCCTAAAAATGATGTGAAAAAAAAAATGCACATCCACCTACCTTAACAAGATACAATACCCTTAATAATCGAAAGCATCCTAATCAAGGTAGGAAGAACATTCAATTGGTGTCCATGGCTAAAAGGCTAAAAAGGAAACATATACGGCTCAAAAGGGGTAAAGCAAATGGATTAAACATATGTAGGATAGCTTTTTGGCTCTAGTTAAAACAAAACAACAATGAATGCCTTAATCCTTTTCATGCATAGCAAATGAATAAATGTGGCCTTGAATAAGATTCAAGCTAAGTTCTAGAGTTAAAGCAAGATAAGGGATACACACTAGAAATAAATAAGCGATTGGTTCAAAAATCTCATAAGGTATATTGACCATCATCAAATTTCATTAAAGCAAAGCTAATTGCCACTTAACTTGCATTCTCAACACAAGGTTAATTCCCTATCAAATCAAGATATATCAAAGCTATGATCCTTTCAATACCAGCAACTTCCACAAAAGCACAGTTTCTTTTTTCAAAAACTAGAAAATAACATAAAATTGACTAAAAGCCTAGAAACTAGAAAAAAATCAAGTAATCAAAATAAAACAAAACCAAAAAGTTTATTTGTATCCCTCCCACACTTAAACATTATATTATCCTCAATACCAGCACACAATCCAATAAACAAATAAACAACACAAGATAAAGAGTGAAAAGAGAGTGTACAATTGGATGAACTTGTTCAGATTCCTGGTTAGCAACCATTTATTACCTACAAAATAGAAACAAAGACAAACACCATTTTGATGTTGCATATCAATTAGTCCGCTTGCTAGAATTTCAAATTTTGAAAGGCTTGTCACGCAACCCTCAAAATAAACTAGGTTGGATATTATATGCAATATAGGGCACAACCTAGGTCATCTCTCTTGAAAATGGAATTCAATGTTCAATTGGTCTTTTCTAAATGTTAAAGGATCTTAAAAGCTATCTAAATTAGGGGATTTTTGGTTAAATTAAACTAAATAAAATGAAATTGAAATAAAGTTCCTAAATTCTACCTAATTAGATGAATTATGGTTGATAATAGGCTTGTGACTAGCTTTTGATTTGTTCCATGGTATTCACTATCCTTATCCTAATCTAATTGTGATTAATTCTAGCCTAAAAGTCCTTATTTGTGTCCAATACAAATTATTTTGAGTTACCATATAAGAATCAAGAGATTAACAATTTAATATTGAATTGAAACCTTAATCCCCTATTAAATCGCTAATTCTTGTCATTAAGATCTTTGAATACTCAATTTGATTAATTAGCCTCTGAATCATCATCCTAAGATATTTAATTAACAAACTAAATACTAAGGAATTCTCAAATTTAACATTCAAGTACATAATTTCATTCATACATTTCATCAAACACATTGACTGCATACATGGATAATTGTAAGAATAATGAAAATCTAGCACTAAATCAATCAAATAATCAGTCAAACAATATCCTAATTAGTGTCTAACCAGCCACTAATTAGAATTACACAAATTTCCTATCAATACAAATTAACCAAGATAATATATGAAAGAGAAAAAGTGTAGGAAATTAAGAAAATCTTAGCCAAAATTCTGTGTTCTTCTCCAAGGATTCAAGCTTCTCTAAGGATTTCTTCCAAGCTAATCACAAGATGGAAGACTAAAGCTTCATTGGAGGTGGAATGGAGTGGGAATGGAGGATGAGGGGCTATTGGACGAAGTGTGGATGAAGGGCATGTGAATGGAATGACAAAGTGTGCCAAGGATGAAGGGGCATGAATGACATGATGAAAAATGACGATGGAATAGGTCTGATGGCATTGGATGGATAGATTGTACTTAATGCCTCAGATGAATGGATGATAGATCTCTTATTCGATGGATTGGTGTGATTTTATTCCTCACGTGGCCTTGCATGTGTTTTATTTATTCTGCCCGAGTGGATTTTAATCCTTTAATGAATCACATGGCTTCTTAATGCCTCCTTCAGCCCAAGCCAAATGCATGCATTCTGCTTGTGCCAATTAATGTGCTTAGCTGGTGTGTTTTCTTCATGCTCTTCATGTGTTCCTTCATGCTCTATTTAGTCCATAACTTGCTGCGATTATATGAGTTTCATTCAAGTACTTTGTGGATGGTTCTCCTTTCCCTTGCCACGTACTCCTTACACTTAAGCTGACGTGGTCATCTCACAACCCATTGCATCTTCTTAATCATGTTAGAAACTTCCTTTAGCTCACAAACTCGAAGCTTCATGCATTATTCCAACGTAATTCCTCTTCTTCTCTGGTTCTTCACATTCAATGTAACATCCAGTTCCTTGAAAACCAGAGGAAACGTGAGAAATGTAATGTGCAGTTTCTCTATTAACGAATGAAACTTACCGGATACAAAAGTAAGTCCCCCAAAATGATGTAATTAAGGTCCTAAAAAAATTGGGAAGCATTCTAGACTCCTAAATATGAGAATCCTAGGCTCAGACGGAAAGAAAAATGGAGCTCGAATGAAGAAACAAATTCTTACGAAAAGCCTACGAAATGTAATGGCATTTTCGTAATTTTGAGTAATTTTTGGAATTCACATAGGATGACTTTTTAAATGAAAGTTTTGAGTTCTTCGGGGTTCTCAGAGGCCCTGAAAACCATAGGAAGCCCCGGGATAGTTAAATCCCCTCCGGTAGACATTTTCCAATGTCGGTGTGCTCGAACTTTGACGGATCCGTTCGGAAAGGTTTTAGCTCTGATTTGAGTGATTCCAAAGCCATTTTTCTTAATTGAGGACCTAAATTTTGTAATGGAAAAGACGGTTCTCAAAAAGGAGCTAAAACAAAGGAGAAACAAAAATACAAAGTATAAAGGGCAAAATGGGAATTTTTGAAAAAATCCTTTTACCATAGTTATATATAGGTAGAGCCTCACACTTGCCCTCATTTCACTTCAGATTTTCTAGCCCCAAATCAGAAGAAGACCACTAAGGGAGAGGTGCCCAAGAGAGGAAGAAGAAGGAGGAAGAAAGCCAAGCTTAAGGTATGTTTTCATGGCAATTTTCCTTGCTTTTCTCCACCTCCACCACCTCTCCTTCATTCTCCTTTCTTTCCTTGGATTAAAATGAGGTTTAAAAATCTGATTCAAGGGAGATATTCAATGGAAAGTTCGGATTTGAAGAGAGGAGCTTGGAGAAATCAAGATTCAAGCCAAACTAAGCAAGGAAACAAGGTAAAAATGCATCCTATGGTTGATACCTTTCACCTCACTTCTTCTCCATTTCGACCTAGACCAAGAACCATAGGAGGATCTGATTTCCAAGCCCAACCAAGCATGATTCTTAGGTATTTGATGGAGAGGAATAAGAATATGCAAAGAAAACAACAAAATAACCATTAGATTTCAAGATGCAAAACCTAGGGTTTTAAGTGCACCTTCCAATTTTTGAATTTATATAATGCTTTCTAGGTCTAAGTAAGAGTTTAAATGAGTTCTTGAGACACCTTAGATGCTCCCCACAGGCTTCCTCCTTCAAGAAAACAAAGACAACTCCAAGAAGCCCTAAACCTGGGCATGTCTCGGTCAAGAAGAGTTCTAGGTGTGGGGGAGAGTTTTAAATTTTTCTAAGGCCATTCTTGAGTCATATTTGATGAATGAAAATGAGGGGAGGCCTTGGAAAAAATTTAGAACTCATAAAAAGTGATTTGGTACCTTAGGTTCCATATTATGACCTAAAGAAGCAACATGATGTTAGGCTCTTTGTTTTAATTGTGTGATGACTCCAAGAGACTTAAAAGGAGTTAAGAATCATATTTGAGAGGAAAGAATGGAGCCTAGAAATTGTTTGAGGGGTGTTGCTTCATTAGGTGCATTTATGGACCATAATGGAGCCTATAGAACAATCTAATATCTAAGCAAGTTGTATAACCTCATAGTTTGTTTCATGAACCTAATTGGCTCCCATAAATTGTATCTAGGCCAAGAAAAACCATCTCCACCAATTTGTGGATGTGTGGCTGAAAGAGAAGGCTTGAATCCAAAGGAAAAAGTGTGTGATTGTGTGCAAGGTAGCTCTCTCCACCTTCTCTCATGCATGGATGTGTGTTTAGTTTATTTTGGAATGTGTGTATGTGTATTTTGAAGCTATGAAAAGTATGCTAGCATGCCTTTATATACTATCATTCTTGATGCCATGTTATGTTTAAAATGATTACATGATGTTTGTATGAGTTGCTAGAGTGTGGAGAGGCCAAGGACTCTTTCCTTGGGTGAGGATGAGCCAAGAACCCTCGACCTTGCCCAAGACAAAGCAAAGAGTCTCCCAAAAATAAAGTGGGCTCCCAAGAGTATGGTTGAGTCCAAAATGCTCATAAATGGGTGAGGCAAATCCAAAATCCATGAGAAGAAGTGTGAGGTCATTCCAAACACTTGATGAGCTCTTGAATGATTTGTATGAGTTGTTCACATGCTAAGTTTGCTTTAAAATGCCTATGGCTTTTATCTCCTCCATGCATGCATTTGTAAAGCTTGCTTTGCACATATTATGTGTGATTGAAGCTATGAGGATTCTTTGAATCTCATCCCCTCCTCTCCAATGATCTAATATGCTAGGTGGACCAAGTACTTATGGTGAAAGGAGCCAAAAACCATAAAGAGCAAGGATTGATAAGCTTATGTATTGTTTTGCCTATTTTGGAACCATAATGATAGTTTATAGTGTATATGATGTTGTATGTGTACCATGAACCTTGAGACATGTGTAAATATACTATTATGTGATGTTTAGATGTATAAAAATGATATATGACCTATAGCACTTATTTTGAGTATGTAAGGCGAAAGTGTGCAATATGGAACTTGATGAATGTATGCATAAGTGTGGGTTGAATGGTCAAAATGAGATGCATGAGGTTTGAGATCATTTGGGCAGCTTACACAAGTCTCAAATGTATTTTTAGACTTGCCCAAAAGGTGCCACAACCAAGGGAAGGCCATTTGGCAAATTTGGTACCTCATATAGAGCCAAATTTGACCATAATGGAACCCTATGTCACTTTTAGCCAAATGAGTTAGTCTTGATCTGAGATTCGTCATGCAATTAGATCTCATTGAGAGCTTTTTAGGAAGCTAAAGATCATAATTTTTGGGGGTCTAGAGAATATTTGAGGATTTTTCAAAGTTGACAAAATTTATGTTTCTGGTTTGCTCCGAAATTGTTTTCTGTCACCCAAAATTCAAATGATGTCCAATTGCCATGAAATTTTGTACAGAGAAACTAGATAATCACAGTGACTCATGCCAACTTGAAGCACCTCATTTGGATGTCTAGAGAGGGAGATATAAATTTTTGAAGTTTCTATCCAGTATCAGTAGCCTAGCCCGACCAGAAGTAATGTTCCATCAATTTTTGAGACTGGGCTTAGTGAACTGATCTAGAGATATTTTTTTACTTCCAGTTAACATTCATAGATATCCATATTGGTATCATTTTCATGGATTGGAATTTTGTGGAATTAATTGGAAATTTTTGAAGTTCATATCAGTGAACTATGACAGCATCAGGACCCAGTCCGACCTCCAGACTATTTCGTGTGTCAAATGCTCTATGTGTAGGATGTTATGACTTGTAGATATTTTTAGCATGGAGTAGACACCCAAAGCGTTCTAGAATGACCAAGATTTTATGTTTTTAATTTTTCTAGATTTAGTTATGATTTTCCAAATTTTGTGACTGAAAAGAGGAAATTCTGGCCGAAAATGCAAAAATGGATTTTATGTGCTCCTTTGCTTTCCACGAGTTGTAGGCCAAATTTGATGATGGAAATGAGTTATATTCATGTGTTTAAGTATGAGAACATGATAGATGCTTTTATATGGCCTATAGAACTCTGAAAGAAAAATTTTACCCGTAGAGAAATACATTTTAATGCATAACTCCCTATGCCACTATATCGTTTCCATAGAACAAACATAAGATGAGGCATGAGAATTGTATGAATTCAGTCCTAAAAGTATGGTGTTACATTTATTGGTATCAGAGCAATGTTCCAGGCTCTCTCGGATTGGATTTGGCTTGAGGAGGTAGCCATTGGGCTTTGTAAAAGGCTTGAATGGATATGTAAAGTCTTAGATGAGACATGTTAGGTGTATGAGGATAGGTTATGGCTTTGTTTATGATGAATAAGTTGTAGAATGGTCTTAGAGCAGGTAGTAAACACTGGGAAAGAGTGGCCTCTAGAGTAGCTTGAACAGAGCTAAGCTTGAGCAGAGCTGAGGGATCCGACGGCTAGAGCTTGATAAGGTGTGATAGCTCGCCAAGATTAGTGGCAAGCCCTAGATATAAACAATGAGAAATGATCTTGTTGATACGAAGAGGCTTGCTACAGAGAGTATGTGAGGCCTAATCTTCCCTGATAGTTATACTCAGACCATTCTGAGATTATCCTGCTTAATGTAGAGACAAGTAGTGATGCAGTGCGGTATAAAATGAAACTGCAACTGTACAGGACCGGTTTAGAGGGTAATGAGAAGAGAGTCACCCCCTAGCCATAATACCTAATTGTCTAGATGAATTTCAGAGCCCAAAAGGCTAATTCCCTCAAGCTAAAGCTTGGGTTATAAGCTACACCCTAAAGCCCCAACAGCCCAGAGGTGATGATAGCTAGCTATACATAAACGAAGCAAGAGGTGGAACCATCTAGCTTAATGATAGGCTAGATATAGAGGCAATGAGGCTTGGGTTAGTAACTAAAAATGAAAATCCAATCCCTAGAAAATAACCCAATAAGAGGCCGTTAGCCGCGACCAATTATTCCAAATAGTAGCGAGGCAATCCAGAGAGTTCCTCACCACAGCCAATACTCAAATAGGAAAATTAGAATGAACCTAAGGCTAATTAGTCGTAACGAATGATATGCTAGCCGCGGCAAATGACACCTTGAATGCCTTGTTGGTTGTATTTAGGCCAACTTGAGAAAAGACTTGATAAGGGGTTAGACAACCCACAGAGAGCAGGAATCCCTAGCATAAGTAGAGAAAAGAGTATTAAGTGATTATAGAATATTAGTAAGAAATGTGTAGGCCTAATAAATGAGCTTGAGAAAAGAGTTCATCATAGAGAAAGTTAGACACAGGAATGATAAGGTTGTTGAGACTCGCCTTTAAGGCATTAACTCCAACCTTGGATGCTACCCAATGAGACAGTGAATGAGAGAATGTTAGTATAGCCTCAAAATAACATAAGATAAGCCTACTAGCAGTGAGGTACATAGCGAGTGACCTAGAAAGGTGTACCTCATTGGTAACACCTATAAGCAAGTATGAGTAACCCAGTGGTAGAGACTCAGAAAAGAATGAGAGTAGTTAGTAAGCTACAGGTCTTATGAGATGGCTAGTCCAAGCTGAGCGTAAGCTAAAGCCTAGGAGAGATGACCAGTAGTATCGTTCCAGGTGAGACATGTAAATGAAAGGCTCAATGAAAGTTCCCCCTGGATCGAAAAAGGAAAGATGAGACATCCTAATGTCAGGGAAACCATCTAGTAATGGATACCAAATTCCCCTAGATAGACCCCCTGATTATAGAGCATAGTGACAAAGGAAGCAAGGAAGAGTTGAGAAACTAGTTACAGAAAGGATACCCTCACTTTAGTAATGATTAAATGAGTAAACTGAGTCAATGAGGTAAACAGATAGGGATCCAATAGCTAGTTAGATGAGCTCCCTAATATGAGAATGATACAAGGTTAAGGCACATGAGTGATTAGAGAACCCAATAGAGCATGAGTTTCAATGACGTAGAATCCAGACATTGAGAATATGTATTCTGGATTGAGTCAACAGAACCCTAGAAATAGCATACTGTGCTCTTGGGAATGAGGCTAAAGAGACTGAATAGAGAGAAAGCCCAGCTCTGATCCAAACATAGAAATAAGATGAAACAAATAGTTGGTGCCTTAGTACCCTTAGGGAAGCTCGAGGAAGATAGGGACCACCTCAAAAGGTAAGTCTTGCATTATATAGAGAAAGAGTGTAAGCTGAGAGTGCCATAGAATGAAATTCCTAGGATACCAAGGGATAGTCTAGTTAAGGTAGAGTAAGAGTATGAACGAAAATTTGACCCCCTTGATGTTACAGAGAGTAAATTAGTAGAGGAACCCGGGAAAATACAAGTGCTCTCAAGCATAAAGAAACTTGCACTGGTAACAGAAATAACCAGTAGTAAAATATCCTTTTACCTAAGTAAAAGGATAAGAAAGGTAGAAAGAGAAGACATGATAGTGTTCAAGCTGAGGACATATTAGATATGCAGTTAATGTGCTTGAGTACTCAAGAAAGCACACTTGTCCTTAGCATAGATGCCCTTCTAGCATGATACTGCCCGAAGTAAAAAATAGCCAGGCAATGTAGAGAGGTCTCCGGATGTAGTAGATGAAGAATCCTACTTTCCCTAAGCATTTTACGAAAATATGGCAGATAAAAAAAAAAGTAAGGGAGGGGTACTTTATATTATTAGGAAACTCGCAATATACAGGCGATAATGGCTTTGAGCTCAGTCATGAGGCACCCGTGTATTAGTGTTTGATGTTATAGTTTGCTTGCAACGATGGTTATAGATATTAGGCCTGATCAACTTAATAGTAATGTAGCTTGAGTGCATAGCAAACAACGACATTAATCACCAAAGTGTCCCGATAATCAAAGGGTATCCTAGTTAGCTAGATAATGAGATGAGTCAGAGAAGAAAGGTTAAGGGATTCCAGTGATATCAGAATAGTAAGAAAAACATGTAAAAGGGAATCCCCAGTAGAAAATGTTTAGATATAGTATGCATAGCCCGAGTCCCTTATAGTATATGTAAATGAAATGAATAGAGACCAGTATATAGCCTCTCTCCTACCAAAGATGTTCACCGCATTCAGTGTGTGAGATGCCTTAGTGCCAAGGCACCTAAAAGTAAAACATGGGCATAGTGAGAACTGCAGGATATGAGAGGAGAGCTAAAACGAGTATATGTAAGTAAGTAAGGGAATAGAGTAAGAAAAGAAAGCCTAAGCAAAAGAAAGCTAAAGTGAGAATTTGAGGATCCTATGAGGAGCGATGAGTGAAAATTAAACTGCTCCCTTGTATCAGTATAATGGGATCCTAGAGGATTAAATGACACGGAACCCACTTTGCACGAAGAGCACGAGGTACTTCTGAGTTTAGCCTTAACTATTATAAGCGATGGTTACCAAACTTAGTGAGCATGTATTTTACTGTCAGATACAATAATCTTAGGCCTTGACGTCTCCCAGAGATGAATCGCAGTAGATCCTAGCATATCATGGCGGGTTACAGTAAACCTTAGCAGGGTTCTGAGAGGTCGCAGTAGACCTAGGGGTCACAATAGATCCCACAGAGTCACAAAAAGCCCTAACTACAGCATGATAGATCTCTGGTAGAGATGATAGTCTGAGATAGTTTTATAGAGCAGTTAGTCTCAAAGACTAGTACAGTTTCAGCTAGCCTTTATCTCAGAGACTATAGATCTCCTGAGTCTGATAGACCATTGCCACAGAGAAATGAAGGCTTTACTCAGACAGTTAGACCACTGACTAGCTCTGTTTAGAGATGAGCATAGAGTATGGGATGAGGAAAGCAAGAAATTAGCTTTCCAGAGTTAGAGCTAGATGAACCACTACCTAGCAGACAGTAGCCTTAACCAAGGGATAGAAAGATCCCCACATGCTAGCTTATGTGTTCAGAAAGGGGTCAGGTACAATTTTAAATGAGGTAAGTGGTATAGTATATCTCTAGTGAGCCAAACAGTGAGAATAGTGTAACGCCCGGTAAATTGTACAATCGCTGGAACGGGCCTGTTTGAAAAGCAAGTCCCCTGAGATGAGTGATTCAAGGCCAAATAAAATTTGAATAAAATTTTAAATAATAGAAAACGAGGATTTAAGCCTTGAGTTGTCCAAAAACTAGGGTCGGAGTGATTCGAAAAATTTGCCGAAAGGCCAGTGGCATTTTCGTAAATAAGTGCAATTTTAGAAAAACACCTACGAGGGCTTTTTAAATAGAAATTTTAAGTTGCCCAGGGTTCTCAGAGGCCCCAAAAACCATGGGAAGCCCCGGGACTGGTAAAGCCCCTCCGGTGTACTCTTTCCGACATCGGTTGACCTAAACTTTGACCGGTTCGTTCGGGAAGGTTTTAGCTCCAATTTGAGTGATTCCAAAGGCATTTTATTAAATTGGAAATCTTAATTTTATGATGGAAAAGATGGTTCTCAAAAAGGAGCTAAAACGAAGCCAAACCGGAAATGCCATTATGGAAGGGAAAAAATGAAAACAAAGTGCACAAAAGAAGCTTCCAAACTCCCTTTTTAAGCCACGTTCAGCTCCCCCTTCTCTAAACCGACTTTCTTCTGCCTAAAACTCCGAAATGGAGCTGCTGTCTTAGGCACACAAAGGGAGGAAATTTTGGAGGAAGAAAAGCCAAAGAAAAGATCAGAGGAGGGAAATTCGAAATTCAAAGAGGAGAAAGAGGGAAGAGGAAGGGCTCTTGAAGGGAGCTTGATTGCAAGGTAGTTTCTCTCCCTTTGTTGCTTCTTTTTCTCCTTCTCCTCTTCCATGGTAGGATGTCCCAACCAGAACCATGAAGAGGGAAGATTTTCTGTTTTATAATCCAAAAGAATCCATCAAACTAAGGCATGGGAAGATGGATTATACCAAAGAAATGCATGAAAAACTAGTAAAACTCAAGTTGGAAAAGTGTAGGGTGCTTGAACATAAGTTAAAATCTGGGTTGATTCAAGACTTCCCCATCATATGTGAGTGTTTGTTTGAGTTTCTAAGACTCCTAGGGGGCCTCCCAAGTGCCCTATCCATTAAGGAAAAATCCCAAACTCCATGGGGTTTTAATGGAAGCATAACTAGGTCAAGACCCTTAGTGATAGCTAGGGAGTATTTTAAATAGTTCCAAGCTTGATTTGGGACTTTATATGATAAAAGAAGATAGGAGAAACCCTTGGAAAAAATTTAGAAGCCTTAGGTTGGGAGATGAGGCAATGGCTTCCATAATGTAACCTTATGAAGCAACATGGACCTAGGTTTGTGAAAGTGAGTGTGTGATGGCTTCAAGGACCTTAAATGAGGTCAAGAGGTCTAAATATGGCAAGAGAATGGAACCAAGAATGTTAATTATGGTAGTTGCTTCATTAGGCCTTTAATGGAACCATATTGTGACAAATAGACCAAAGTGTAGTCTTAAGAGTGAGTTGGATGTCATAATTTGTTCCAAGAGTATAATTTAGTGTTGTTTATTGTGAATAGGCTAAAGAAATCCAACCCCACCTCCTTGTGTTGTGGAACCAAAAAGGAGAAGAAACAAGCAAAGTAAAGCTTGAATTTGCATCAAGGTAGCTCTCCACCTTTTCTTATTGCATTTTCTTGTTGCATATGGTGTCATTGTGTGCTTGTGTGTATGTTTATATGTTTGAGACATGCCACTTGATGCTATGTTGCTATTTTGGTACCAATATGCTTTCTTGAATGTCTTTGAATGATGGAAATGGCTCATAAGGGTGAGGTAGTGCCAAAAGTCCCTTAATGTGGGTGAGGAGATGCCAAAAGTCTCATGGCATGGGTGAGACAAGGCCAAAAGTCCCTTGGATGGGTGAGGCTAAGTCAAAAGTCCTAAGAGCCAAGAGTGAGGCAATCCAAAAGTCCTAGAAATGGGGTGAGGCCAACCCAAAAGTCCCTAGAGCTCATTCTTATTCTTGACATGTGTTTGTGGCATAAAAATGTGAAAATTGAATGCTTCATTGATTGAGTAGTTGCATACTTGTACCCTTGACATGTTATATGCCTTGAAAATGTGATTGAATAGGTGTATGAGCTATTGAGATTCAATGAATCTCACCCCCTCCTTTCTCTCATCTCATATGATCTAGGTGGAGTTCAAGACCCAAAGGATGCAAGCCAAGGAGCTTAAATCTCCATCTCTTGGCAAACCTTTATATTTTGATATACTATGATGACTAGAATATCAAAGTAGATATGTAAATGTTATTTTTGAGCCATGACACTTTGAACAAGTGTAAATTATGTAAAGTTAGTGTATGTATCAAGAATAGAGTCTAATGAGTAGAATTATATATTTTGACCACTTGGGAGCCCATTTGTGTATGTATGTTTATGGAAGTGGCATGGTGAATTTGAGTTGCATGAGAGTTCAGACCTTATGAGGGACTTATTTATGCTATATTTATGCTTTCTAAGTTGCTCAAATATGTGTGGAACCATGAATGGCTCATTTGAACCAAAGTTGCCTCTTGTTGAGACCAAAATTGCCATAAGCTTGAGCTATGGCAAAATCTGACCAAATGACCTCTTCTTGACTTGGAATTTTGCATGCAAGTAGATCTTGCCTAGAGATTTTTGGGAAACCAAAGATCAGGTCATTTGGAGGTCTGTGGAATTTTCTATGATTTTTCAAAGTTGGTATCAGAATTTCGGATTTGCACTGGTACTATTCACTTGGTCAGTTTTGAAATCATGTCATCCGAGGGGCAAACGTGGTCCAATGGCTACGAAATTTTATAGCTAGAAACTAGGCATTCACAGTGACTTGTAGCAACTGGAAGCACCTCATTTGGAGGTCTGAGCTGAGAGATATGCATTTTTGAATTTCTGGGACAGTAGCAGTAGCTCAACATGACCTGAGTTACTGTTCCATTGAATTTGGGTAGTTAAGCGTGATTCCTCTGATCTGAGTCTATTTTTACCATAAATTTAACGTTCATAGCTTTCCAAATTGGTATTATTTGCATAGATTGGATTTTTGTGGAATTAATTGGACATTTTCAAAGTTCATAGCAGACACTTGTATCAGCACCAGTAGCTGTCCGAACCTTAACCCCTTTTCGCGTGTCAAACGTTTTCTGTGTTATGTTTCATGGCCTGGGCATATTTTCAAATAAATTAGACATGTGTAGCTTTCCATAATAGCCAAGAATGAACAATTTCAATTTTTCTAGAATTAGTTACGAATTTTGAAACTTCCTATCAGTAAACTGAACCAGTGGCCCAGACAGCAGCAACCCCAGTGGCTTTTCGGAAGTCAAATGTTTTCCCCTTAATGATTCATGGGCTGAAATATTTTTATCATGGGGTAGACATCCAGAGCTTTCTGTAATGGTAAATTTTGTTGGATTTCGAATGTTTTGGATTTAGTTATGAATTTCCGAAGTTGTGACAGAAAAACTGAAATTCTGGCCGAAAATAAGAGTGTGAATTTGATGGTCTCCTTTAAGTTCCACGAGTTATGGGCCAACTTTGGTCATGCAAATGAGTTGTATGTATGTAATTAAATATGAGAATGTGTTGTATGAGCTCATATGGTCCGTGTGACACCGAATGGAATTTTTATACGCGACGTAACGCGAAATAAGGCATTATTTAATGTCATTTTCCATTCCCTTTTGTTCAATTGATCATGCGAGACTTAGAAATGATCGGAAGCATGCTAGAAATATATGGTGTTACAAATAGCTAGCATCCCATCAGAGCTTAGTAGTAGTCAATGGTAGTAGCTCTTTGGTGCCAGTATAAAACATACAGGTTAGGCCAATCAGTATAAAATGAGAGACTATAAAATGCCATTGTAAATGAGCAAAGTGAGAAAAAATCCCGGCCTACAGTAGATATAGTAATAAATAGAGAAACTGGAATCATTAAAAGCAAAAACTCCTTAAATGAGCTATAATCCTAGTAAGCAGTAGTGATACGAGGCCTGTGACAGAAAGAGATGTGAATTGTAATCATGGGATGAGCTAGTAAAAAAGAATGCAGAGATGAAAGTGGACAGAACATGTAAATGAGCAGACAGACAGAAACCTCTAATGACTCTAATGATTAGAAAAGATAATGAGATATTATGAGAAGCCAGTCAGAGAGGATACGGGAGACGTGATATGAAATAAGTTACCTCCTGAGATGTGTAAGCGAGTCCACTAAAAGAAACGTTAATCCTGTGAACGGGTTAATATTAACCCGATATGATTAGTAAGCTCTCCCAAGATAGACCTCCAGAATTAGAAATT
The DNA here is from genome assembly GCA_026724425.1 of Erythrophleum ivorense. Classification (NCBI taxonomy): domain Eukaryota; kingdom Viridiplantae; phylum Streptophyta; class Magnoliopsida; order Fabales; family Fabaceae; genus Erythrophleum; species Erythrophleum ivorense. Next base: position 315,898 of record JAIUCV010000611.1, on the reverse strand, counting down.
TCTTTCCCTAATGAGAAAGAACTAGCTAGTATTTTATAACCATAGAGCCTATACTAAGAGCTAGTGATAAAAGTTCCCTGGCTAAGAGAAAATTCGGAACAATGAAATCGCTGAGAAAACATATAGAGCCAGGAAGAAGGGAAAGAAAAAAATAGTTAGTCAGAAAAGAGTAAGAGAAAGTGTACCTCAAATTTTGAGGATGAAATTTATTTACAGGGGGGAGAAATGTAACATCCAGTTCCTTGAAAACCAGAGGAAACGTGAGAAACGTAACGTGCAGTTTTTCCGTTAACGAATGAAACTTACCGGATACAAAAGTAAGTCCCCTGAAATGATGTAGTTAAGGTCCCAAAAAATTTAGGAAACATTCTAGACTCCTAAATATGAGAATCATAGGCTCAGATGGAAAGAAAAACAGAGCTCGAATGAAGAAATAATTTCTTACGAAAAGCCTATCAAACGTAATGGCATTTACATAATTTTGAGTAATTTTTGGAATTCACATAGGAGGGCTTTTTAAATGAAAGTTTTGAGTTCTCTGCAGTTCTCAGAGGCCCTGAAAACCATAGGAAGCCTCGGGACAGTTAAATCCCCTTCGGTAGACATTTTCCAATGTTGGTGTGCTCGAACTTTGACGGATCCGTTCGGAAAGGTTTTAGCTCCGATTTGAGTGATTCCAAAGCCATTTTTCTTAATTGAGGACCTAAATTTTGTAATGGAAAAGATGGTTCTCAAAAAGGAGCTAAAACGAAGGAGAAACAAAAATGCAAAGTATGAAGGGCAAAATAGGAATTTTTGAAAAAGTCTTTTTACCATAGCTATATATAGGTGGTGCCTCACACTTGCCCTCATTTCACTTCAGATTTTCCAGCCCCAAATCAGAAGAAGAACCCTAAGGGAGAGGCGCCCAAGAGAGGAAGAAGAAGGAGGAAGAAAGCCAAGCTTAATGTATGTTTTCATGGCAATTTTCCTTGCTTTTCTCCATCTCCACCACCTCTCCTTCATTCTCCTTTCTTTCCTTGGATTAAAATGAGGTTTATAAATCTGATTCAAGGGAGATATTCAAGGGAAAGTTCGGATTTGAAGAGAGGAGCTTGGAGAAATCAAGATTCAGGCCAAACTAAGCAAGGAAACAAGGTAAAAATGCATCCTATGGTTGATACCTTTCACCCCACTTCTTCTCCATTTCGACCTAGACCAAGAACCCTAGGAGGATCTGATTTCCAAGCCCAGCCAAGCATCATTCTTAGGTATTTGATGGAAAGGAATAAGAATATGCAAAGAAAATAACAAAATAACCATTAGATTTTAAGATGCAAAACCTAGGGTTTTAAGTGCACCTTCTAATTTCTGAATTTATATGATGCTTTCTAGGTTTAAGTAAGAGTTTAAATGAGTTCTTGAGACACCTTAGATGCTCCCCACAAGCTTCTTCCTTCAAAAAAACAAAGACAACTCTAAGAAGCCCTAAACCTAGGCATGTCTTGGCCAAGAAGAGTTCTAGGTGTGGGGGAGATTTTTAAATTTTTCTAAGGCCATTCTTGAGTCATATTTGATGAATGAAAATGACGGGAGGCCTTGGAAAAAATTTAGAACTCATAAAAAGTGATTTAGTACCTTAGGTTCCATATTATGACCTAAAGAAGCAACATGATGTTAGGCTCTTTGTTCTAATTGTGTGATGACTCCAAGAGACTTAAAAGGAATCAAGAATCATATTTGAGAGGAAAGAATGGAGCCTAGAAATTGTTTGAGGGGTGTTGCTTCATTAGGTGCATTTATGGACCATAATGGAGCCTATAGAGCAATCTAGTATCTAAGCAAGTTGTATGACCTCATAGTTTGTTTCATGAACCTAATTGGCTCCCATAAATTGTATCTAGGCCAAGAGAAACTATCTCCACCAATTTGTGGATGTGTGGCCAAAAGAGGAGGCTTGAATCCAAAGGAAAAAGTGTGTGATTGTGTGCAAGGTAGCTCTCTCCACCTTCTCTCATGCATGGATGTGTGTTTAGTTTATTTTGGAATGTGTGTATGTGTATTTTGAAGCTATGAAAAGTATGCTAGCATGCCTTTATATGCTATGACTCTTGATGTGATGTTATGTTTAAAATGATTACATGATGTTTGTATGAGTTGCTAGAATGTGGAGAGGCCAACAACTCTTCCCTTGGGTGAGGATGAGCCAAGAACCCTCGACCTTGGTTGAGACAAAGCAAAGAGTCTCCCAAAAGCAAAGTGGGCTCCCAAAGGTATGGTTGAGTCCAAAATGCTCATGAATGGGTAAGGCATGTCCAAAATTCATGAGGAGAAGTGTGAGGTCATTCAAAACACTTGGTGAGCTCTTGAATGATTTGTATGAGTTGTTTACATGCCAAGTTTGCTTTAAAATGCCCATGGCTTTTATCTCCTCCATGCATGCATTTGTAAAGCTTGCTTTGCACATATTATGTGTGATTGAAGCTGTTAGGATTCTTTGAATCTCATCCCCTCCTCTCCAATGATCTAATATGCTAGGTGGACCAAGTATTTATGGTGAAGGGAGCTAACAACCATAAAGAGCAAGGATTGACAAGCTTATGTATTGTTTTGCCTATTTTGGAACCACAATGATGGTTTATAGTGTATATGATGTTGTATGTGTACCATGAACCTTGAGACATGTGTAAATATACTATTATGTGATGTTTAGATGTATAAAAATGATATATGACCTATAACACTTATTTTGAGTATGTAAGGCGAAAGTGTGCAATATGAAACTTTGATGAATGTATGCATAAGTGTGGGTTGAATGGCCAAAATGAGATGCATGAGGTTTGGGATCATTTGGGCAGCTTACACAAGTCTCAATTGTGCTTTTAGACTTGCCCAAAAGGTGCCACAACCAAGAGAAGGTCATTTGTCAAATTTGGTACCTCATATAGAGCCAAATTTGACCATAATAGATCCCTACGTTACTTTTTGGCCAAATGAGTTAGTGTTGATCTGAGATTTGGCATGCAATTAGGTCTCATTGAGATGTTTCTGGGAAGCTATAGATCATAATTTTTGGAGCTCTACAGAATATTTGATGATTTTTCAAATTTGGCAAAATTCATGTTTCTGGTTTGCTACACTATTCATTTGGTCCGAAATTATTTTCTGTCACCTGAAATTCAAATGATGTCCAATTGCTATGAAATTTTGTACAGAGAAACTAGATAATCATAGTGATGAATGCCAATTGGAAGCACCTCATTTGGAGGTCTAGAGAGGGAGATATAAATTTTTGAAGTTTCTGTCCAGTATCAGTAGCCTAGCCCGACCAGAAGTACTGTTCCATCAATTTCTGAGATCTGGCTTCGTGAACTGATCTGGAGATATTTTTTTCCTCTAGTTAACATCCACAGATTTCTTGATTTATATCATTTGCATGGATTGAATTTTTTTGGAATTAATTAGACATTTTTGAAATTCATATTAGTGAACTATGATAGCATCAGGACCTAATCTGACCTCCAAACTATTTTGTATGTCAAACACTCTATGTGTGGGATGTTATGAATTGTACATATTTTTAGCATGGAGTAGACACCCCAAGCTTTTCAGAATGACCAAGATTTCATATTTTTGATTTTTCTAAATTTAGTTATGATTTTCCAAATTTTGTGACAGATAAGAGGAAATTTTGGCCAAAAATGCAAACATGGATTTTATGTGCTCCTTTTCTTTCCACGAGTTGTAGGCCAAATTTGATGATGGAAATGTGTTATATTCATGTGTTTAAGTATGAAAACATGATAGATACTTTTATATGGCCTACAGGACTCTAAAAGAAAAATTTTACCCGTAGAGAAATGCATTTTAATTCATAACTCCCTATGCCACTATATCATTTCCATAGAACAAACATAAGATGAGGCATGGGAATTGTATGAATTGAGTCCTAGAAGTATGGTGTTACATTCTGTATCAGCTCCAACCTTGTGGCTCATGTATTTGTTTCTTCTACATTGCCTTCAGCACCTAAGCTCGAGCTTTTCACGTGCTTTTCTCCGTGCAAAGCTATCGTGTTTTTCACTTCAAAATAGAGGTTGCTTCCTTCATAGAGTGCCAAGCTCATAGCTTCTTCTTTGCAACTCATTCCAGTTGTTCTTTATTCAACTCAATGTCTATTTCAGCCATGTTTTATCCTCCAACCCAGCTCATTCTTCCTCCTCAACTAGAAGCAGCTCATTCTTTTCCCTCTCCTTCACCACGTGAAATCGAGACTGTAGCTTCTACATGCTTTTTTCTCCGTCTTTCTGCATGTTTTGCTTGCAAGCTTCTTTGCTTAAGTCCTTCATTCCACTTCTTCACTTCTAATGTGTTACTTTTCTAGTTGAGATTCTTTTCGAAAGCTCCTTCAACCCGTGGCTATATGCTTCTACACCTCTTCCAATCCAACTCGTGGCTCTTTCTTCTTGAGTCATGCATGTGTGTGATGATCACGTGACTTCATGTAAGTGTGTGGGTTATATGGAAAAGTGTTGTACAAGTGTGTGACTTCCATGTCAGAATTGCATGGTGTTTAAAGCTCATCCCTTCTCCAAATCAATTTACCATTCAAGCTTTAATTGCCCATTGAAATTCTGCACACAAAAATAAGAAAAATTAAGTAGGAAAAAATTCACAAAATTAATTAAAAGAAAATTATGCAATAAAATTCAAGAATTTTGTAAATAAATTCCTTGAGTGCATAAATGGCTATTAAAATAAAATCTTATATAATGGAACCCCTAAAGCCATATTTAGACACTAAAATGCTTGAGATAAGGAGAATAATATATATATATATATATATATATATCATGCTTATCAATGCCCTCTTTGCTTTCTTGTTCTCTCTCTCTTCACTCTCAATAGTGTTTTTGTCACCATCATTTGGAGTCAACACTACCATAGTTGTAATGGCTAGTAAATTTATAATTGATTAACTCAAGGATAAAGACAAGGAAAAGAATAAAAGGGAATAGAAGCCTAAGAAGAAAAAGAAGTCAAAAAGCTCACTTTAGGTCCATTAAGGGTTGCCTTGGCAAATTATGCAAGGAATAAAGGCAAAACAATAATTATAAAAAACTAATTCACAATATGATCAGAAAATAAATAATCTTCCATTAATATAAGGTTAAAAAAAATTATTGTAGGCCTATGAATAGTTAAAATAAGCCAAAGTCCTAATTTCATGCACATCGAGAAATTTAGTGACTTAGGGACAAAATTGACAATTTTAAGCCACTAATTGCCCAAAATATATTTGTTTTGAGTATGAGAGTGAATAAAATAAATAAATTAGTAGTGAAAAGTAAAAATATAGGATTCATGGGCAAGGTCAAAGAAAAAATTCAAATCAAGGGCAAAATGGTCCAAAAATGTGACATTTCAAATATAAAGAAGTGTGCACCTACTTTTTTCACTCTTGTCTTTTCTTTCCCTTCTAGCAAAAAGAGAGAGAAAGCTTTAAAAATTCAGACAAAAAATGGAAAGGGAATTAGTAGAAGAGAGAAGAATGGTTTTCATAGATTTTATGTAAGTTCTTGACTTTTTTTAAGCTTTCCTCATAGTTGAGACTTTTCTTTCTCTCCTCAAGGACATCCCATTGATGTAAATTTTATATTGAAAAGCTAATCTTGAGTTTCTATTTGTACCCCTTCATTGGCCATTTTGAAAATAAGTTTGAACAAAGTAAATTAGGTAACATCCTAGGCCATTCTTATGACATGTGGTAGCTTAAATTTTTGGTTTTGTTGAACCCTAAGGAGTTGAAATTTTTGGCCATTATGGTGAAGATGTGATATGTTGTTTCCAATGGATATAAGTATTGATAATAATAGGAACACATGCTTATTATGAGAATTGGAATGTGTTTTGTTGAAAATTTTATATTGGGTCTATTTTTTATATGTGCCTTGACCAAGGATAGGATTTTGGAATGATGGAATGCTTTGAATAAATTGAGATATTAGCAATTTAATTTTATAAATTAAAATTGATCTTGAATCAATATAATGCTAAATTTGGCTAAAGTGTACATGCTTTGTGTAACACCATATATTTCTAGCTTATCTTATGCTATTTCTATGTCTCACATCATTTATCTCATGAAAAAGTAAGAAAAAATGGTATGAAATAATGAGTTTTCTTACGTTGCGCTATGCATAAATTTTTCTTTCGGAGTCCCGTGGGCCACATGGACTCATGTATCATATTCTCATATTTAATTACATAGATACGACTCAATTCCATCACCAAAAGTGGCCTACAATGTGTGCAAGACAAGGGAATACATGAAATTCATAATAGTAGCCTCAGCTAGAAATTTGCCTTTTTTGTCACAAATTTTGAGAAATTATAACTAATTTTAGAAAAATCAAAATCATATATTCTTTACCATTTTGGAAAGCTAACATGTCTACTTTATAATAAAAATATGACCAGGTCATGAAATATCACACAGAAGACGTTTGACATTCAAAACGGTGTAGAGATCAGACTAGCTACTAGTACTAATATAGGTTTCTGCTATGAATTTCAAAAATGTCCAATTAATTCTACAAATATCCAATCCATACAAATGATACCAATATAGAAAGCTACGGATGTTTTCTAAAGGAAAAGAATAACTTCAGACTAGTTTAGCATGTCCAAGACTAAAAAACTAATCAAATGGTAACTAGGTTAATCTAGAAGCTTGATACTGGACAAATATTTCAAAAGTTCATATCTCCCTCTCCAGACATCCAAATGGGGTGTTTCCACTTGGCACAAGTCATTGGGAATGTCTAGTCTTGCTTATAAAATTTTATGACAATTGGACATCATTTGCCCCCTAAGTGATAGGATTCAATTTTGGACCAGTGTGAATAGTAGCATGAACCAAAATCAAAATTTTTTCTAACTTTGAAAATTCATCAAATATTCCATAGATCTCCAAAAATTATGCACCTTAGCTTCTCAAAAAAGCTCTCAACAATCTCTAATTTCTTACCAAATCTCAAATCAAGAAAAATTCATTTGAACAAAAAGTGGTATAGGTTTTCAATATGGTCATTTTTGGTCCATATTAGATATCAATTATGTCCAAATGACTTCCCTTAATATTTGGCATCTATTGGGCAAGTTTAAAAGCATGAACATGACTTATATGAACTGCCCAAGTGATCCTTAACCTTATGCATCTTAATTTTGCTATTCCACTTCTATTTATACATACATTTCCATGATTCAAGTTTGCCATCACATGTCCAAATTGCACATTTTCCATACATATAACCATAGCTCTCATTTATATATGATATATTAACATAATTATACATGGTTATCACATCATGGAACATATACAACAATGGATTACAACATTTTCCATTCATATAGCCTTAAAGTAACAAAATTTAAACACTTTCTTGTCACAATCTCATATTCCAAGGTGTAGGCTTCCATTACTTTGTCCACTTAGTCCACCTAGTATGTTAGAACATTGGAGAGAAGGGAATGAGATTTAAAGAATCCCAATAGCTCATCTCCCTTTCAATCACACATAAAAGATGCAAAAACACCATAAATTATAGCTCATCTCATCATGTACACATGCCTTACATCATTTTATTCATAGAAGTATAAGGAAAAAGGGGAATAAGTATTGAAATTTTTTGCATTGCATCGTACTTACAAATTTCAATCGGTGTCATGTGGACCATGTGAGCTCATACTATACCTTCTCATATTCAATTACACCAAAACAACTTATTTACATCACAAAATCATGCCTACAATCCATCGAAACCGAAATGGATCATGGAATATGGAGGTTTATTCTAGGCCATATTTGGCCTTTTTTCTGGTAAAAATTTGGAAAATCATAACTAAATCTAGAAAAATTGAAATCATACAATCTTGGTCATTCTGGGAAGCTATAAATGTATACTTCACAGTAAAAATATGTCCAAACTATAACTTTAATCACAAAGTATGTCTAAGATCCAAAATGGTTCAAAGGTCGGACTGCATCCTGGAACTGATATAGAATTCTATAAAAAATTTTGAAAATGTCCAATTAATTCCAAAAAAATCTAATTTATGCAAGTGATACCAATCTAGAAAGCTATGGATGTCAACTAGAGAGGAAAAATATCTTTAGACCAGTTCATCAAGCCCAAACCTTGGAATTCAATGGAACAGTACCTCTGATCAAGCAAGATTACTGATACTGGACAAAAATTAAAAAAATTCATATCCCCCTCTCTAGACCTCTAAATGAGGTGCTTCTAGTTGGCATGGGTCACTATGATTGTTTAGTTTCTTTGTATAAAATTTATAGCAATTGGACATCATTTGAGCCTTGTGTGATAGAATTCAAATTCAAACCAAATTAGTAGTATAGCATATCAAAACCATAAAAATTGCTAACTTTGAAAAGTCATCAAATATTTTGTAAACCTTCAAAAATTATGATCTTCAGCTTCCCAAGAAGCTCTTAATAAGACCTAATTTCATACCAAACTTCATTTCAAGACTAACTCATTTGGCCAAAAAGTGATGTAGGGTTATATTATGGTCAAGTTTAGCTCTATATAGGGTACCAAAGTTGTCAAATGGATTTCTCTTAGTCTTGGCATCTTTTGGGTAAGTCTAAAAATATATTTAAGACTTGTGTGAGCTACCCAAATGGTCCCAAATCTCATGCATCTCATTTTGGCCATTTAACCCACACTTATGCACATTTACATCAAACTTCTAAATTGAATACTTGGGCATTACATACTCAAAATATATGCTAGAGCTCATACATCATATCCATACATTTAAACATCACATAATGTCATATTTACACATGTCTCGAGAGTCATAGATCATTTACAACATCACATACATCATGAAACATCATTATGGTTCCAAAAAGATAAAAGCTAGGCATATGGTTGTCAATCTTCCTTCTTCATTGTTGTTAGCTCCTATTACCATAGCTACTTGGTTCACCTAACATATTAAAGCATTGGAGAGGAGGGGATGAGATTCAAAGAATTCCAATAGCTCATCTCCCATTCAATCATACATAATATATGCAAAGCAAGTTTTACAAATGCATGCATAGAGAAATGAAAGTCACAGACATTTAAAAAGCCAGCTTGGCATATGATCAAATCATATAAGACATTCAAGAGCTCACTAAATGTTTGGATTGGCCTCACACTTCTTTTCATGGATTTTGGACTTGCCTCACCCATTCTTTAAGAGCTTTGGACTCAACCATACTCTTGGGAGCCCACTTTGCTTTTGGGAGACTCTTTACTTTGTCTTAACCAAGTTTAAGGATTCTTGGCTTATCCTAACCATGGTAAAGAGTTCTTGGCCTTTCCACATTCAAGCAAACTCAAACAAGCATCATGTATTTATTTGGAAACATAATATGGCATCAAGAATTATGGCATATAAAGACATTCTAGCATACTTTTCATAGCTTGAAAATACATATACACACATTCTAAAACAAGCTAAATACACATTTATATATGACAGAAGGTGGAGAGAGCTACCTTGTATACAATCACACACTTTTTCCTTTGGATTCAAGCCTCCTCTTTCGGCCACACACCCACAATTTGGTGGAGATGTTTTCTCTTAGCTTAGATACAATTTATGGGAGCCAATTAGGTTCATGAAATATATTCTAAGGCCACACAACTTGGTTAAACTCTAGATTGCTCTATAGGCTCCATTATGGTCCATAAATGCACCTAATGAAGCAACACTCCTCAAATAAACTCTAGGCTCCATTCTTTTCTTTCAAATATGATTCTTGATTCCTTTTAAGCCTCTTTGAGTCATCACACAATTAAAATAAGGAGCCTAACATCATGTTGCTTCTTTAGGTCATAATATAGAACCTGAGGCACCAAATCACTTTTCATGAGTTCTAAATTTTTTCCAAGGCCTCCCCTCATATTCATTCATTATATATGATACAAAAATAGGCTTGGAAAAATTTGAAACTCTTCCTAGCTACTCTCATGCCATCTGGCGAAGACATAGCCCCTTTTGACCTCTTGGAATTTTCTTTGTTTTCTTGAGGGAGGAAGCATGTGGAGAGCATCTTAGGGATCTTAGGAGCTCATTTAACTCTTAATTGGACCTAGAAATCATCACATAAGGTCAGATTTTACAAGGTGCACACAAAACCCTAGAATTTGCATCTTAAAATCTAATGGTTATTTTGTTGTTTTCTTTGCATATTCGTAATCTCCACATCCTTTTTCCTTAGATTCATACTTGGTTCTGCCTAAAAATCATCTCCTCCTAGGGTTTTCTCCAGTGGGGCGAAATGGAGGAGGAGGGAACTAAAGATGACAACTATAAGAAGAGAAATTACCTTTTTTTTTTTTTTACTTTGTCTCACTTGAATCTTGTATTCTTTGAGCTTCTCTCTTCAAATCAGAATTTTCCCCTCAATTTATCCTTTAAAATAGACCCATATACTTCATTATAATCATAGGAAATAAAGGAGAATGAAGGAGAAGAGGTTTGGAAGAGAAAGAGCATGAAAAACCATGAAAATCTTTACCTTTCTATCTTGAATTTCTTCTCCTTTTCTTCCTCCTCTTGTGTTCCTCATCCCTTAGGGTTTTCTTCTGGTTTTGGATAGAACATGGTCATATATAATGAAGAGAGAAGAAGGGTGCATCATATATATAGGTGGGAATAAGTTACACTTTTCAAAAATTCTCATTTTGCCCTTTGTTCTTGGCATTTTCGTTTCTCCTTCGTTTTAGCTCCTTTTTGAGAGCCTCATTTTCCATTATGAAATTTAGGTTCCCAATTTAATAAAATACCTTTGAAATCACTCAAATTGGAGCTAAAACCTTCCTGAACAAATTAATCAAAGTTTAGGTCAACTGACGTTAGAAAACATCCACCGGAAGGGGTTTTAACTGTCCCGAGGCTTTCCATGGTTTTCAAGTCCTCTGAGAACCCCAGAGAACTCAAAATTTTCATTTAAAAAACCCTCCTGTGTGAATTCCAAAATTTTCTTAAAATTACAAAAATGCCATTACATTTTGTAAGCTTTTCGTAAGAAATTGTTTCTTCATTCTAACTCCATTTTTCTTTCTGTTTAAGCCTGGGATTCTCATATTTAGGAGTCTAGAATGCTTCCCAAATTTTTTAGGACCTTAACTACATCATCTTGGGGGACTTCCTTTTGTATCTGATGAATTTCGTTCGTTTACAGAGAAACCGTACATTATGTTTCTCACGTTTTCTCTGGTTTTCAAAGAACTGGATATTACAATAAGCATATTTACATGTGCAATCATTCAAGAGACATTTTCAACATTTAAGCAAGTCATACATAGCATACAAAGGCTTGCCAAGTAAATGGATTAGCCTCACCCATTCATTTATAAATTTTGGACTTGCCTCACTCATTCTTTAAGAGGTTTTTAGACTCAACCTTACTCTTAGGAATCAAGCTTACTTTTAGGAGACTTTTTACTTTGTCTTATCCAATTCTGAGGGTTCTTGGCTCATCCTTACCATGGCTAAGAGTTCTTGGTTTCACCACACTTAAGCAAATCCAAGCAAGCATAACAAACATCATTTGAAAACATAAGGCATCATTATGGTACCATGGCATATGAAATTATGCTAGAATACTTTTCATGACTTAAAATACACATACACGCATTCAAAGACAAGCCAAGCATACATTTATGCATGAAAGAAGGAGGAGTGAGCTACCTTGGATGCAACCATACACTTTTTCCTTAAGCCTTGTATCATCTCCCTTAACCTCACACACCCAAGAAGGTGGAGATCATTTCTCTTAGCCTAGACACATCATATGGAAGCTAATTACACTCTTGAGATAAGCTAGAACATTAAACTTACACTTAAGAACACACCCTTTGCTTAATGGTCACATAATGGCTTCATTAATGGCCTAATGAAGTAACCACTATGATTCAAGTTCTTGTCTCCATTCTCTTCTCATATCTAGACCTCTTGACCTCATTTAAGGTCTTTGGAGCCATTACACATTCATTTACAAAAGCCTAGATACAAGTTGCTTCATAAGGTCACATTATGGAAGCCATTGCATCATCTCTCAATCCATCGCTTCTAAATTTTTCCCAAGGGTTCCTCCCACCTTCTACTATCATATGAAGTCCCAAACCAAGGCTAGAATAAATTAAAACACTCCCTAACCCCTCCATTTATCCTAGGTCGACATTATGGAACCATTTGGGGTTCAAGGGGTTTCCAATTTTTGCTTAATAAGAGAGCCACTTGGGAGGCTTCTTAGAGGTCTTAGAAGCTCAATGGAACATTTAAATGGCTAAGGAAATTCATAGATTAAATCATTTTTTACAATTCCTTCAAATGCTCTACACTTTTCCAACTTAAATTTCATTTATTTTTCATGCAATTTCTTTACATAATCCAAGTTCCCATAGCTTAATTTATGGATTTCATGCTTGCTCTAAGTCAAAATGTTCCTCCTCCCTTTAGCTCTCAAGGTGACCAAACCATAGCATCAAAGGAAGAAAAAGGAAAAGCAAGAAGAAATGGAAGCTACCTTGGATTCAAGCCTTTTTCAAGAGTGTTCCTCCTTGCCTTAGCTTCCTCTTTGAATTTCTATCTTTTCTCCTTTGGTTCAAGGCCAAAACAGAACCATATTACTCTCCAAAACCATGGGAAGAGAGCTTAAGAGAAGAGGAATGAAGATTGAAGAAGATGAAGCATGAAATTCCTTAGAAATTCTCACCTTTCTTTAGCTTTTTCTCCCATCTTCCTTACCCTTCTTGTGTGTCTCTCTTGGCAGCTCCTCCCCCTGGTTTGAATGAAGCAATATGTTAGTCATAAGGGAGAGAGGAAAGGACGCCACTTATAAAGGGAGAATGGGGAAGAATTTATTTTGAAAAATTTCATTTATGTCCCTTGTAATTGGCATTTTTGTTTTAGCTTTGTTTTAACTCCTTTTTAGAATTATCTTTTTTATTATGAAATTTAGGTTCCCAATTTAATAAAATGCCTTTGGAGTCACTCAAATTAGAGCTAAAATCTCCGAATGAATCTGTCAAAGTTTAGGTACACTAACGTTGAAAAACTAATATCGAAGGGGCTTTAATTGTCCTAGGGCTTCCCATGGTTTTTAGAGCTCTATGAACCTTGGAAAACTTAAAACTTTCATTTAAAAAGCCTTCCTGTGAGTTTGTCAAAAAGTTCCCATATTTACGAAAATGCCATTGGCCTTTTGGTAAATTTTTTGAATCACTCTGACCCTGGTTCTAAGCAATTCAAGGCTCAAATCTTCATTTTCCATTATTTAAAATTTTATCCTATTTTATTTGGCCTTGGTTCCTTCTATTTTGAGAACTTTCTTTATATCTAGCTTATTTCTAATGTTTATAGAGAAATTGAATATCGTGTTTCTCACATTTATGAAAGGATCGGATTGCCCTTGGAAATTTACTCTAGTTTGATGTAAGAATGTTATTTGAATGGTGAAATTGAAATTGAACCCAAAAAATGGAATGACCCTAAGTTTGATACAACATTGGCTTTATGGCCAAAAAGGTTGACTTGAATTATGTATATATATGGTGCAATTTGACCAATTGGAGACTTAAAGTGTTCTCTTCGACTAGTATAAAAAATTCAAAAGGCTTAAGATGCATGAAAAATCAAACCTATTGAAAGTCATAATGTTCACCTAGGATAAGGGAAAGGCAAAAACTGTGATGGTTATGAAACTTTATATGTCTTACCTTAGTTTGAACTTTGAAATGGCATGTTTTAGACATAGTATGATTAATGGTGGAGTTTAGAAAATTAAAACATTTTTTGGGGACCAAAAGTGTGATATAGAAGCTCTTTTTACATGCTACATTTAGTTAAGTTTTGAGCCTGCATGGTTAAAATGCCTAGTTACTTATTTTGCTTTCCAATATGGTGTTTTAGGCTTTTTAAGTTGCTTAGTAATGCTTGGAAGGCCTTGGGCTGAGGAGAAGACCCTTTAGGTTAAAGTGGAAATTTTTGCTTGACTTTAGGTGGTGACCTTCCAAGATAATAATTCTATACTTCCTTGTGTGCATATATATTACTTGGTAATTGGAATGCTTGTATATGAATATATGTTGTAATTATAAATATTTTATGGCATGAGTTGGTTATGTATATCATGTTTTGTGAGCCCTTGTGGCTACAAGTGCCTTATGGCATCAAGTATGATGTGTAGAGAATTAGGCATAATAGCTCTTTTTAAGCTAAGAAAAATTATGCAAGTTCATGAGTTAATGGCTATTAGCTAGCTTAAGTGATTGCCAACCTAAGTGCCTTTATGGTGATGTTTATGCATGCTTGTGCTCTTTTTCTTGAGTGATATTATATATGCTATGAATAATGGAATTTGCTACCAAGATATATATCTCACTCTTTATATGTGATCCAACCCATGCTAAGTAATTATAGTAAAGGGTAAAGGCAAACACGTAGACCCTTGTGAGCCATGAACTTGGAGAATTGTTTATGTACCTAGTTTTCTTTTAGAATGTTATTTTGTAATGGATTGGATACTGGGGCCTTTTACTTTACATTTACCATTCTCTGTAATGCAATGTAAATAGGATGTTAAACCTCACTGGAATATTTCTATTGTATCTTTTGAGCCCTTACTTTAGCATAAGCATGTCTTGCGAAAAGGAAAGTGATGGGCATGTTAAACTAGGGTGCCTTGATTCTTGATTTATGAAATGGAATGAGTATTATGTTCAATGATAATAAGGTACCAAATCCTATCATTCTCTTTCTCTTACAAATAAGATTTATGCTTGGATTTAAGTATTGAATGGTAATTTACATGGCTTTCTTTCATTTTTCTCCTTTACGCCAAGACTAGGGCTACAATTATGGTGTTGAATTGGTTTTATTCCTTTGTCCATGGTTGGCCAAGATAAGCATAATGTGATGGATGATTGTTATTATAACCTATGGTATTATATTATAAGAATTAGGTCGTTTCAATTATTATTTATTTTAGACTATTACAAAGTATGAAGAACATATGGGGCCTAGCAGCTAATTGAACTTTCAAGTGCATTTAAATGTTATATTAAATTTTAGAATGGTTCTTGATGCCATTTTATTGCGGAGTTTTAATCAATTGAGAAGGATTATATGTGAGGTCCCTTGAGTACAAAATTTTAGACCCTTTTATATAGTCCTTATGGTCATGATTTTAGTAGGTTGATTATGGAATTTTGTATCTTGAAATGGGTATTATCATGAATAATTAGGTATACATGGACTGAGTATGTAGAAAAGACTTAAGACCAATTATGATTCATCTTGTATGTTTGGCCAAAAGAAGTATAAAGGTTCCATTTGAAGTTGTGTTACCTAGTATGGCCATTTTACTTGGATTCTTGATGTAAAGCTAGTGGCACCACCTATACGTCATATATTATGAAAATTATGAATTCCAATGATGAATAATGTGTGAAGCATGCAAAGAGTATAAATTGCAAGATAAGGAAAAGATGCATATGCTATTACTATAGTATTGAAAGGATGTTTCAAATTTTTACCCTTGTTATGTGTAACACCATAATTCTAGCTTATCTCATACCTTTGAATAGTATATTTATCATGGAACATATATATGATTCCCATGGAGAAGCATGAAAATTAGACTTTTATTTACATTTCATCATATCTAAAAATTCATTTCGGTGTCACGTGGACCGTGTGAGCTCATACTATGCCCCCTCATATTTCATTACCTTATAACAACTCATTTGTATCACAAAAACATACCTACAACTCATAGAAACCGAAAAGATATATGGAAAATGAGTGTTCATTCTCAGCCAGAATCACCCTCATTTCTAGGCAAACTTTGGAAAATCATAACTAAATCTAGAAGACTAAAAATCATGTAATCTTGGTCATTCTGGAAATCTTAGGATGTATACTTCATGATAAAAATATGTACAAGTCATAACATCCCACACATAAGGCATTTGACATGGAAATGGTCTGGAGGTCGGGCTGGGTCCTGATACTGCCAGAGTTACTGATATGAATTTCAAAATGTCCAATTAATTCCACAAAACTCCAATCCTTGCAAATGATACCAATAGGGGAAGATGTGGATGTTAACTAGAGAGAAAAAATATTTCCAGATCAGTTCATTACGCTCAGCTCTCAGAAATCGATGGAACAGTACTTCTGGTCAGGCAAGATGACTAATACTGGATAGAAATTTCAAAAATTCGTATCTCTCCCTCTAGACCTCCAATGAGGTGCTTTTAGTTGGCACGAGTCACTTTGATTTCCTAGTTTCTCTATATAAAATTTCATAGCAATTAGACATCATTTGAGTCTCATGTGATAAATGATTTCAGACCATTGTAACAGTGCATTAGACTATTTGCATCAATTTTGCCAATTTTGAAAAATCATCAAATATTTTGTAGACCTCCAAAAATTATGATCTTTAGCTTCTCAAAAAGCTCTCAATGAGACCTAATTTCATGACAAATCTTAGATCAAGAATAACTCATTTAGCTAAAAAGTGACCTAGGGTTCCATAATGGTCAATTTTCGCTCCATATAGGGTACCAAAGTTGCCAATGGATTTCCCTTGGTCTTGGCACCTTTTGGGCAAGTCCAAAAGTACATTTAAGACTTGTGTGGGCTGTCCAAATAGTCTCAAACCTCATGTATCTCATTTTGACCTTCTCACCCACACTTATATGCACATATTCATCAAACTTTAAATTCTCATTCTATAGCCTTGCATACTCAAAACATGGGCTAGTGGTCATATATCATAATCATACATCTAAACATTACATAATATAATACTTACACATGTCTCAAGATTCATAGTACATTAACAACGTCATATACATCAGGAGACACAATTAGGGTTTCAAAATGGCTGAAGCCAGACATAAACTTGTCATTCTTCTTTCTTCATTGATGTTGGCTCCCTTCACTATAGTACTTGGTCCACCTAGCATGTTAGATCATTAGAGAGTATGGGATGAGATTCAAAAAATCTCAATAGCTCATCTCCCCATTCAATCATATATAATATATGTAAGCAGGCCTTAAAATGCATGCATGGACATAATACAAATCATAAGCATTCAAGAAGCAAGCTTAGCATATGAACAAGTTATAAAAATCATTCAAGAGCTCTCCAAGTATTTGGATTAGTCTCACACTTCTCCTCATGGATTTTGGACTTGCCTTACCTATTCTTTAAGCACTTTGGACTCAACTATACTATTGGGAGCCCACTTTGCTTTTGGGAGACTCTTTACTTTGTCTCAACCAAGTTTAAGGGTTCTTGGCTCATCTTCACCATAGTGAAGAGTTCTTGGCCTCTCCACAATCAAGCAAACTCAAGAAACATCATACGTTCACTTAAAAACATAACATGACATCATGAAATTATGGCAAACAAGATCATGCTAGCATACTTTTCATGGCTTGAAAATACACATACACACATTTTAAATAAGCTAAACACACATCCATGCATGAGAGAAGGTGGAGAGAGCTACCTTGCTTACATTCACACACTTTTTCCTTAAGCCTTGACTCCTCTCCTTTGACCTCACGCACCCAAGAGGGTGGAGATAATTTCTCTTGGCCTAGACACATCATATGGAAGCTAATTACACTCTTGAAATAAGCTAGGACATTAAACTTATATTTAAGAACATACTTGGTTCCATAAGTCACATATGGTTCCATAAATAGCCTATTGAAGCAACCATCATGATTCAAGTTCTTGCCTCCATTTTCTTCTCATTCATATGCCTCTTGACCTTATTTAAGGCCCTTGGAGCCATTACATATTCATTTACAAAAGCCTAGACACAAGTTGCTTCATAAGGTCACATTATGGAAGCCATTGCCTCATCTCCTAATCCATGGCTTCTAAATTTTTTTCAAGGGTTCCTCCCACCTTCTACCATCATATGAAGTCCCAAACTAAGGCTAGAATAAATTAAACACTCTCTAACCCCTCCATCTGTCCTAGGCTAACATTATGGAAGCATTGGGGGTTCAAGGGGTTTTCAATTTTTTCTTGATGGGAGAGCCACTTGGGAGGCTTCTTAAGGGTCTTAGGAACTCAAACAAACACTCACATATGCTAGGGAATGTATGAATCAAATCAGTTTTTACAATCCCTTCAAATGCACTACACTTTTTCTACTTAAAGTTCATTAGCTTTTCTTGCAATTTCTTTGCTTTCTTGGATGGGAGGTGCATGTGGGAAGCTCTCTAGGGGTCTTAGGAGCATGTTTAAACATTCAATTAAGCCTAAGAACATTCATATAAAATCAGATTTGCAAGGGAGTATTTGGATCCCTAATAGTTCCATCTTGTTTCCTAATGCTCCTTTCTTGATTCTATTGGTTCCTTCTTAATCCTTGCCACCTAAAACCTCTAATCCCTCCATGAATCGGGTAGAAAATAGCCCCTAAAAATTGGGCTCATGGTGCCCAAATTCGTGCAAGAGGAAGGGGGAGGAAGAAGCTACCAAAGAATGAAAGTTTTACCTTATTTTCTTGCTCTTTCTTGGTTGCTTTTCACTTTCCTTGGTTGCCTCACTCCAAATACGAATTTTTCCTCTCTGTTTTGCCCCCAAAACAGCACCAAACTCTCCATTAAAACTATAGAAAGAAAGCTTGAGAGGAGATGAGCAAGTTTCAAAAAGGAAGGATGTGGAATTTCTTAAAGATTTTTACCTTTTTCTTAAATTTCTTCCTCTAAAATCTTCCTCCTCTTGTGCGCCTAAGAAGGGCAGCTTCTCCTCTAGTTTTTGGCAGAATTAAGTCGGTCTTATAGAGGAGAGAAAGAACGTGGCATATGAGGAAGAAGAAAAAGCTTCCTTTTTAAAATGGTTTCCAATTTTGCCCTTCGTAATGGCATTTCTAGTTTGGCTTCGTTTTAGCTCCTTTTGTGAACCGTCTTTTTCATCATAAAATTTAGATTCCCAATTTAATAAAATGCCTTTGGAATCACTCAAATCGGAGCTAAAACCTTCTCGAATGAACCAGTCAAAGTTTGGGTCAACCAACATCAGAAAGAGTACATCGGAGGGGCTTCACTGGTCTCAGAGCTTCCCATAGTTTTTGGGGCCTCTGAGAACCCTAGAGAACTCAAAACTTTCATTTAAGAAGCCCTCATGTGAGTTTTTCAAAAAGTGCCCATATTAACAAAAATGCCACTCGCCTTTTGACAAATTTATCAAATCACTCCGCCTTGATTTTTGGGTAACTCAAGGCTCAAATCCTCATTTTCCATTATTTAAAATTTATTATAATTTTATTTGGCCCCAATTCCTTCTATTTCAGGGACTTCCTTTTGTATCTGGCCCATTTCTGACGTTTACGGAAAAACTGAACATTGCGTTCCTCATGTTTACGGAGGGACCAGATGTTAAATTATGACTTTATTAAGGACCTATTGGTATCTTGAAGATGAATTACTTGGGAAATTACTATATATGATAAAATGTGTGAATAGATCTATCGTGATCCTTTACTTTTGCCACTTACGATCATTGTTGCTACATCATCATTACTTTAGTCATTTAGTAAGTGACCTCTTTCTTGTTTTGAATTGGATTTGCAAACTTAGAGTAGAGAGATATTGGTTGAATTCTAAAGCTATAATTCACAATTCTCCATGAGGTTTCATTCATGATACTTGACGGAAGGGAAGGCACATGATCTCTCAAGTATTCCATGTCTTATTAGAGCCTTGTGGGTTTATCATATGCTTTTAATGGTAATATTTGTTTTGCTTCTTTAGTTTTATAGCTTAATTTTTTTTTTTCATTAGCATTTGACTTTACCAACAACTGCCATTTGCAAAAAGTGACTAATAGGCTTACCTTTATGAATTTTTGTTTATGGGCCTTAGGTTGTCACTTTATTATTTTAAGTAATATTTTGTTTTCCTTGAATCTACATAGTTGAAAATCTTCTATTACTTATTGTTGTGCACTTGTATGTTGGTTATTGCTATGGGTTCAACCTATATGCATTTGAAATTTTGAATTGTTAATATGGGATTAAAATGCAATTTGCATTTGTTGAGGTGTTTATTTACTTTAAATGTTGCTCTACCATATATTCCATTGAACAATGTGTCAAACTAGTAAATTCACATTTTAATATATGTCTTAAACAATAACATTCACTATTGGTTGTTGATTCTTGAAACTTATCTATATAGCTTCTTTGTCTTTTAAGTTAAACTCTAATAGGAAGCATTGTGACCTTGTTTTGTTACTAAGAATAAGGAGGAATCTTGGCAATTATATCCAAAGTTGATAACCTTTTAGAAGTTGTTATCATATCTGATTGACTAAAGAATAACTTTTCCTCTACTTTGAAATAAACTTGTTTGATTGTATTTTTAACATTTGATAACACTTGAAAATAAAACTTTAAATATATTAAGTCAATATAAAAAGATTTATTATAAAAAGTGTTTGTGGTATTTCTAAAGCCAAGAAGAATATAAAATCAAGGTATTTTTCATTATACAGCATATAACTTCATTATATAGCATATAAAAAGTGTTTGGGGACTAACCATTGCTCCTTAAAATAGCTATGCTCTTTCTTAAATATTATGGTAAATGATTTTTTTTATTGGAATCATGTCATTTTTTATAGCAAGGAGTCTATTGGACGTTAGTTACTAACTTATTGTCTATTGAACTCATTAAAACTTTTATAGTATCTTCTTTGGAAAAACTATTTAATCAATTGGATTAGTTTTCACATACAAACATTATCTAGGTATTAGTTCTTATGGTATGGAACATAAAATCCTATGTTATGGTTGAGATGGAGGCTAGAAAATGCCTCATGTAATAACCTTAATTATTATTGTTGTCAATTATTATTATTATTTTGATTAATAGTATGGCTAGAAGGTATTATTTGAAATATGAAAAAGGATCTAATTATAACATTTTGGAAACTTTTATGGGAAAACATTTATTTGGGCCAAAGAAGTACTTCCAAACAAGTAATTTACTCCCTTTTGCATTAGATTGCCAAGAAGAAAGATACACATGTTTCTTTCCTTCATTTTTATTCCCACCTTTTCATCCCTTTCCCTACCAAACCCACATAATGCCATTACTTTTCCTAAAATTTCCCAAAGTGCCATTGAATGTCTCAGGACATCATAAACATTGATTCTCCCTTAATTCCTTATTTCCATTTGTTGGCTCTCAATTTAACAAAGCTTCCTTCCTGTTCTTTCTTCTTCTTCTTTTTTTTTTTTTTGCCCTTTTTAGCTTTATATTTGCCTTCATTATCCTTCTAGCCTTGTTCCTTCTCTTGTGTAGCCTCCATTCTTGTGATTTTCAAGTAGCTTAAAGAGTAACAATTGGATAAGCTTCTTTCTCTTCCTTGTATGAAATTAGAACATGAATTAGTGAGGGTGAGTAAGTTAGTAAGATTGCAACTCTATTAAACCATGTTAAAGGCACTAAATATGAACTACACTACCAATAGCCAATTCATGTTTTTCCTTCATCCCAGTTAGCCGTAAACTTGAGCGCTCCCCATTATAATGTGA
The DNA here is from genome assembly GCA_026724425.1 of Erythrophleum ivorense. Classification (NCBI taxonomy): domain Eukaryota; kingdom Viridiplantae; phylum Streptophyta; class Magnoliopsida; order Fabales; family Fabaceae; genus Erythrophleum; species Erythrophleum ivorense. The sequence goes on along the minus strand of JAIUCV010000611.1, from coordinate 294,257 downwards.
AAATAGTGACGAAGTATTTAATTATTGTGTTGGATGATTGTAGAGAATTTGAAGCTTCATTCTACTTGGTATTGTGGTCTTTAATCCTATGGATGGTAGGCTATGCTAGTGGTTTTAGCTTGAATTAGTAGGTCAAAAATTTCATCGTCTAAAAAATTTGTTTATTAGTAGTTTGTCTTTGATGTCATTTTTTGCTTATGAGCTTTATTTGTGGAAGTGCCATAACTTTGTGATTTTCATTGAATTTTGTTTTGAAAAGAAGAGCTCAATGAATATGGTAAATTGTAGCTATAAGGGTAACCCTGGGTTTGAATGGTGGTGTGTGATTTTATTTTGTTAAAAGTATGAACACCTAATGTTTGATATTATGCTTAAAAGAGAAACATGGTAGCCAAAATTAATTGCTAAGTAATTATAAATGTCAAAACAATATACTTCCCCTTCAACCAAGTCCACAAGTAGGCAATAATTACAATTCTTCTAAAACTTTAAGGATATTATGAGTAGCCCTTATGTTTGGAATGACAAATTTTTAGTTACTTTATAGGTGGTTGGTTGATGAAGAAAACTATGACTTGGTTGTTCATTTGACTTGGTACTAAAAATGTTTACCCTTTATACAAATTTCAACATTTGTTTTAGTCTCTAAATTAAGTGACATAAGCTCATATTATAAGAAAATGTTTCACTTGGAAAGTAGAAACATTAATGAAGCCTAAGGTCTATTTGAAATTTAATGATTTTGTACTTACCATTGTTCCCTTGGGTCTATTGGTTTGGTAAGTAAAAGACATTTCTCCATATTATTTTTGCCTATATATGAATTTTGAAAGCTAATTTCTTTTGTATAAAGAAACACATTGATCAAATTTGGAAAAACAAAGTGAAGACAATTTCCTCATGGCTTTGGCTTAGGAAGAATGGATTGAGTGGAGTTGAGAAATTCTAAAAGCATAAACCCATCACCTTAAAACATCAATTAATTAGGAGTTACTTAACTGCATTTGAATATTTTGAAATTTCTTCCTAATATAGCTGACCATGTTCAATTTAAGGAAATGATTGTTAATTACATCGATATTGGCAACTCAAGTATAGGGAATTAATGTCAAATTACTCTTTTCTAGATGTATACTAAACAATTAGAGTATGGCTTTCTTAATAAACAGTGGAATTATAAGCAAAAAAAATACTAATATATGTGTAAAACTATGACCTAATTTATTTCTTTTTTTTTCACATGACTAATACAATTTAAGTCTCTAATTAACTTGGCCTAATTAGTTAACTAACCTTTATGGACATTAATAATCTCTAAAACAAATTATATATCCCTTGGTTCTTGAAGTTATAATTTCTAGAGGATTTCCTAATATGCATAATAAATCTAATCATATACACACACCTCATCCCAAAAATTAAACTCATGAAATAAACAACATGAATCTTAACTAGCTAGAAAGGGATTTTCCTAAATTATTTGGCATAAGCAAGCTAGAAAAGAATTTATTTAAGGGTTACTTAAAGGCTAACTAGTTAAGACTAAAAGGCCTCATAACTTAAAGAAAACCACTAGTTTTAATTTAAGAAATGGATAGGAAAATAACCACAAATGGCTAGGAAAATACTATGGGTTAGGTAAATTTTTCTAAACTATATATCTAATTTCTATCCCATAATTATTGACTAACTAGACATAATTTAGGACAATCATATGAACTTGATTATCAACTAAAAATGGACCTTATCAAAGAAGGGGCAGATTTGGATAGCAACTACAAAGGGAAACTTTCATTTTAAAGCTATGAAAATAAATTAGAACCAAAACTTTGTGATTTTAAAACATCACTTTATACCACTATGCTTAATACATTTTACTACCAATTTCACTCAAGCATTATCCCTAAAGGTTGGCTAAAATGATCTTAAAAACTAGGTAGCCACTCATGCCCAAAGTCGTATAAGCACAAAAAATTTTAACTCAATTAGAGCCTCTAAAAGAAAACCAAAATCACCTTAAGATCACATTTTTTTAAGCTTAGCTTTGTCTCACTTCCTTATAGCCTAAATTCATTATTTTCTTTTCCAAACCCTTTCCAAAACAAGCCAACATAATTCTTGTAAATTAGTGACAATAAAATAATCATCATAGAAAAATACTCGCACACAAGATAACATTTAAGGTTATAAACAAAGGCAAAACAATAAGGTTCAAGCCTAAACCCTTCCTTTCAATCATTAGAATGTGAGAACAAGTTCAAAACCTTAAAATTTCACCATAAGTGAGCCTATGTAGCCTAAAAACTAAGAAGATAATGGCACAAAAAGAATACCTTGCATTGTGATAGAAAAGTGAAATTGCACACCATTTTAAAAGCTAAAACCATCCTAATCCCACATAGTTTCAAATTAGGATCTTTACCAACTTGTCAACTAGATTATACCTTATATTTTAGCTCCTAAGCCTTTAAAATTTAGACTCAAAATAGGCCTAAAAGATAGCCAATAAAACCTATGACAACAACAGAATTTTTTACAACAAATTGTCATTTCAAGAAAGCTATAAGTTACTTGAATCCCTATTTTACACAACATAACTCTTAATACCTATTCCAACAAGTCTTGGTCACTAGATGGATTATGTTTCTAGCTAAGGTTCTAATATCTTAAGTTCATACACCCCATACATAACATTTAAAGTCTCACATCCTCATTTATATGGGATTTGTATATTTTGGTGCCTGAAAAGAAAGTATATGGACTTCGAATTGATCATTTTAGCCCACATGAGACATTCAGACTTACCTCAATTCCATTCTACCTATAACATACTCAAACATATCAAAATTAATATATTTGGAGGCTCATATTAAGGATCATGCACCATTTACAAGACACATACACTTTATCCAAAATTACTTGTTTAAATGGAGGGCCATAAACATCATTCTTGGCTTTTAGCCCATTTGGACTTACCAACATCATTTTATATTCATAACATATCAATACAAGTTAACAACATCACGTTTCATCTTATGCATTTTGGATTTGGAACCTTGCTTCACCAAAAACTAGAATTTCTCTCAGGTTACAGGGGTAAATTTCTAACATCAAATTTGAAAAGTCATAATTAATTTTAGAAAAATTGAAATCAAGCAAATGATAGCTTTCTAAAAAGCCTTGAATGTCAACCATAGGTTAAATTTCATTCTAGGCTATAAAAATATCAACTAGACCACAAACGATAACAAAATAGCACTAAAGGTCTAGCTACCTAGGTTTGTTATTATAGGTTTCTGATATAAACTTCAAAAATTCATAACTAATTATAGAAAAATCAAAATCCAATAAACCATATTATTCTAGAAAGTTGTGGATGTCTAATTTCGATGAAAATAGTTCTAGATCAAGGAAATGGCATCTACCTCATAACAATTAATGGAAAAATACTAGAGGTCTATTTACATTCCTAATACTAACCACTAATTTCAAAAATTCATATCTCCCTCAATATAAATCCAAATGATGTGATATTAAGTGATATAGAAAGCTTATCATTCCTAGTTCATTCTTATAAAATTTTACTAGCATTGGATATCATTTGCTCCTTAGATAACATAAGAGAAGAAACTTACCATATGAACAATGCAAATACCAAATCTAAAAATTTTTTGAACTTTGGAAATTCATAATTATTCTCTAGAGCTCCAAATAATGTGGCTCTTCACTAAAAAAAAAATCTCTAGATGAGACCTATATTCATGCCGAGCTTCATGGGAACCCATTTGGTCAGTTTTGGGCATAAGGTGCAAAAGTGGCACTTTTAGATGTCATAAAGGGCCAAAATAATTCCATATGCTCTTCTACTCCAACCACAACCAACTAGGCATGTGTGAATGGTTAAAATCAGCATATAAAGCCTACCCAAGTGGTCCAAATCCTCATGCATCTCAAAATCACTTCCTAACTTAAGCTTATATATAAGTATTCAAAGACATTTACATGTCAAACTTTCTCATACATACACATATGGTTCCAAAACTCATTTATTCATCATAAATATATAAATTTACATATGTTCAATCAATTACATCATTCATCTATCATGTGATTACAACTTTTGACATCAAAATGCTTTTTTTCTTTCTCCTTTGTCAAAGTGCCATGTTTCAAGGTCTTTGGCCTCCATTCTTTGATCCACTTAGCTCACCTACATGTAATTAGACATATGGAGGGGAAGGGTGAGATTTAAAGAATCTCAATAGCTCTTTACTCTTTCAAACATACATAATAGATATAAATCCAAGTCAAAAAAATGCATGCATATCTCTTAGGCTAGTCATGAACATACATAAATCATTTTCCATATTCAAGAAACTCATATATATCATACATAGGCTCTCAAGGGTCTTGGTTTAGCCTCATCCATTTTTCTTGAGACTTTTAGATTTGCCTTACCCATTTTTTAGGAAATTTTGGCTAAGCCTCACTCTTCTTGAGAATTTTGGCTTTGTCTCACCTAATCCTAAGGACTTTTGGCTCATTGGCTCATCTTCACCCTTATTAAAGGACTTTTTGCATCATTATACCCATTCAAGCTAAAACACATTCATAGAACACATTTCAAAAATATCATGGTACCATAGCATGTAGGAAATAGCCAGAAACATTTTAAATGGCATAAACATACATACACACATCCAAAGACAAGAAAATACCCAAGAATGCATTAGAGAAAGGTTAAAAAGCTACCTTGGAGTAATTGCACACACTTTTCTATTAGAGTCTTTCTCCCCTTTCTTAGCTAAGCATTGCAACTAGGTGGCCCTTGGTTCTTTTGGCTTAGACACATCAAAAGAGACATAAATTACTCATAGGAGCAAGCTTAAGCTTTCCACAAACTTTATGGAGGCTTGCTTGGTCTTAAGACACACTTATGGTTCCACAAAGTACCTAATGAAGCAACTATAAAAATTTTAATCTTAGCTTTATTTTCTCCTTCAATTTATGACTTTTGACTCCATTTTAACTCCTTGGACTCATCACACATTCATTCTAAGGAGCCTAGCTATAAGTTACTTCTTTATGTCCCATTATGTAGTCTACACCTCCATCTCACGTTCTATGATTTTTAAAATTTTTCCAAGGCTTCCTTTGATACTCTTCCATCATATCTAGTCTTATTCTAGCCTTAGAACAAATTAAAACACTTCCTAGGTCCTTGGTTTAGCCTGGGCTAAGACATGCTCCTTGTTTGGAGCCTATAGAGTTGTCTTTATTTTCTTGAAGGGAATGGCTCATGTAAATCTTCTTAGGGGTCTAAGGGACTCATGCCATGTCTTACATAAGCTAGAATACCTCTAAGAAAAATCAAATTTTATCCTTTCTTTCAAAACCCCTAGTTTGTGTAACTTGAATTCTAATGTATCTTAGTTGGAATTATTTGCATATACTTGTTCCTTACACTCCAAAACTTATGATTCTTCTTTGCTAAGACCAGAATTCATCTCTTCTTAGATGGGCTAGGTCTGACCAAAAATCACCCAAGAGAGAACAACAAAGAGGAAGCAAGACAAGCCATAATTCTTACCTTACTTACTAGCTTTCTCAAGGTGCTTTGCTATGCTTCCAAGAGCCCTTGAAATTTTTATCCTCTCCTTATTGAACCAGCCACCAACCATGACCAATTAAGGTGTTAAAACTATAGAATAAGAGAGGAGGAGAAGTGGAAGAAGTTTAGAGAAGGAAAGAGAGTGAAAAAGTGTGTATTTTCTTACCTTTTCAAGACCTCTTCTTCCTCCCTTAGCTTTCCCTCTTGAGCTCCACTTGTAGCCCTCCTTAGTTTTGTTTCATCATGTGAAAAAGTTAGTTAGGAGATTAGACCAGATTGGGACGTTTTTATAAGGCCAACTGTCCATTTTCACAAGTTTTCAACTTTGCAACTTAGTCATTTATCTTAGTTTTTATCATTTAGATTCATTTCAACTCGTTTTTGAAATTTATCTTTTCCATCATAAAATTTGGTTCTCTAATTCATAAAATGGATTTGGTTTCACCTAAATTGGATTTAAAATTATTTTAAACTATAGAGTCAAAGTTTCAGTCAACTAACAATCAAAATCACTCAATAGAGAGGTTTTAACTATTCTTAGGGTTTTCATGGTTTTGAAGGCCTCTAAGAACCCTGGAAAACCCAAAATTTCTATTTAAAAAACCCTTTTGTGAGTTTTCCAAATTTTTCAAAAATTACAAAATTACCTTAACTTATTTTGGCAATTTCTTTTAACTCTTCTGACTTTGGTTTTTAGGCCGCTTAAGTCTCAAATCCTCATTTTTTCATTATTTAAAATTTTATTCTAATTTTACTTGGCCTTAAATCATTCATTTCAGTAGACTTGCTTTTATATTTGGTGAGTTCTATGCCTTTATGGAGAAACCGGATGTTACAAAGGTTATGTAAGTATGAGGAGAAAAATGTGATTCGAGTATAAGATAGTCATTTCTTGCACGAACAGGGTAGTGACTGCAACTTTGGGAAAAACTAGTAAAATTTTACAACTTGTAACTCCTCAGTGACACACCAATTTTGCCTTCTCTTATTCCATACCTTCCCAAACCTATTAGAGCAACTCTTAAATGTCTAGGGAAATGTGTTTGAATCTAAAAATTCTAGTCAAAAGTCCTCAATCAAAATAAGACTACCCTAAACCTCAATTCAATAATCTAACAATGACTAATTCTCAAAGTGCCTTTCATCTTGGGTTTCACATGCCCAAATTTTTCACTTTATCTCCAATTGATACCATATCACTTTTACTCACTTTATTTCACTAAACTAAATTTGCTCCAATTATAAAATCTTAAAATTTCTACCAAAATTTGGTCATAGTGACCACTCTACCAAATAGTATATTTTAACTATTTCAAACGACCCAGACTCCCAAAATGTGGTAATTAAAAAATTTGACACATCAAGGCCCAAAGTAATCATAACTACACTATTAACAACATAACACTTTTTGCATCTAATAAAGGTATAATTCCTTCCAACACATATATATATATATATTCAAAGTAAGCCAGATGCATCATTCGATGAGTTATATACCCATATATAGTTATTTACCATAAAACACATGCTTAACTTAATTAAAGTTTCCTAACTTAGTTTTTATCCATATACATTTTTTAAACTAAAAAGCAAGCCATAAGGCCTCATCTTGAACATATGAGTCACATATATACATCACAATGACCCTATTTACAATAAAAGCTTATATTTACATAAAAAAAATACATATAATAAATAACCTTTTGCACTTACCCTACAACCCTGATCAAACCTTAGATTACTTCTCAAGTCTCTGATTGGAACTTTCTTCTAAAATTATCAATGTTTTCCTTCAAGGGGGTGAGATATGTATCCCAATAGTTGTGTAACATCTGGTTCCCTGAAAACCAGAGGAAACGTGAGAAACTTAACATGCAGTTTCTCCGTTAACGGACGAAACTTACTGGATACAAAAGGAAGTCCCCCAAGATGATGGAGTTAAGGTCCTGAAAAATTTAGGAAGCATTCTAGACTCCTAAATATGAGAATCCTAGGCTCAGATAGAAAGAAAAATGGAGTTAGAATGAAGAAACAATTTCTTATAAAAAGCCTACGAAATATAATGGCATTTTCGTAATTTCAGGAAATTTTTAGAATTCACATAGGAGGGCTTTTTAAATGAAAATTTTGAGTTCTCCGGGGTTCTTAGAGGCCTTAAAAACCATAGGAAGCCCCAGGATAGTTAATCCCCTCCGGTAGACGTTTTCCAATGTCAGTGTGCTCAAACTTTGACGGATTTGTTCGAAAAGGTTTTAGCTCTAATTTGAGTGATTCCAGAGCCATTTTTCTTAAATGGGAACCTAAATTTTATAATGGAAAAGACAGTTTTAAAAAAAGAGCTAAAATGAAGGAGAAACAAAAATGAAAAGTATGAAGGGCAAACTTAGAATTTTTGAAAAAGTCACTTTTCCCTACCTATATATATGTGGTGCCTCACACTTGCCCTCATTTAACTTCAGAAAATTTAGGCCCAAACCAGAAGAAAAACCCTAAGGGAGAGGCACCCAAGAGAGGAAGAAGAAGGAGGAAGAAATTCAAGCTTAAGGTATGTTTTCATGATGTTTTTCCTTGCTTTTTTTCATCTCCACCACCTCTTCTTCATACTCCTTTCTTTCCTTGGATTAAAATGATGTTCATACAAGGCGGATATTCAAGGGAAAGTTAGGATTTGAAGAGAGGAGCTTGGAGAAATCAAGATTCAAGCCAAACTAAGCAAGGAAACAAGGTAAAAATACATCCTATGGTTGATACCTTCCATGGCCTTTCTTTTCCATTTCACCCCACGTGTGTTCTGCCCTAGGGAGTTAAATTTCAAGCCCAACCAAGCATGATTCTTAGGTATTTGATGGAGAGGAATAAGAATATGCAAAGAAAACCAAGAAATAGGCATTAGAAATCAAGATGCAAAATCTAGGGTTTTAAATGCACCTTCCAATTTTTGAAATTGTATGATGATTCCTAGGTCTAAGTAAGAGTTTAAATGAGTTCTTGAGACACCTAAGATGCTCCCCACAAGCTTCTTCCTTCAAGAAAACAAAGACAACTCCAAGAAGCCCTAAACCTAGGCATGTCTCCGCCAAGAAGAGTTCTAGGTGTGGGGGAGAGTTTTAAATTTTTCTAAGGCCATTTTTGAGTTATATTTGATGAATGAAAATGAGGGGAGGCCTTGGAAAAAATTTAGAACTCATAGAAAGTGATTTGGTGCCTTAGGTTCCATATTATAACCTAAAGAAGCAACATGATGTTAGGCTCTTTGTTTTAATTGTGTGATGACTCCAAGAGGCTTAAAAGGAGTCAAGAATCATATTTGAAAGAAAAGAAGGGAGCCTAGAAATTATTTGAGGGGTGTTGCTTCATTAGGTGCATTTATGGACCATAATGGAGCCTATAGAGCAATCTAGTATCTAAGCAAGTTGTATGACCTTAGAGTTTGTTTCATGAACCTAATTGGCTCCGATAAATTGTATCTAGGCCAAGAGAAACCATCTCCACTAATTTGTGGGTGTGTGGCCCAAAGAAGAGGCTTGAATCCAAAGGAAAAAGTGTGTGATTGCATGCAAGGTAGCTCTCTCCACCTTCTCTCGTGCATGAATGTGTGTTTGGCTTGTTTTAGAATGTGTGTATGTGTATTTTGAAGCTATGAAAAGTATGCTAGCATGCCTTCACATGTCATGATCCTTGATGCCATGTTATGTTTTAAATGAATCCCTGATATTTGTATGAGTTTGCTTGAGTGTGGAGAGGCCAAAACTCTTCCCTTGGGTGAGGATGAGCCAAGAACCCTCGAGCTTGGTTGAGACAAAGCAAAGTGGGCTCCCAAGAGTATGGTTGAGTCCAAAGTACTCAAGAATGGGTGAGGCAAGTCCAAAATCCATGAGGAGAAGTGTGAGGCCTCCAAACACTTAGTGAACTCTTGAATGTCTTGTATGATTGATTCACATGCCAAGATTGCTTTTAAAATGTCTATGACTTTTATTTCCTCCATGCATGCATTTGTAAAGCTTGCTTTGCACATATTATGTGTGATTGAATGGGAGATGAGCTATTGGGATTCTTTGAATCTCATCTCCTCCTTTCCAATGTTCTAAAATGCTTGGTGAACCAAGTGGACATCCTAATGGGAGCCAATAACACTAAAGGAAGGAGATTGGTAATCATATGTTTAGCTTTTGCCACTTTAAGACCATGATTGTACCATATGATGTATATGATGTTGTAAATGGTCTATGACCCTTGATACATGTATAAATATGCTATTATGTGATGTTTAGATGTATGAGTATGATGTATGACCTATAGCACTTATTTTGAGTATGTAAGGCCAAAGTGTGCAATATGGAACTTTGATGAATGTATGCATAAGTGTGGGTTGCATAGCCAAAATGAGATGCATGAGGTTTGGGACTATTTGAGCAGCTTACACAAGTCTCAAATGTGCTTTTAGACTTGCCCAAAAGGTGCCACAACCAAGGGAAGGCCATTTGGCAAATTTGGTACCTCATATTGAGCCAAATTTGACCATAATGGAACCCTATATCATTTTTTGGCCAAATGAGTTAGTCTTGATCTGAGATTTGGCATGCAATTGGCTCTCATTGAGAACTTTAAAGGAAGCTAAAGATCATAATTTTTGGAGGTCAATAGAATATTTAAGGATTTTTCAAAGTTGACAAAATTCATGTTTCTGGTTTACTGCACTATTCATTTGATCCGAAATTGTTTTCTGTCACCCGAAATTCAAATGATGTCCAATTACCACAAAATTTTATACAAAGAAACTAGATAATCATAGTCTCATGCCAACTGAAAGCACCTCATTTGGAGGTCTAGAGTGGGAGATATAAATTTTTGAAGTTTCTACCTAGTATCAGTAACCTTGCCCGACCAGAAGTACTGTTCTATTGAATTCTGAACTCTGGGCTTGATGAACTGATCTGGAGATATTTTTCCCCTCTATTTAACATCCACAGATTTTCAAATTTGTATATTTGCATGGATTGGAGTTTTGTGGAATTAATTGGATATTTTTGAAGTTCATATCAGTAAACTGTGATAGCACCAGGACCCAGTCCGACCTCTAGACAATTTTGCATGTCAATCGCTCTATGTATGGGATGTTATGACTTGTACATATTTTTATCATGACGTAGACATCCCAAGCTTTCTAGAATGACCAAGATTGCATGTTTTTTATTTTTCTAGATTTAGTTATAATTTTTCAAAGTTTGTGATAGAAAAGAGGAAATTCTGGCCGAAAATGCAAACATGGATTTTATGTGCTCCTTTGCTTTCCACGAGTTGTAAGCCAAATTTGATGATGCAAATGAGTTATATTCATGTGTTTAAGTATGAGAACGTGATAGATGCTTTCATATGGCCTACGGGACTCCGAAAGAAAAATTTTACCTGTAGAGAAATATATTTTAATTCATAACTCCCTATGCCACTATATTGTTTCCATAGAACAAACATAAAATGAGGCATGGAAATTGTATGAATTAAGTCCTAGAAGTATGATGTTACAAGTTGCATTGCCTTTCATGGCATATTTCACAAGCAAAATGCACAATGAACTAACATGGCATGTAAAAGAACATCAACAATAAACATGGCATATTTGATTGTATATAAGGTTCTCATACAACATCATTTACTAGTACTTTTCATGCTTTTCATGAAAATCTTATACTCACATGGCCAATTATCACAAGAATCCTAAAACATACATCATCACCATGAAAATAATGTGGAGAGAAATAACTTTCTCAACCCAATTTATATATAATCCTAACCTAAGGTGAGAACTACCCTTTTCATCATACACATCTATCACTATTGATATGGTATGGGGAGGAATAGCATTCTTACACGTTGTAATATTTGGTTTTCATTAAATGATAAAAATGGGCACGTTTTCAAAGCAAGTCCCCTGAAATGAATTAGTAAATTTTAAGTAACATTCTAGAGTCCAAAAAATAAGAATTCTAGGCCCAGACAAAAAAAAAATGGAGCTAGAGTGAAAAAATAATTTCTTATAAAAAACTTACGAAACATAATGGCATTTTTATAATTTTGAGCAATTTTTGGAATTCACATAAGAGGGATTTTTAAATGAAATTTTTGAGTTCTCTAGGGTTCTCAAAGGCCCTAAAAATCTTGGGAAGCCCCGGGACTGCTAAAACCCCTCTGATGGACATTTTCTAATGTCAGTGTACCTAAACTTTGACAGATTTGTTCGGAAAGGTTTTAGCTCCTAATTGAGTGATTCCAAAAGCATTTTACTAAATTAGGAACTTAAATTTTGTAATGAAAAAGACAGTTCTAGAAAAGGAGCTAAAACAAATTAGAAACGAAAAAACCAAAAATGAAGAACAAAATGGGAATTTTTGAAATCTTTATGTTCATGAACCTTCTTAAAAGGGACACCTTCTCCTTCTCCTATTTTAATTGACTTACTTCTGCCTAAAAATAGACAGGGAGACCAGCATTTTTAAGCACACAAGGTAAGAGGCAAAAGAAGGAGAAAAGGCCAAGAACAAGGTATAGAATTCATAGATTTTCTTAATTCTTCCTTAAGCAAAGTTGTTCTTTTCCTTCTCTCCTTTCCTCCTATGGTTTTCTTGAAATATTTGGTGCTATTTTCGGGACAAAATGGAGAAGAAAAATTAGTGTTTAAGGTAAGACAGCCAAAGAAAGTGAAGAACAACCAAGAAAAATAAGAAAACAAGGTAAAACTTCCATTCTTTGGTAGCTTCTTCCTCCCCCTCCTCCTCATGTCTTTCATCCACCATGAGCCCAATTCTTAGGGGCTATTTTCTATCCAAAACAAAGAGGGATTAAATGTTTTAGAGTACAAGGATTAAAAATGTATCATTGGAATCAAGTAAAAGGCATTAGAAAACAAGATAGAATCATTAGGGATTCAAGTGCTCTCTTGAAAATCAGACTTGATGTAATTGTTCCTAGGCTTAAATGAGTGCTTGGATGAGTCCCTAAGATCTCTAAGAACGACCCCATGTGCTTCCTCCATCAAGAAAACAAACCAAAGTCCATGAAGGCCAAAATCCTCCATAGGTTTGGGCAAGAGGGATTGGCATAGCTAGGGATAGTTTTAAATTTTTGTAAGCCCATTTTTGAGTCATGCATGATGAATGAATATAAGGGGAAGCCTTAGGAAAAATTTAGGAAGTTTAGAGAATGAGTTCGTGCTTTATGTTCCATAATATGACCTAAAGAAGCAACATATAGCTAGGCTCTTGGTTTTAATTATGTGATGACTCCAAGAGGCTTAAAAAGAGTCAAGAATCATATTTGAATGAAACGAATAGAGCCTAGAATTTATTTGATGGGTGTTGCTTCATTAGATGGATTTTTGGAACCATAAAGGGATTTATAGGTTAAGCTAGAGTCTAAGCAAGCTGTGTGGCCTTAGGATTAATTTCATAAACCTAGTTAGCTTCCATAAATTGTGTTTAGGCCAAGAGAAATCATTCCCACACCATTGTGTGTGTGAGGCCAAGGAAGGGAGAGGAAATCTAAGAGAAAAAGCGTGTGGTTGCATCCAAAGTAGCTGTCTCCACCTTCTCTCATGCATAATTGTTTACTTTACTTGTCTTGAATGTGTGTATGTGTATTTTAAGCTATGAAAAATGTGCTAACATGAGCTCTTACTACATGGTACCATAATGATACCTTATGTTTTTAAATGATGTTCATGATATTTGTTTTAGTTTGCTTGAGTGTGGTAAGGCCAAGAACCCTTAGCCATGGTAAGGATGAGCTAAAAACCTTTAAGATTGGTTGAGATAAAGTAAAGAGTCTTCCAAAAGTAAACATTCAAAAGCTAGGTTGAGTCCAATAACCTTTTAAAGAATGGGTGAGGCAAGTCTAAAATCTACAAGTAAATGGGTGAGGCCAATCCACTTGCTTAGCAAGCCTTTGTATGCTATGTATGATTTGTTCAAATGTTGAAAATGCTTCTTGAATGTTTACACATGAAAATATGCCTATACATGCATTTGTAAGACTTGTTTTGCATCTTCAAAAGGAGTTGAAATGAGCCCAAATGAACAAAACTACGAAGAGGGACTAAATTGTAAATTTTAAAAGTTACTTAAATGAATCCCTAGGCTTATAAAAACATCCTACTTCTGGTCAGATCTCCTCGTCAACTCTCTGGCATGTTAAAACAAAATTAAGAAGGGTTGAAAGTGGCACACAAGAAGGGAGGCTAAGGAAGGAAGAAGAAGCTTTGAAAAGTGTAAATTTTAACCACTTTTTCCTACTCCTTGCCTTATTAAACTTCTTCCCCTCTTTTTCCTCTTCCTTTTCATGGTTTTGGCATTTAATTTGGTACTAATATGTGGTTCGTTTAGGAAAAGGAAGAGAGGATTTGAGAGAGTTCTTAGTAGCATAAGGAAGTTCCCTTGGAAAGCTTGTAAACAAGGTAAGCAAAGTGGGACTTTGTTGCTTCTTCTTGAATTTCTTTTCCTTTATGGTTTTGGTCAGAATAGGGGCTATATAAGAGGGGTCCAATTATGGTCTAAACATGATAGCAAGTGAGACTTTGAGGCATGAGGGATCCAATAAAGCAATTAGGGATCAAAATGAACTATTAGAATCCAAGATACCAAAGTTATGGATTCTTGAACATATGGCAAAATCTGATTGGATTCAAGAATTCCTTAGCTTATGTAAGTATTTTTTTGAGTTCCCAAGACCCCTAGGAAGGCTCCCAAGTGTCTCTCCCTTCAAAGAAAAATTGCAAACTCCATGAACCTGAAATTCTTGCATTATCTTGGCCAAGCATGGGAGGAGTAGCTAGGGAGTGTTTTAATTTGCTCCAAGCTTATTTTTGAGTCATATATGATGGAAGAGGATAAAAGGAAGCCTTGAAAAAATTTTATAAACCATAGATAGTGAGATGGAGGTGTAAGCTCCATAATGTAGCATAATAAAGCAACTCCTAGCTAGGCTCCTTAAAATAATTGTGTGATGACTCCAAGAGGTCTAAATAGAGTCAAAAATCATAGATTAAAGGAGAGAAGGGAGCTAAGATCATGAATTTTTGTAGTTGCTTCATTGAGTGCCTTACGGAAGAATAATGGAGTCATAAACCAAAGTAGCATTATGTAAAGTGTGTATAATGCCAAGACTTGTTCCCATGAGTAATTCATGTTTCTTTTAGTGTGTCTAGGCCAAGAGAAATAATCTTCACCTTCTTGGGTGTGTAAGGTCAAGGGAGAGGACTCAAGGCTTAAGGAAAAAGTGTGTAATTGCTTCCAAGTAGCGCTCTCCACCTTCTCTTATCCATGGATGTGTGTTTAGCTTGTTTTAGAATGTGTGTATGTGTATTATTAAGTTATGAAAAGTATGCTAGCATGCCTTTATATGCTATGATTCTTGATGCCATGTTATGCTTCCAAATGAATACATGATGCTTGTTTGAGTTTGCTTGAGTGAGGAGAGGCCAAGAACTCTTCACCATGATGAGGATGAGCCAAGAACCCTTGAGCTTGGTTGAGACAAAGTAAAGAGTCTTCCAAAAGCAAAGTGGGATCCCAAGAGTATGGTTGAGTCCAAAGCTCTTAAAGAATGGGTGAGGCAAGTCCAAAATCCATGAGGAGAAGTGTGAAGCCAATCCAAACACTTAGTGAGCTCTTGAATGTCTTGTATGATTTATTCATTTGCCAAGTTTGCTTTTTAAATGTCCATGATTTCCATTTTCTCCATGCATGCACTTGCAAATCTTGCTTTGCACATATTATGTATGATTGAATGGGAGATGGGCTATTGGGATTCTTTGAATCTCATTCTCTCCTCTCCAATGATTTAACATGCTAGGTGGACCAAGTGGGCAAGGTAATGGAAGCCAACCACCTTGAAGATGAGAGTATGACATTCAAGTGCATGGTTTTTGCTTCTTTAAAGCTATACAAGTGGCAAATGTTGTGATCTAATGTTGTATATAACCTATGACCCCATAAATATGTGTAATTATGCTAGTGTATTATACGCAAATGAGAAATTATGTTATGTGAATGTTGTAATGGAATTTGGGTATGGAATGCCAAGACTAGCCTTATGGAAATGTGTGTATAGTATGGGGTGAGAGTGTGAGTTGTTGAATTCTAGGTTTGTGCACCTTTAAGACAATTTGAAAATGTCATTTTGGTGCAATCTCACATGCTCAAATGGGCACACAAGCTTGGGAAGCAAATTTGGACCTTTTGATACCATTATAGAGCTAAAAAATGACCAAAATGGAACCCCATGGCATAAATAGACCAAACGAAGGAATTACCCATGAAATTTTGCAAACATTAGGGCTCATCAAGATATTTTTGAAAAGCTAAAGTATAGAAAAATCGAAGCTCTATAGAATTAATTATGAATTTTCAAAGTTTAGATTTTTTTACTGTCATAAGGCATGTACTGTTCATATGGTCAGATTTGTGTTCTATATCATCCAATGTGCAAATGGTGTCTAATTCTTATCAAATTTTATAGGCATAAAATAGAGGTCATAATCTTTTTGTGGCCACTGAGATCATCTCATTTGGAGGTCTGATCAAAGAGTTATACATTTTTGAAGTTTGCTATTAGTAGTAGTGGCGCCCTAGGAGTTCAGTTAATATTCCATAGATTTCCAATGGCTAATTATATCTGTTTCATTCTGAAATTATTTTTAGCATACATTTACATTTGTAGCTTTCTAGAATGACTGAATGTGTATGATTTTGATTTTTATAGAATTAGATATGAATTTTAGAAATTTATATCAATAATCTGAAATAGCAGCCCAGGCAACAGTGACCTCAATGGCTTTTCGAATGTCAAACGTCTTCCCTTTAATGAATTATGAACTGAAATTATTTGTGCCATGGGATAGATATTCAGAGCTTTTGGAATGGTAAATTTTGTTGGATTTCAATTTTTGTGGATTTAATTATGAATTTCTGAATTTGCGACAGAAAAAATTGAAATTCTGACCATGCCAAATCCATGGGAATTGATATGTTTCACCCACTTGTATGAGTTCTAGGCCACTTTCTTGAATGGTTTCAAATTGTATTAGTGTAATTAAATATGAAAATATGATACATGAGCTCATATGGTCCACGTGACACTGAATGAAATTTTCATATGCTACATAATGTGAAAAAATGCTACTTTTAAGGTTATTTTTCTTTGTCTCTTTATGAAATACTTGGCATGAGACATAAGAATTGCATGAATAAAGCTAAGAAACTATGGTTTTACACTTATGGATGGAAATTGATGTACTTCATTATTGTATATGACCTACGACTACTTAAACATGTATAATTATATTAATATGTGATGTATAAATGAGAAATTATGTTATGTGACTATTAGAATATATATTGAGTATGTAATGGCAAATCTTGATTCATGAACGTTTGATGCATTAGTGTATAAGTGGAAGTGGAATAGCCAAATTGAGATGCATGAGGTTTAAGAACATTTGGGTAGCTCATACAAATCATAATTATGCTTTTAGACTTATTCAAGAGGTGCCAAATATCAAGGGAAAGCATTTGGACATTTTGGTATCCTATATGAAGCAAAAATTGATGATATTGTAAACTTATATCACTTTTTGTCCAAATGAGCTATTCTTAGGATGAGATTTAGCATGCAATTAGAGCTTGTTGAGTGCTTTTTAGGAAGCTAAAGAATAGAATTTTCAGAGATCTAGAGAATATTTGATGAATTTTCAAAGTTGGTAAAAATTCTAGTTTTGGTCTAATGTACTGTTCACATGGTCCGAAAATAATTTCTATCACACAGGGCTCAAATGATGTCCAATTACTACAAACTTTTATATGGAGAAACTAAACATCCCTAAGGACTTGTGACAACTAGAATCACTACATTTGGAGGTCTAGAAAGGGAGATATAAAATTTTAAAGATTTTACCTAGTATCAGCCACCCCAACTGATCTTAAGTATTGTTTGATTGGGTTTCAAGGTTTGGATGTGCCTAAACTGGTCTACATTTATTTTTTCCCTCTAGGTAACATCCAAAAATTTTCATATTGGTATATTTATATGGATTATATTTTTGTGGAATTAATTGAAAATTTTTGAAATCTGCTATAGAAACCTGTGACGGTACTAGTGGATAACTAAACCTCTGGATCTTTTCAAATGTCAACCGTCTTTTGTGTTGGATGTTATGGTTTGGACATATTTTTAGTATATAGTAGACATGTATAATGTTATAGAATGGCTAAGAATGCATGATTTCAAGTTTTCTAGAATTAGTTATGATTTTCCAAATTTTGTGACAGAAGTGAAGAAATTCTGGCCAAAAATACATATATGTATTTTGTGCTTCCCTTTGGTTTCCATGAGCTGTAGGCCACTTTTGTTGAGGCAAATGAGTTGTATTCATGTAATTAAATATGAGAATGTGATGTATGAGCTCACTTGATCCACGTGACACCGAAAGAAATTTTTATACGTGATGCAATGCTAAAATAACCAATATTTTAATGCCTTTTTCCTTGAGAATTTATATGATTCTTGGAAATGAGCTATTTAAAGGAATAAAATGAGCTAGAAATTATAGTGTTACACATGTATTCAATTATAATTGTCATCAAATAAGAAGGAACAGCCTTCTAACCCAAATCATCTCATAACCAATCAAATAGCAAAGTAAAGCCATAAACATGCATCACAGTTGCCAATTCATGGAAAATATACCATGAAAGGCAAGTAACTACTTGAGAGCTAATTCTTAGCAAAGGCAAGGCTTATAACTCGTAGCAAGGGTTACACATATCTACATTTGCATAATACACTATAATTAGTCAACATATATTTTATTATTCTTATTGTGCATAAATCTTTCTTTTAATTTGATTCTCCATACCTTAATGTTAGGAATTTCACAACACCCTCTTTCTTTAAGATCACCTCCTAAATGTTGAGTCTTATCTTTCTTAAATTCAAGCTCCCATGTCTTTCATTCCATAACCATAACAAAAAATTGCCATATACCCATAGTCACTTTTATTGATAAACAAAATAACTGTAAGTAAAAATAAGCAATACCTACAAATAATCTAAATAATTATAGGTATAGATAAAATCATTTTTACCTATAATTAAAAAGTGTAGGTAAAAGTTTGAGTAAAAAATTATTTTACTTTACTGTAAAAACCTAGGCTCAAAATTTCACTCTCCACTATCTCGAAAAGGCACTAAAAAATTCCTTTTCCATCTGAAAATTTCCCTCACCCATTTGAGGAGGAGAAGGCAGAGCACGCATTCCCAAATCTTTGCCTTATTTCCCTTCTGCATTTCAAGGAGAGAGCATTTTTTCACCCTAAATCCAAAGAGCTTTAGCCTAGAGGTATTTTGCACATGATACGACTCTCTTTCTCTCTATGAGTTTGATTTTCATTTCTTGAACTCTCTTAATTTTGATTTTGGAATTTGATTTCTTTCATTTAACTATTATTAAGTATTTTGATTTATGAGTTTTCTTGTAGTTCTAGGTTGATAATCCTAATTGTTAAGCCTCCCAATTTCGATATTAATTTGAATATTTGTTTGTTATATTTTGAATTTAAATTTCTTGCTATTCTTTATAGTTAGTCATCAATTATTTTTCTTCTAAACTATATTAATTCCTTTGAGCTTTGTCACACCATACATAGCTAGCATTTAATTTGTATCATAAATGGCTTAAAGTATCAATTTTTGCAAAAGAATTACCTTTAACAGCAAAAATTATCATTAGTAAAAGTCAACACAATTCATTCTTAGCTAAATGAACCACTTGGGCTTACCAATCTTAACTAGAAACATCACAATTTGAACCATGAATTTCGAGTCCAAGGCATACATCCCAAATTCACATCACACTTGCATTTTTCCTTGAATTCCATATTCTAATACAAACTTTGAAAATTCATAACTAATCTAGAAAATTCAAATTACGCAAATTAGGAATTTTTTGTAAGCTCAAGATGTCCTCTAACTACCATAAAAAGTTTAGATCAAGACAACATCATTTGGCCCACAAAAATCCAATGAAACAGTAACAAGGTCTAGAGGACAATTTGCAACAAACTAGTAATTTAAAAAATTTATATATCTCTCTATACAGATCCAAATTGAGTGTTCTTAATGGCTATGGAAAGCATATGATGTCTACCTATAAAATTGCATGAGCTTTGGACTTCATTTAACCCTTGAATGACATTAAAAACCAAACTGACTATATGCACAATAATAATGATAGTTTTTACATAATTTGGTAAATTTTGAAAAATTATAATAAATTCTCTAGAGCACCAAAAATAATTTTCTTTAGCTCTATGAAAAGTTCTAAATGAGACCTATATGCCTTCTAATTTTCGTGTAGAAATTCATCCATTAGGCTAGACTTTTGTTCAAGGCAAGATTATAACCATACCATGACCATTTGAGCATATCCAATAGCTTAAACACAACATATAAAAGTATCCCAATAGGCTCAAATCATCAAGGAGCTCAAATTCCACATCCTACTTGCATATATACACATAAGCATCATGGCTCAAGCATGTCAAAATCATACATTCTCATATATATGGTTCATGTAATATTTAGTTCTCTGAAAACAAGAGAAAATGTGAGAAACGTAACATACAGTTTCTCCGTAAACGGACAAAACTCACAAGATACAAAAGAAAGTCCCCTAAAATAATGTAGTTAAGGTCTCAAAAAATTTAGGAAGCATTATAGACTCCTAAAAATGAGAATCCCAGGCTTAGACAGAAAGAAAAATGGAGCTAGAATGAAGAAACAATTACTTATAGAAAACTTACGAAATGTAATGGCATTTTCGTAATTTTGAGAAAATTTTGGAATTCACACAAGAGGGCTTTTTAAATGAAAATTTTGAGTTCCCCAGGGTTCTTAGAGACCCTAAAAACCATGGGAAAGCTCGGGACAGCTAAAGCCTCTCCAATGGACGTTTTCTAATGTTGGTGTACCCAAACTTTAACAGATTCATTTAGGAAGGTTTTAGCTCTGATTTGAGTGTTTCCAAAAGCATTTTTAAA
Source organism: Erythrophleum ivorense (assembly GCA_026724425.1). NCBI lineage: Eukaryota > Viridiplantae > Streptophyta > Magnoliopsida > Fabales > Fabaceae > Erythrophleum > Erythrophleum ivorense. The sequence continues at coordinate 273,560 of JAIUCV010000611.1, read as the reverse complement.
TTTCATAATAGAAAATACAGTTCTAAAAAAGGAGCTAAAAAGAAAGAGAAACAAAAATGCCAAGAACGAAGGGCAAAATGAAAATTTTTCAAAAGTGTAACTTCCTCCCACCTATATATATGATGTGCCCTTCTTCTCTCTTCATGTTGCATGACCAAGTTCTACCCAAAACTAGAAGAAAACCCTAGGGAGAGTGGCGCACAAGTGGAAGGCAAAGAGGAGGAGAAATCAAAGGCTTAAGATATGAAAATTTACTAGTTTTTCATGCTCTTTCTCTTCAAAACCTCTTCTCCTTTATTTCCTATGATTAATAATGAAGTATATGGATCCATTTTAAAGGAGAAGTTGAGGGAAAAATCTGGATTTGAAGAGAGGAGCTCAAAGAACACAAGATTCAAGTGAAAAAAAACAAGAAAACAAAGTAAATCTTGTATCCCATGGTAGCTACTCCTCCCCCTTCTTCTCCATATTTTGCCCCATGTATGTAGATGCTAGAGGGCTAGAATTTTGAGGGAACCAAGGGTGAATTCCATGAATTTAAGGGAGAAAAGTAAGAATATGCAAAGAAATTCAAGAAAAAGCCCTGGATTTTTAAGGTAGCAAACCTAGGGTTTCATGGGTTCTCTTGAAAATCTAATTTGATATAGTTATTCCTAGGCCTAAATGAATCTTTAAATTAGTTCTTAAGATCCCTAAGAGTCTCCTCATATGCATCTTCCATGTAGAAAACAAAGCAAACTCCATGGAGGCCAAAAGGAGACATAGGCTCGGCCTAAAGGGGATGAGACACCTAAGGAAAGTTTTAAAACTTTTTAAGCCTATTTTTGAGTCATATACGATAAATGAAAATGAGGGGAGGCCTTAGGAAAAATTTAGAACTCATAGAAAGTGAGTTAGTGCTTTAGGTTTCATATTATGACTTAAAGAAGCAACATGCAGTTAGGCTCTTGGTTTTAATTGTGTGATGACTTCAAGAGGCTTAAAAGGAGTCAAGAATCATAATTGAAGGGAAAGAACGGAGCCTAGACTTTATTTAAGGGATGTTGCTTCATTAGGTGCAATTATAGAATTATAATGAGGTTATAAACTAAGCTAGTGTCTAAGCAAATTGTATGGCCTTAGAAATTAGTCCATTAACCTAATTGGCTTCCATAAATTATGTCTAGGTCAAGAGAAATCTTCCCCACACTTTCATGTGTGTGTGGCCGAAGCAAGGAAGGGAGATTCAAGAGAAAAAGTATGTAATTGCTTCCAAGGTAGCTCACTCTACCTTCTCTCATCCATGGATATATGCTTTACTTGTCTTTAAATGTATGTATGTGTATTTTTAAGCCATGAAAAGTATTTTAGCATGACTTTAATTCTATGGTGCCATGATGTTACAATATGTTCTTATATGATATTTATAATATGTGCTTGGATTTGCTTAAGTGTGGTGAGGCCAAGAACCCTTAGCCATTGTGAGGATGAGCCAAGAAACCTTAAGATTGGTTGAGGTAAAGCAAAGAGTTCCTCAAAAGCAAGATGGGCTCCCAAGAGTATGGTTGAGTCCAAGAATCTCTTAAAGAATGGGTGAGGCAAGTCCAATATCCACAAGAAATTGGGTGAGGCTAATCCACTTGCTTGGCAAGCCTTTATATGCTGTGTATGACTTTCTCAAATGATGAAAATGCCTATTGAATGTTTGCACATGTTACCATGACCATACATGCATTTATGAGACTTGTTTGCATCCATTATGTATGATTGAATGGGAGATGAGTTATTAGGATTTTTTAAATCTCATCCCCTCCTCTCCAATATTCTAACATGCTAAGTGAACCAAGAGAGCAAGGAGATGGATGCCAACTACTTGAGAGATGAGAGTATGATATTGAAATATATGAAATTTACTTCTTTAAGGCCATCAAAGTGGCAAATGTTGTCATCTATGGTTGTATATGACCTATAACCTCTTGAACATGTGTAATTATGTTAATAAGTGATCTGTGAATGAAAGTTAAAGTTGTATGTATGAATTTGCACATTTTGGTTATGCATTGGCAAGTTTTCATTATGGAAGTATGTGTATAAATGGAACTGGAATGGCCAAAATAAGATGCATGAGGGTTGAGACCATTTGGGTAGCTCACACAAGTCCTAATTATGCTTTTGGACTTGCCTAAAAGATGCCACGGTATCCTATATAGAGCCAAAATTTACTATAATGGAACCCTATGTCACTTTTTGTCCAAATGAGCTCTTCTTGATATGAGATTTGGCATGCAAATAGAGCTTGTTGAGAGATTTTTTAGGAAGCTAAATAACATAATGTTCGAAGGTCTAGAGAATATTTCATGAATTTTCAAAGTTAGAAATTTTTTTTGGTTTTGGTCATGTCACTGTTTATACTGGTTTGAAAATGAAATCTATCACATAGGGCTCAAATGATGTCTAATTGCCATGAAATTTTATACAAAGAAACTAGACATTACCACTTTTAAAAACTAGAAGCACCTCATTTGGATGTCTAGAGAGGGAGATATGAATTTATAAAGAATCTATTTAGTATTAGGAACTTCAGCCGACCTCTGTTACTATTTGATTAGATTTTGAGCTCTGGATGTGCTTGAGCTGATATGGAGTTATTTTTTGCCTTTAGCTAACATCCACATATTTCTAGATTAGTATCATTTGCATAGATTGGATTTGTTTGGAATTAGTTAGACATTTTTGAAGTTTGCTGCAAAATTCTGTAATAGCACTAGTGGATAACCTGACTTCTGGATCTTTTTGCATGTCAAACGTCCTCTATGTGGGATGTTATAGTCTAGACATATTTTTATCATAATGTAGACATGTGTATCTTTCTAGAATGGCTAAGAATGTAGGATTTTAATTTTTCTAGAATTAGTTATGATTTTTCAAAGTTGTAATAGAAAAGTGGAGAAATCTAGCTGAAAATATGTATGTATATTTTGAGCCTCCCTTTGAGTTTCTTGAGATGTAGGCCACTTTTGATGATACAAATGAGTTTTATTTATGTAATTAAATATGAGCATGTGTTTCCATATGGCACACGAGACCCCAAGAGAAAAATTTTTGCATAGCACAACGTAAAAAAATGTAGTATTTTTAATCCCTTTTCCATACTCTTTCATGGAATTGATGATGTAAAACATGGGAATGTTATGAAATAAGCTAGAAATATATAGTTTTACAGTTCCAAATTTGGTTCATACAATATATTTACATGCTTTTACATATGCTTAAGGGTTTACATCTCATATATAACTTGTACATACATACTTTAACATTAAATTATACAAAATTCTATTCTATTGTCAAAGTCTCATCCTTTAATCTCCTTGGCTTCCATTTCTTACTTTATGAGGCTCCCCTAGATATGGTTAGACATAATGTGGGGAAGAATGAGATTCAAAATATTCCAATAGCTTTTTTACCCTTTCAAGCATACATATGTGGCATATTTTCATGTCAAAGAATGCAAGCATGCAACAGAAGCTTCTAGTAAACATACATACTTATTTTTCAAGTCATATAAATTCATTCAAATCAAGCATAGGCTCTAGGGACTTTTGGTCTAACCTCACCTAATTTTTTTGGGACTTTTGGATTATTCTCACCTACTTTTAGGGATTTTAAACTTAGCTTTACTCATTCTTGAGACTTTTGGCTTTATCTCACCAATTCTTAGGGACTTTTGACTTTTCCTCATCCATTCTTATAGACTTTTAGTGCAACCTCATCCATTAAGATCCATTTTACATTCAAAATACATTTGAAGAAGCATAATGGTACTAAAGCATTTAATCAATGGCTATAAGCATATTTCATGATTTAAACATATACACAAGCATCCAATGACAATAAAACATCCAAAAAAATGCATACATGAAAGGATAGAAAGCTACCTTGAGTAAAATGTCACAAACTTTCATCCTTGAGCTTCACTTCCCCTTCTCGGCTTCACACACACACCTAGGAAAAGCTTGATTTTCTTAGCCTAGATGCATCACACAAGACACAAAAACATCATTAGAACCCATTCTAGCTTTACATAAACTCTACATAATCAGAATCTAGCTTATGGCATGATTATGGTTTCATACAAAGGCACAATGAAGCAACCTATATAATTCATGATCTTAGCTTTAATTTCTCACTCAATCTAAGTCTCATGACTCTATTTAAACTCATTAGAGTCATTACAAACTCAATCCAAGGAGCCAAACACCATGTTGCTTCTTTATACCTAAAAAGGAACCTAAACTTTCATCTTTCAAACCATGGTTTCTAAATTCAAAACAATGGTTCCTTTGATGTATGTTATTCATTTTTAGGCTATTTGTATCCTTGGAATCAAAGAAAACTCTCCCTAGGTGCCTAATCCTTCCTTGGCCGAGACATAACAAAGTGTGGGAGCCTATGGAATTTTCTTCAATTTCCTAGGGAATTTGCCATCCATGAAGCTTCCTAAACCTCTTATGAAGTTATACCTACTCTTATACAAGGTAAATTATCATTAGAAAGTTTCAAAAACTCTTAGGGGCAATAAAAACCCTAGGTGATATAACTTGAATTCTAAAGCTTTTCTTTTAGCTCCAATTGCATATTTTTAACCCTCATGCTCTAAAACCCTTGTTCCTACCTTGGTATGGTCAAAATTCATCCTCTCCTAGGTGGGCTTAGGTCTAGACAAAATGCACAAGGGAAGAAGAACCAAGATGGAGCAAGGTTACACCATGAATCATGCCTTGGTTTCAAGCTTTCCAAAAGAACTTTCTAAGGCTTTCTAGCTTTCCTTTAAATTCTCTCTTCCTTCTATTGAACTAGCCATAGAACAACCCCAAATTAATCATTAAAACCATGAAAGAAGAAATGAGAAAGAGGAGAAGAGGTTTAGTGAAGGAGGAGGCATGAAAAAGTATAAATTTCTTACCCTTTCAAAGATTCTTTCTCTTACCTTTGCTCCCTACTTGTACGCCTCTTTGAGCAGCCCTTGAATCTATTTTGAACCAAAGGAAAGTTAGTTATGAGGGTTGGCAGAAATGGGACATGAGAACTATCTTTCAAAATTCCAATTTAGTCCCTAAACTAGATTTTTTTTATTTGGGCTTATTTTAACTCTTTTTTTAGAACTGTCTTTTCTATCATGAAATTTAGGTCCTATAATTTATAAAATACCTTTGGTTTTACCCAAATTGGATTGAAAACTTTCCCAAGCGATTCAGTTAAAGTTTTTGTCAATTGATACTCTAAAATGCAAACTAGAGGGTTAGACCATTTTAGGAGTTCCTATGATTTTTAGGACCTTTGAGAACCCTAAAAAACTCAAATTTTCTATTTAAAGATCCCTCCTTTCAGTTTTCTAAAAGTTGCCTGAATTTATAAAAATGTCATTGCCTTTTAACTTAATTTTATTTAGCTATTCTAACTCAAATTTCTAGACACCTCTCGCCTTGTATTATCATTTTTAGATATCTAGATTGTAACACCATATTTAACTAGCTCATCTTATCTCATCTCTAATTGCATTCCTTTGATATAGCAAGGTTCCAAGAAAATTTCCATTAAAAAATTACATTATTTTTGCATTGCATAGTGGATAAAATTTTCATTTCGTGTCCCGTGGGCCATATGAACTCATCCATCTCATTTTTATATTTAAATACATGTATACAACTCAAAACCATCACAAAATTTTGCCAAATGCTCAAGCTCATAGCATATATACACAAAATAATACAAGTTCATTTCAGGTCCAACTTGATAGATTTCTAGTGTCATTATGGAAAATCATAACTAAATCTAGAAAAATTAAAGTCAAATAACCCATAACTTTGTGGAAAGCTCTAGATGTTAAATTTATGCTAAAAATAATCCCAATCCATGAAAACATCACTTGGAACATGTTTAAGGATAGAAAATTATCATAGGTCAAATAGCCCTGTGTTTCTGATATAGCTTACTGATATAAATTTCAAAAATGCAGAACTAATTCCACAAAAATCCAATTCAAGAAAAATTATATACTTTGGAAAGCTACAGGTGTTAAATTTAAGGGAGAAATACTCCTAGACCAAGCCAGACACGTTTAGCTACTGTAAACTAATGGAAAAATACATGGACTCAGTTAGCGCTACTGCTACTAACATAGAGCTTCAAAAATTCATAACTCTCTACTCAAACTTCGAAATGAGGTGTTTCCTATTGGTACAGTTCACTCTAAATATCTAGTTTCTCCTTGTAAAATTTCATAGCTATTGGACACCATTCGTCTCATGAATGATAGAGATGAAGTTTTTTACCATATACACAGTACCATTGTCAAAATTATAAATTTTTGCCACCTTTAAAAATTCACCAAATATTTTCTAAAGCTTTAAATAATATAAACTTTAGCTTCACAGAAAGCTCTAGAAGACCTATATGCATGACAAATTTCATGAGGAAATTAGTTTATTTGTTTAGATCTTAACGTAGGGTTGCAAATTGGTCACTTTTATGCTTCTGTCAATCTCCTTACTTTCAAGTGTGTTGGCTCCCATTTCCTTGCCCTTTTGATCCACCTAGACATATTAGGTAATGGGGAGGAAGTAATGAGATTCTAAAAATCCCAATAGCTCTTCTCCCTTTTAAGCATACATAAAGGATGCAAATTTAAGTCTAAAATGCATGCATAAAAATCGTGGAGTGCATACTCATATATAGAACTTGTCTTGCACTTTAGAAGTCATATAAAACATGTCTTGCACTTAAGAAATCATATATAGAACAATTGTAAGGCTAGGGATTCAAGAACATTCTTCCTTTCCATCTATGACTCTTGACTCTATTTAGACTCCTTGGAGTCATCACACATTTATTTTAAGATGCCTAACTAAGTGTTACTTCATTATGCTACAATATGAACCTATAGCTCCATCTCATTATCCATGACTTTTAAAATTTTTCTAAGGCTTCCTCTCATACTCTCCCATCATATATGATGCAAAACTAAGTTTGGAAGAAATTAACACACTCTCTTAGTGCTTCATCTCACCTTGCTTGAACCTATGCTCACCTTGGCACTAATGGAGGTTGTCTTGCTTTCCTTGATGGAAGATGCATATGGGAAGCTCTCTAGGGATCCTAAGAGCTCATAAAAACACTTACTTTAGCCTAGGGACTCTTGTATCAAAGCAGAATTTTAGTTATGTTCTTGAATCCCTAGCCTTACAATCTTGAATTTCATGGATTCTTTCTTGAAATTTTTTGCACTATGTTATTACCAACACTCTAATTCATGGGTTTCATCCTTGGTTCTACCTAAAATCCATTCCCTCTTGGCTAGCCATATGTAGGATGAAATGCACATAAAGAAGAACAAGAAAAAGGAAGCATGGAAACTAAGAATTTTACCTTGAATTCAAGCCTTTCTTGAATGCTCTTCCTTTTCCTCTAGCTCTCCTCCTTAAGTTCAAACTCCTCCCTCTTGGTTTTAGCTCAAAATAGAACCAATTCATGTACCAAAGCTATGGGAAGAAGGAGGAGAAGAAGAGAATTCAAATTGCTAAAGTAAGAAACTTGAATTTCTACACTTTTCTCACCATTTTCTTAAATTTTTTTTCTTCATTTCCTCCATTCTTGGATGCCACTCCCAATTGGTCTCCCTTATATTCTAAGGTAGAAATAAAGTTAATCATGTGTGAGAGAGAAGAGGGGCGTATATTTAAGGAGGCTTTTTGAACTTTCTTTTTCAAAAATTCCATTTATGTCCCCATTTCGTAACTTTTTCATTTTAGGTTCTTTTTGAGAAACATCTTTTTCATTATAAAATTTAGGTTCTCTAACTTATAAAATGCCTTTATAATCATTTAATTTGGAACTAAAACCTTCATAAACAAATTGGTCAAAGTTTGGGCTTACCGTTATTGGAAAACATATATCGAATAGGCTTTAACTGTCCCGAGGCTTTCTATAGTTTTTAGGGCCTCTAAGAATCTTGGAGAACTCAAATTTTTCATTTAAAAATCCCTCTTATAAGTATTCCAAAAATTGCTCAAAATTACAAAAATGCCATTATGTTTCATTGCATTTTTGTTAAAATCTGTTTGGCTATTTTGGCTCTAGCTTTAGGGCACCTTTGGCCTTGACTCATCATTATTTGAGGTCTAAAATATTAATTTAATTTTATTAGATCTCAAATCACTCTATCTGGGGGACTTCCTTTTATATCTAGCGGATTTTGTGCATTTACGAAGAAACCTTATGTTACGTGTCTTGCGTTTTCTCTTGTTTTCAAAGAAGTAGATATTACATAGATTGTTGCTCTAATTTTGTTTGGCCTTTAATCATTTGAATTATAGTACTTGCTTTTAAGCCTTTTTAAGATAACCGACTATTACATTTCTCTCCTTCTAAATAAAATTTCATCCTTGAAATTTAGTCATATAAATATTACCTTGCTTTTCTCATACTTTTCTAGCTGGTCTTTACATTACCTTGCTCCAATTACTTTTCTCAAAGCCTAGGCTCTTTTAAGCTTCTTTCTACTAGGGAATTAACATTGCTAGCTTGCTATATATGATTCTCTTTCTCTGTGTTATTTATATAGAGCATTGACTTCGTTTTGTCACGAGGGAGACTAGCTTCTGATACTGAAACATATTCTAATGTCTCTGGTCTATTTTGGGGGATAGCTTACTATTTTGTATCTAATTGGTCTTAACCCAATTCATAGGGGTTAAACTTTCCTACTTAGTATACTTACTTGCATATGCAATTGGAGATATCTTATTAGTATTAAATCTCCCATATCATCTTTTAATGGCTTTATGCCAAGTCTCTTTATCTTTTCTATATTTATTACTAGCCATTTGAGATTTCTACCTGCTTACTCAACTTATTTAAGTGTTTAGTCCACTAGTTAACCTTACTTTCTTTCTTACTAGCTCACCATAATCAGGACTTATATTTCTTTCTATCATAAACCTTATATTTTAACCACTTACTGGGATCATAGCTCTTTTAAGGAGTTTCTATTCTTAATTTTCCTAATTTCTTTGCTTACAATAATACTTGCTTGTTTAGGTTTGATCTTTTCATTACTCATTTTATTTACTTGAGAGTAAGCATCATTCAATTTCTCATCTTGATTACTGACTATGATTCTTACTTTTTCTATACTATCTTTGAAGAGCAACTGCTGTACTACCTTAATCTTCTAGGTTTTCCTTTATAAGACTTAGTTTCACGCACTCACATGGAAAATAATCCATTAAATAGCATTAAATTATGTTACGTAAGCCCTTATTAATTCATTTTATACTTTATGAACCATACAAACTCATCAATATCATTTTCCATCCATAACATATTCATACAAGTCAAAACCATCACAAAACAGCTCATAAGTCTCAGTTTTTAAGCCACATTCCATAAAATCAATGTTTTGCTCTCAAGTTGCTGTTATAAGTTTTTTATATGAACTTTGAAACTTCATAACTAATTCTGAAAAAATCAAAATCATACATATGATATCTTTCTAGAGAGTTCTAGATGTTAACTAATGATTAAAAATATTCCAAATCAAGAACATGGCATTTAATGCACGAAAATTGATGGAGTAGTACCAACAGTTGAGTTGTATTACTGCTACTGTCATGAAAATTTAAAAATTTGGTTCTCCCTTTACAGACCTCCAATTTAGGTGCTCTTAGGTGCTGCAAAAAGCTCATCATGTCTAATTTATGCCAGTAAAATTTCATGAGCATTAGATATCATTTGTCCCTTGGATCACACAAGGGAAGAAACTGACCATATAAATAGTGCTATTACCATTTTTGCAAAATTTTCCTAACTTTGAAAAATCATAACAAATTCTCTAAAGCTCCAAATTAGGTGCTTTTTAGCTCTATAAAAAGTTCTAAATGAGACCTACTTATTGGCCAAATTTTATGTAAAAACTCATCCATTTGCCCAGACTTTGATTTAGCTAACAAATTGGTCATTTTTGAAGTCTAAATTGGGTTTAACAAGCACCAAATCACCTTCTTACCATTCCATAGCCACTTGGACACACCTAAAAGCTCATTCACAGCCTATAGAAGCATGCCAATGGGTTCAAATCATTATGAAGCTAATATTCACCATGTCACTTGCAATTATACACATGCATATAAAGGTTCATTGGTAGCAAAAACTTACATGTTCTTTCATATGGTTCCAAAATCAGTACATACATCATCATTATATATATTTGGACATGTTTAACGATCTACAACATATACATAATGTATTTACATATCTTGACATTGAATGTCATCAAAATAGCTAAATAACTACTCCTTGTCAAAGTCTTGGTTTTCAAGGTTGTTTGTAACACCATATTCATCTATCCTGTCCCCGTCTTATTTTTAGTTACATTTCCTCAGGATAGCAACTTCTCATGGAAAATTCAATTAAAATATTGCCTTATTTTGTGCTACATCATACTTAAATTTTTTATTTTTCATCTTTGTGGATTATATGAACTCATTCCTATTATCCTTCAATTAAAATATATCCATACAACTCAAAACCATCACCAAATGTTTTATGAAACCCGAGTTTGGAGCATACAAATACAAAATCATCAAATCAGTCTTGGGTTGTTATGCTAGATTTTTGGTGCAAACTTTGAAAAATCATAACTAAATTTAGAAAAATTGAAATCAAGCACACTATACCATTCTAGAAAGCTACAGATGTTAACTTTAGACTAAAAATAAGTCTAAACCAAAACAAAAATGTTTAGCTACTGAAAATTGATGGAACAGTACCAAAGGTAGTGTAGCATTACTAGTATTGACTCTAAACTTCAAAAATTAATATCTTTATGCTCTGGCCTTTAAATGGGGTGATCTCAGTGTCCATGGAGTTTATGTCTGTAAAATTTCATAAGCATTGGATACCATTAGACCTTCAGATGACATAGGAAAAAAAATGACCATATGAACAATAACCATATCAGTATAGCAACTTTTTGGCAACTTTGAAAATTCACAATCAATTCTCTAGAGCTCCAAATAATTTGGTTTTTGGCTTCTCAAAAAGCTATAGATGAGACCTATGTGCATGGAAAAGTTTATCTATTTGGTCAGTCTATGGCATAGGGTTGTAAAATGGCATTTTTATGCCTTTCAAAGGGTCAAGAATGGTCCATTTTGGCTTTTAGCTTTTCCACGACCACTTGAGCTCATGGGAAAGCATCAAAATAGACCTCTAAACATGTGTAAGGGTCTAGATATCCATAAATTACAAGATCACTCTTCCACTTATTGCTATAAACAAAGAACTTATATACATAACTTGGCATTTCAATGTCAAAAACATTCAATATCATTCATATGCTTTTAAGTCTCATACATACTTCACATATCCATGTATGTACATCTGTTCAAGAGGTTATACATCATAGGAATACATCATTTGACAATGTTATGGTTACAAAATGAACAAATAACAACTCATTTGTCAATCTTCTTTTAAATGTGATGGCTTCCATTTCTTGGTTCACTTGATCCACCTAGACATATTAGGGCAATGGAGAGGGAAGAGTGAGATTCTAGGAATCCTAATAGCTCTTCACCCTTTCAAACATACATGATGGATGTAATTTGAAGTCCAAAAATGCATGCATGGCTATCTTAAAATTCATACACATACATGGAACAATTTTCACATTCAAGAAGACATATGCTTTATGCATAGGCTTGCCAAGAAAATGGTTTAGCCTCACCCATTTTCCTTGAGAATTTTGGACTTACCTCACTTACTTTCAAAGGACTTTTGACTAAGCTTCATTCTTCTAAAAACTTTTTACCCTACCTCACCTACTCTTAGGGACTTTTGGCTTATACTCACCCTTACTAAGGGACTTTTGGCCTCACCAAGCTTATGCAAGCTAAAACATATTCATAAAACATCTTTCAAGAATATATACAAAGCATTATGGCACTATAGCATGTAAACATTGGTTGAAAAAAATTTTCAAAGCATAAGTATACATACACACACTCAAAGACAAGAAAATACCTAAAGATGCATGAGAGAAAGGAGAGAAAGCTATCTTGAATGCAAGAACACACTTTATCCTTTGGAATTCCTTCCTCTCCCTCAGCCAAACACCTACAAAAAGGTGGAGCTTGATTCCTTTGGCCTAAACACATCAAATGGGATCTAATTACACTCTTGAAATAATCTTTAATGCCACACACACTTTAGAAAAACTTTGGCATTCATATGGTTCCATAAAGTGCCTAATGAAGCAACACCAAGAATTCATGATCTAGGCTTCATTCTATCCTTCCATCTATGGTTCTTGACTCTATTTAGACTCCTTGGAGCCATCACACAATTAATTTAAGGAGATTAGCTATATGTTTCTTATTTAAGTCACAATATGGAACCTACACCTCCATCTCATTTCCTAGGCTTCTTAAAATTTTTTCAAGGCTTTGTCTCATACTCTCTCATCATATATAATGCAAATATAAGCATGGAAGAAATTAAAACACTCCTTAGGTGCTTCCCCTCTTCTTGCCCAAGACATAACTTCCAATTACACCCATGGAAGTTGTTTTGCTTTCTTTGATGGGAGATACATGTGGGAGCCTTTCATGATGTCTTAGGGACTCATACAAACTCTTAGACACCTTAAATTATGGCTAGAAACTTTCCTACAAACCAAGGTGCAACTAAAACCCTAGGTAATGCATCTTGTAAATTCATGGTTTTTTCTTTGTTCTCTTTGCATATTCTTATTTCCCACACTCTAATTCTTAAGATTCACTCTTGGTTTGGTTCAAATTCAATCTCCCCTTGGCTATCCTAGGAGTGGCTGAACCGCACATCCATGGAGACAAGAAGAAGCAAGCATGGAAACAAGAAATTTACCTTGGTTTTTTAGCTTTTCTTGAGAGCTTTTTCATTTGCCTTGGTCCTCTCCTTGAAATTTGAACTTCTGCCCTCTGATTAGAGCTCAAAATAAAACCAAATATTTCAATAAAACCATATACAGAACGAGAAGAAGGAGGAGAACAAGCTTACTAAAGGAAAGACCAAGAAATTCCATCATTTTTATACCCTTTTTGCCTTGGTTTTCTTCTTCTTCTTCTTTTCTTCTCTTGTGTGGCTCTCTCCCTTGGTCTCACTCTCTATTTTGGGTAGCAAGAAGTTCGGTTAAATGAGGAGACAAGGGAAGCATGAGTTTAAGAAGTCAAGGGATTAAATTTTTTACTTAAAAATTCCCATTATGTCCCATTTTCTTGGCATTTTTGTTTTAAGTTCGTTTTAGCTCCTTTTTTGGATCCACATTTTCCATCATAAAATTAGGTTCTTAATCTTATAAAATGCTTTTGAAATCACTCAATTTGGAGGTAAAACCTTTCCAAACAAAAAGGTCAAAGTTTGGGTTAACTATCATTAGAAAACATACATTGGAGTGGTTTTAACTGTTCCAAAGCTTCCCATGGTTTTCAGGGCCTCTGAGAATCTTGAAGAACTCAAAAGTTTCATTTAAAATTTCCTCCTATGAGTATTATAAAAATTGCCCAAAATTACAAAAATGGCATTATGTTTTGCAACTGTTTCGTTAAATTTTGTCTGGTCATTTTGACTCTAGTTTCAGGGTACTTCTAGCCTCCTATTTTCATTATTTGATGTGTAGATTTTTATCCTAATTTTTCTAGACCTTAACAGTTTCATTTCAGAGGACTTGCCCATAATAAATATTTGTTTTCGTTGTTTTTATGAACCCAAACATTACATTGTTGGCCTCTATTTATTGGATCACTTAACTTACCTAGACATGGTTAGGAATTTATGGGGAAATAGTAAGATTTCAAGAATCCTAATAGCTCTTTACCCTTTCAAACATACATAATAGATGAATTAACATGTCAAAGAATGCATATATGGCATTTAGGCTAGTAAAAAATATATATAAAGCATTTTCCATGTCAGAGAGACTCATACATATCATACATAGGCTCTCAAGGGCATTAGTTTTACCTCACCCATTTTTCTTAGGACTTTTAGATTTGTTTCACCTATTTTCAAGGGACTTTTGTAAGACCATAATTTCTTAGCTTATCTTATGCTATTCTCAAGCTTTACATTCATAATTTCCATGAAGGAGCAAGAAAAGAGAATTAAAATAATGCATTTTCTTGTTTTGCATCGTGTATAAAAATTTCATTTGATGTCACGTGGATTGTGTGAGCTCATATAATACATTCTTATATTTAATTACATGATTACAACTCATTTGCATCATAAAATGTGGCCACAACTCATGGAACTCGAAAGAATGCTTAGAATATTCATACATATTTTCAGCCAGAGTTTGGCTCTTTTTTGACCAAAATTTAAAAATTCATAACTAAATCTAGAAATATTGAACTCATGTATTCTTGGTCATTATGGAAATCTACGAATGTCTTACTAAAAATATGTCCAGACCACAACATCCATCATAGAGGATGTTTGCCATCTGAAATGATCTAGAGGTCAAACTACCTCCTGGTGCTATTATAGATTTCTATAGTAAACTTTGAAAATATCCAATTAATTCCATAAAAATCAAATCCATACAAATGATGCCAATATGGAAATCTATGGATGTTAGCTAGAGGGAAAAAATAACTCCAGACCAATTCAGGCAACCTAGACCTCGGAATTCAATGGAATAATAACTTAGGTTGGGTAAAACTCCTGATACTAGATAGATTCTTTAAAAATTTATATCTCCCTCTCTAGACCTCTAAATGAGGTTCTTCTAGTTGGTACAAGTCATTGGAAATGTCTAATTTCTCTGTATAAAATTTTGTGGCAATTGGACATCATTTGGACCCTGTGTGACAAATTTTATTTTCAGATTAGTATGAACAGTGACATGACCAAAACCAGAAAAATTACCAACTTTGAAAATTCGCCAAATATTCTGTAGACCTCCAAAAATTTTGTTCTTCAGCTTTCTAAAAAGCTCTCTACAAGATACAATTGCATGACCAGTCTTAGATCAAGAAGAGCACATTTGGCTAAAAAGTGACATAGAGTTCCATTATAATTAATTTTGGCTCCATATAGGGTACCATACCAAAATGTCCAAATGGCTTTCATAAGGTTTTAGCACCTTTTGGGAAAGTCTAAAAGTATGATTAGGACTTGTGTGAGCTACCTAAATGGTCCCAAACCTCATGCATCCCATTTTGGCCATTTCATCCATATATATACATATTTCCATAAAGCCATTCATGAAGTTACATTAACATAATATACTCAATTTACATTCCATCATTCACATAACACATTCTTTCATTTCTACATCATATAATATCATAATTACATATGTTCCAAGGGTCATAGACCATTTACAATAATAATATACATCATTAGGTATCATTATGGTTTTCAAGAGCAAAAACTATACATATTGGTGTCAATCTCTTCTCTTCAAGGTGGTTGGCTTCCATTACCTTGTCCACTTAGTCCACATAGTATGTTAGATTATTGGAGAGGAGGAAATGAGATTCAAAGAATCCCAATAGCTCATCTCCCATTCAATCATACATAATAGATGCAAATAAGTCTCATTAATGTATGTATGGTCATGTTGACATGTGCAAACATTCAAGAAGCATTTTCATCATTTGAGAATGTCATACATAGCATACAAAGGTTTGCCAAGCAAGTGGATTGGCCTCGCCCAATTTCTTGTGGATATTAGGCTTGTCTTACCTATTCTTTAATGCATTTTTGGACTCAACCATGCTCTTAGGAGCCTACTTTACTTTTGGGACACTTTTTGCTTCGTCTCAACCAATCTTAAGGGTTTTTGGCTCATCCTTACCATGGCTAAGGGTTCTTGGCCTCACCACACTTAAGCAAATCCAAGCACACATCAAAAACACCATATAAGAGCATATTGTAACATTATGGCATCATGGAATTAAAGTCATGCTAGAACACTTTTCATGGCTTAAAAATACACATACATACATTCAAGACAAATTAAGCACACATCCATGCATGATAGAAGGTGGAGAGAGCTATCTTGCACACAATTACACACTTTTCTGTTTGAAATTCCCTCCCTTGCTTTGACCACACACACATAAACTTGTGGAGATGCTTTCTCTTGGCCTAGACACAATTTATGGAAGCCAATTAAGTTCATGAAACAATTTCTAAGGTCACACAACTTGTTTAGACACTAGGTTGTTCTATAAACCCCATTATGGTCCATAATTGCACCTAATAAAGCAAACCCCTCAAATAAATTCTAGGCTCCATTATTTCCTTTCAAATATGATTCTTGACTACTTTTAAGCCTCTTGGAGTCACCACACAATTAAAATAAAGAGCTTAACAATATGTTGCTTCCTTAGGTCATAATATGGAACTTAAAGCACCAATTTACTTTCTATAAGTTCCAATTTTTTTTAAAGGCCTACCCTCATATTCATTCATCATATATGACTTAAGAATGACCTTAGAAAAATTTAAAACTCTCCCTATCTACCCCAACCATGTTTGGTCGAGACTACGGAGATTATTGAGCTTCATGGAATTTACTTAGTTTTCTTGAAGGAGGAAGCATGTGGGGAGGATCTTAGGGATCTTAGGAGCTCATTGAAACTCTTATTTAGGCCTATGAATCATCATAAAAAATCAGATTTTACAAGGTGCACTTGAAACTCTAGGTTTTGCACCTTAAAATTCTATGGCTTTTTCTTGAATTTCTTTGCATATTCTTACTCTCCGCACCCTTTTTTCTTAGATTCATCCTTGGTTCTACCTAAAGATCAAATCCTCCTAAGATTCCTCATGTTAGGCAAAATGGAGAAGGAGAGAACCAAAGATGGCAACCATAGGAAGAGAAATTACCTTGTTTTCATGGCTTTTCTCGCTTGAATCTTGTCTTCTTTGAGCTCCTCTCTTCAAATCCGAATTTTTCCCTCAATTTATCCCTTAAAATAGATTTATAAACTTCATTATAATCATAGAAAACAAAGGAAAATGGAGGAGAAGAGGTTTGGAATGAAGAAAGTATGAAAAACCATGAAAATCCATGCCTTTCTACCTTGGATTTCTCCTCCTTTTCTTCCTCCTCTTGTGTGCCTCATCCTCTAGGTTTTTCCTCTGGTTTTGGGCAGAACAATTTGAAGCTAAATGAGGGAAAGTTTAAGGCGCCACCTATTTATAAGGGAGGAAGAAACACTTTTTCAAAAATTGCTATTTTGCCCTTTGTTCTTGGCATTTTCGTTTCTCCTTCGTTTTAGGTCCTTTTTGAGAATTTTATTTTCCATTATAAAATTTAGGTTCCCAATTTAGTAAAATGTCTTTGGAATCACTCAAATTGGAGCTAAAACCTTCCCAAACGAATCAGTCAAAGTTCAGGTCAACTGACATTCAAAACGTCCACTGGAGGAGTTTTAACTGTCCTGGGACTTTTCATTGTTTTTAGGGCCTCTGAGAACCCCGGAGAACTCAAAACTTTTATTTAAAAAGCCCTCTTGCGTGAATTCCAAAATTTAATCAAAATTACGAAAATTCCATTACATTTCGTAAGCTTTTCATAAGAAATTATTTCTTCATTCTAGCTCCATTTTTCTTTTCGTATGAGCCTAGAATTCTCATTTGTAGGAGTTTAGAATGCTTCCCAAATTTTTTGGGACCTTAATTATCTCATTTCTGGGGACTTCCTTTTGTATCTGATGAATTTCGTTCGTTTGTGGAGAAACTGTACATTACGTTTATCTTGTTTTCTCTTGTTTTTAGAGAACCGGATATTACAAATTTTGACTAAGACCACTCTTCTTGAAACTTGTGGCTTTGTCTCACCCAATCCTAGGATTTTTGGCTCATCCTCACCCATGCAAAAGGACTTTTGGCATCACTATATCCATTCAAGTCAAAATACATTTATAAACTTATTTCAAGATGGCTAATTGTAACACCATATATTTCTAGTCCATTTCATCATGTTTCCTAGCTTTTCTCATGCTATTCTCATGTTTCACTTCATGTAACTCATAGAAGAGCAAAGAAAATAGCATAAAATAATGAATAATTTAGCATTGCATCGTGTATGAAAATTCCTTTTAGTGTCACATGGACCGTGTGGGCTCATATAATATATTTTCATATTTAATTACATAAATATAACTCATTTTCATCATAAAATGTGGCTCACAACTGAATAATCATGAAGGGATGCTTAAAATATGCATATTGAAATTCAGCCAGAATTTGCCCCTTTTCTGACCAAACTTTGGAAATTCATAACTAATTCTAATAATATTGAAATTAAGTATTCTTAGCCATTCTAGAAAGCTACAAATGTTTATATCATACTAAAAATATGTTTAGGCCACAACATCCATCATAGAGGATTTTTGACATTCGAAAAGGTCCAGAGGTCAAACTACCACTGTTACTGTCATAGCTTTCTGCAGTAAACTTTGAAAAAGTACAATTAATTCCAAAAAAATCCAATCCATGTGAATGATATCAATCTTTAAAGATGTGG
Organism: Erythrophleum ivorense; assembly: GCA_026724425.1. Lineage (NCBI taxonomy): Eukaryota > Viridiplantae > Streptophyta > Magnoliopsida > Fabales > Fabaceae > Erythrophleum > Erythrophleum ivorense. Next base: position 255,001 of record JAIUCV010000611.1, on the reverse strand, counting down.
GTGTTAGATAGAGGAGAAAAATAACTCCAAACTAATTCAGCCAGGTCAAACCTAAGAATTCAATGGAATAGTAACTAAAGTTAGGTAAGGCTCCTGATACTGGATAGAATTTTTAAAATTCATATATCTCTCTCTCTAGACCTCCAAATGAGGTGCTTCCAATTGGTTCAAGTCACTATGAATGTCTAGTTTCTCTATATAAAATTTTGTGGCAATTGGACATCATTTAGGCCCTATGTGATAGATTTCATTTTTGGACCAAATGAATATGTAACAAACCAAAACTAGAAAATATACCAACTTTAGAAATTCATCAAATATTCTGTAGACCTCCAAAAATTGTGTTCTTTAACTTCCCAAAAATATCTCTACAAGCTGTAATTGAATACCAAATCTCAGAGCAAGAAGAGCTCATTTGGCTAAAAAGTGACATAGGGTTCCATTATAGTCAATTTTAGCTCTATATGGGATACCAAAGTGACCAAATGGCTTTCCTTTGGTGTTGTCACCTTTTGGGCAAGTATAAAAGTATAATTAAGACTTGTCCCAAATGATCCCAAATTCCATGTATCTCATTTTGGCCATTTCATCCATACATATACATATTTTCATAAAGCCATTCATGAAGCTAATGTGCCATCATATGCTCAATTCATATTCTAGTGGCTACATAACATATTCTCTCATTCATACATGGCATAATATCATAATTACACATGTCTAAGAGGTTACTGACCATATACATCAAGGGGTTACAACATTTGACATAATTATGGCCTTAAAGAACCAAAAACTTTGCATTTAATTACCAAACTCTTTCCTTCAAGGTAATTGGCTTTCATCACCTTGTCCACTTGGTCCACCTAGCATGTGAGATCATTAGAGAGAAGGGAATGAGATTCAAAGAATCCCAATAGCTCATCTCCCATTCAATCATACATAATGGATGCAAACAAGTCTCATAAATGCATGTATGGTCATATGGACATGTGCAAACATTCAAGAGACATTTTTACCGTTTGAGAAAGTCATACATAGCATACAAAGGCTTGCTAAGCAAGTGGATTGGCCTCACCTAATTTCTTGTGGATATTGGACTTGCCTCACCCATTCTTTAATGCTCGACCATGCTCTTGGGAGCCAACTTTGCTTTTGGAAGACTCTTTGCTTTATCTCAACTAATCTTAAAGGTTCTTGCCTCATCCTCACCATAGCTAAAGGTTCTTAGCCTCCCTACATTCAAGCAAACCCAAAAACACATCGAAACATAATAGGAAACATAATATGTCATCATAAAACCATGGCATATGAAATCATGCTATTATACTTTTCATGGCTTAAAAATACACATACACACATTCTAAGACAAACTAAGCATACATCCATGCATGAGAGAAGGTGGAGAGAGTTACCTTGCACACAATCACACACTTTTCCCTTTGAATTCAAGCTTCTTTTCTCGGCCACACACACATAAAAGTGTAAGAAGGTTTCTCTTGCCCTAAACACAATTTATGGAAGCCAATTAGGTTCATGAAACAAATTCAAAGGGCATACAACTTGCTTAGATATTAGGTTATTCTATAAACCCTATTATGGTCCATAAATGCACCTAATGAAGCAACACCCCTCAAATAATTTCTAGGCTCCATTCTTTCCTTTCAAATATGATTATTGACTCTTTTTAAGCCTCTTGGAGTCATCACACAATTAAAACAAAGAGCTTAACAATATGTTACTTCTTTAGGTCATAATATGGAACCTAAAGCACCAATTCACTTTCCATGCATTCTAAATTTTTTTCAAGTTCTCTTCTCATATGCATTCATCATATATAACTCATGAATGGGCTTAGAAAAATTCAAAACTCTCCCTAGTTATGAGAACCCCTTTAGGCTGAGGCTATGGAGGAATAATGGCTTCATGGACTTTGCTTTGTTTTCATGAAGGAGAAAGCATATGAGAAGCCTCTTAGGGATCTTCGGAACTCATTTAAATATTCATTTAGACATAGGAATCAAGGTATCAAATCAGATTTTGCAAGGAACATATGAAATCCTAGACTTTGCATCTTGAATTTCCATGGTTATTTGTTAATTCTCTTTGCATATTCTTAATCTCCACACCCTTTTTCCTTAGAATAACCCTTGGTTCTGCCTAAAAATCAAATCCTCTTAAGTCTTCTCAAGTGGGGCGAAATGGTGGAGAAGGGGGGCAAAGGGTAGCAACCATGGAAGAAGAAAATACCTTATTTTCATGGCTTTTCTCACTTGAATCTTGTGTTCTTTGAGCTCCTCTCTTCAAATCCAAATTTTCCCCTCAATTTCTCCCTTAAAACAGATTTGTAAACTTCATTTTAATCAAAGGAAACAAAGGAGGATGAAGAAGAAGAGGTTTGGAAGAGAAAGAGTATGAAAAACCATGAAAATCCATACCTTTCTACCTTGAATTTCTCCTCCTCTTTGCCTCCCTCTTACGTGCCACTCTTCCTAGGGTTTTCCTCTGGTTTTAGGCAGAACTTAGTCATGCATAATGAAGGGAGAAGAAGGGCACATCATATATATATATATAGGTGGGAAGAGGTTACACTTTTTAAAATTTTCCATTTTACCCTTTGTTCTTAGCAATTTTGTTACTCCTTTGTTTTAACCCCTTTTTGAGAATCTTTTCCATTATGAAATTTAAGTTCCCAATTTAGTAAAATGCCTTTGGAATCACTCAAATCAGAGCTAAAACCTTCCTGAACGAATCCGTTAAAGTTTGAGTACACTGATGTTAGAAAACATCCACCGAAGAGGTTTTAATTGTCTCGGAGCTTTCCATGGTCTTTAGGGCCTCTGAAAACCTTGAGGAATTCAAAATTTTCATTTAAAAAGCATTCCTATGTGAATTCCAAAATTTACTCAAAATTATAAAAATGCCATTACGTTTCGTAAGCTTTTCATAAGAAATTATTTTTTCATTTTAGTTCCATTTTTCTTTTTGTCTGAGCCTGGGATTCTCATTTTTAAGAGTCTAGAATACTTTCCAAATTTTTTAGGACCTTGACTACATCATCTTGGGAGACTTCCTTATGTATCTGGTGAATTTCGTTCGTTTATAGAGAAACTATACATTACGTTTCTCACGTTTTCTCTCGTTTTTAAAAAATTGGATGTTACAATAATTGTACCATAGCAAGTAAGTGATAGCTAGAGACATATTCCATAGTTCAAACATACACACAAGCACCTAAAGATAAACAAACATCCAAGCCATGCATTTGGGAAAGGTTAGAGAGCTACCTTCAAGCAAAATCACAAGCTTTTCCTTTGCTTAATTCTTCTCTTCTCTCTACCACACACTTGTAACTAGGTGGCACTTGGTTTTCTTGCCTTAGACACATCAAATAAGACATAATTCAATCATTGAAACAAGTTTTGGTTTCACACACACACACACACACTCTATGAAAGCTTACTTTGTTATAAGACTCAATTATGGATCCATACAAGATCTAATGAAGCAACTATGAGAATTCATAATCTTAGCTCCATTTTTTCCCTCAATTTAAGTCTCTTAACTCCATTTAGACTCTTTGGAGTTATCACATATTCATTTTAAGGTGCTTATCTATATGTTTCTTCTTTATTTCTCATTATGGAGACTATAACTCCATCTCACAAACCAAGGCTTTTAATTTTTTTCCAAGGCTTCCTTTGATGTTCATCTATCATATCTAGTCCCATTCTAGCCTTAGAAAAACTTAATACACACTCTAGGTGCTTGGGACATGCTTAGTCAAGAATATGCATTGGTATAGAGCCCATGGAGTTTTGCAATTTTCCTTAAAGGAAATGGCACTTAGGAGGCTTCCTAGATGCCTTGGGAACTCATTCACATGCTTAGACAACTTGAATTACTACTAGAAAGCTTCATCTTGGCCTAAGTGCAATTAAATCTCTAGGTTTGGCATTTTGCAATCTAATGGTTTTCTTTTGGATTTCATTGCATTTTCTAGTTTCCCACACTCTAAAACCTAAGTTTCTTGCTTGGTCTTGGTCAAAAATTAATCACTTCTACATGCTCTATAGTTGGCCAAACAAGAGCTCATGAAGAACAACAAGGAGAAAGCAAGGAAGTCCATAGAAGTTACCTTGTTTCAAGCCTTTCCCAAGACCTCTTTCCTTTGTTATAAGCTTCTCCTTCAAACTCTAATCTCCATCCTCTGAAAAAGACCCAAAACAATCCTAAATGAAACATTAAAACCATAGAAAGGAAAAGGAGAAGGAGAGGAACAATATTTGTGGAGGAGGAACCATGAAAATCTAAGAATTTCCTCACCTTTTTTACAAATCTTTCTCCTTCAAATTCGCTTCTCCTTGTGTGTCCTTCAAGAAGCCTTTGGTTTTGTTTCTAGCCAGCCAAAAGTTGGTCAAGAGATGGAGAATAGATGGAACGTGCTTCATGGAGCTCAAAGTCACTTTTTAATAACTTTTCTACTTTACATTTTAGTCCCTTTTCTTGGTTCTTTTCATTTAGCTCAATTCAACTCTTTTTTGAAATCCATCTTTTCTAGCATAATATTTAGGCTCTCAAACTTATAAAATGGCTTTGGTTTCACTCAAATTGAATTTAAAACCATTCTAAACTATTCGGTCAAAGTTTCAATCAACTAATAGTCGAAATTGCTCATTGAATGGGTTTTAATAGTTCTAGGGGTTCTCATAGTTTTCAGGGTAAAAGTTTTTAACATTTTTACAAGAACTGGAGTTACAATTACCACTGACTAATACTATATTCATGTGAGATACTGAATTTTCATAGTCTCAGCTACTGGAGACATGGTCTATCACTTACCCTATCATAAAGAACTACACTTGATCCCTTTCTAAATATATAACTCTAGCATATAGGGATTTCTTTCTCCCTTGGTCAAGTTTAATAACTGTTGGGTAGTGGTCCATCTTACTATAACTCTGAAAAGCTACTTCTTGCTTTCTTCATCCCACATATTGTGCTTATCTATCAAAGAAGTCGAGTTAATGGGTTAACTCTACAGGTATAAACCTAAAATCTCCATGGCAATAGTCTACTAGACTTAGGAAGTCTTTAGCTTTTGAGATGAAAACTGTCTGAATTTGTACTAGTCTCTAAGACTAAACTAATTTGTAAAAACTATCATAGGTTGTCATCTCTCTAGAGAACTACTATACTATAACTATAGGCTTTATGTAACTCTATGGGATCTACTATGACCTTTCAAAACCCTACTAGGGTCTACTATAGCCCACCATACTGTACTAGGATCTGCTATGATCCATCTTTGGGAGATTTTAAAGTCTAAGATCATTGTACCTAAAAGTAAATTACATACTCACTAAGTCTAGCAATCATTGCTCATAATCTCCAAGGTTAAACTTAGATGCCTATTATGCTTTTCATATGAAGTAGGTTCAGTATCATTTGCTTCTTTATTGATGCCATAATAACATTACTTAGGAGCATTTTCACTATCACTTACTACTCCCTATAGGGTCATCAAGTTCTCACTTTTAGCCTTTTCATCCATGCTTTCTTTCTTCACTCTTACTGGCTTGCATTACTTTACTTTATTTGATTGGTATGCAAACTAGGCTTACATTTTACATATTTTGTCTTTTCTCTTTTATCCTACAATTTTTGACTATGCCCATGTTTTTCATCTCAAGTGGCTTTAACATTAGGGCATCTCACACATTAAGTGTGTCTAACATCTCTTACAGAATAAGTACCATATATTGGTCCTTTTTTATTTCATTCAGTTCTATCATAAGAGATTTATACTATGTAAGCTGGACTCGTGCTATCTAGCTTTTAAAATTCTAATGCTACTAGCACATTCCTTTTACATCATTCTATACTAGGGATTCATTCTTAATACTTTTTCTTATAGTTCTAGCATCATAGGAATCCCTTAACTTTTTTTCTTTAACTTAACTAACTAGGATACTTTTTGATTATCGGAACACTCTTTATGGTTGATGCCATTATTTGCTATGCACTTAAGTTACATTACTATTGAGTTGGCCATACCCAATATCATGTAACCATCATTGTAAGCAAATCATAGCATCAATCACTAATACACAGGCGTATCATGACCAAGCTCAAGCCATTATCGCCAGTATATTATGAGTTTCCCAACCATTTAAAGTCCCCTTATGTTACTTTTCTATATCTTTCTTTATTTCATATAACACTCAAGGAAGAAAGGAAACTCTTCCTTTAATTTATAACATAATTTACTATTATATCCCAAGGTCCTTTTATATTACCCGGTAATCACTACTTAGGGCATTACATCATAGTGCCTTATGGATAATGGTGCTTTTTAATACACTAATTCATGTTACCCTTTTGTCATTCTCAATTGTTAATGTTGTCACATGCTTTCTGGGTTCACCTTTGCTTACTTACTTTCTATATAGATTGAGGAGGTTTAATTCATCTTATTCTCATCCTTTATTCTTAACTAGACCATTCCTCTTTAAAGGAGCTTATTTCATGTGAACTCTAGAGCTTGTCTTCCTTAAGACTCTTGAGCTTACCTTACTACTTTGCATAATCTTAGAACTCATTTTCTTAGGTGGCTTTTACCTTTCTCTTAATCCTCAGGGAGCACTGAGGCACTAGCTGGTTACCTCATCTTCTCTCTATATTCTAATCAAGGACTAGGTTCTCCTTTTACTTAGACTTTCTACTTTCATCCTTAAGAGCATAGTTTACCAAGTTTAAGGTTTTATTCAGATTCAGGTCGCATATCCTTAATATCTTGAATCTACTTCACTGGAAACTTTATGCCCCACTTAGTACTTTTACTACTCATGTGCTTTTACATTATACCAATCCTATATTAGGGAAGCTCATTTAACTAAGGCTGCAACTTACCATAGGTCTAGTTAACTCATATAGGCTTACTGTATACCATTATTAGACTCTCTTAGACTTTTCCTTTTGATCTTTTTCTCTTTTCTAAATTTTTGGCACTGAACTAATAACATTCATTTTATGGTATCACCTCTAAGGTACACCCTTCTTGTATATTCATAACATTCTTGATTTTCTTATATCATTTCTTTGCATATATACTTATGACATGTTTTACATGTCTTGAGCTTATAGTGTTGGCCCGTCATTCACTATCACACAGGGTAACATTCTAGGTTGGAGTCAATGCCTTATGAGTGGGTCTCTACAACTTTACTACTCTTATGCCTAATCTTCTAACTCTAGTTACTACTTAATCTTAAATATCATCAGGCTTAGTCATAAATCATGTTATTCTCTTTCTTAGACTTATACATTAGGCCTGTTACACTTTTATCACTTATTTATTCTTTATGAGTCTACTAAGTTGGTCATTTATTGATCTTTTATCTTTTTCAAATTATGGGCTTTGAACTTTCTTTTCTTTATTTTATCCATGGTTGTTCATTTCTTATGTTAGCTTGGACATGACTAACAATGCCTTCCATTTTGCAATACACTCCATCACTTGGTACACCCTTTCTAACCACATGATTTGAGCCTCAACTATCTCTATATTCAACCCACTATTAAGGTTAGGGAATTCTACATTTTGCATTACTCATTTATTAGTCAGATGGTGAATCAGGGCTGTTAGGGCTCTATGGAGTGATACCTGTAGGTTCTAGCTTAAGGGAATAGCTTTCTAGACTCTCTAATTCATTTAGGCATCTAGGTGTCATGGTTAAAGGGTAACTCTCTCTCTCGTTTCCCCTCTAAGCTCATTGCCTTTGCAGTTACAGTTTTACTTCATACTGTAATGCATTATTACTTCTTTTTATATCAGGAAAAACATCTCAGAAAGATCTAAGTGTAGTGATCAGGGGAGATTGGCCCTTTCGTTTTCCCTTTGGATAAGCCTCTCTTACTGCTACATAATAATCTCTTGCTACTAATTCTTCATTGCTTGCTGTTAACCTAGGCGAGCTCCCATAGCCTGTAGGGCTCTAGCCACAGGATCAACTAGTTCTATTTTAGAAACTCTAGAAGGCCTACCTCTCTTAGTGTTCACCATCTCATCTAATACCATTCCAATATAACTTAACATAAAACATGAACATATGCCACACTTTAGCACCCAAAACATCTTGTATAGGCCATAAATAACAAAAAAATCACATCCTTAAGCCATAACCAACACTAAAGTGCCTGAACCTTTACTCTGATGCTAATAAATATCACACCATATATAGTTAGCATTTAATTTGTATCATAGATGGCTAAAAGTATGAATTTTTGCAAAAGAATTACCTTTAGTAGTAGAAATTATTGTTATTAAAAGTTAACATAATTTATTCTTAGCTAAATGAACCACTTGGGCATACCAATCTCATCTATCATCGATAACATACTTATTCAACTAGAAACATCACAATTCAAACCATAAATTTCAAGTCCAAGGCATACATCCTAAATTCACATCATACTTGCATTTTCCCTTGAATTCCATATTCTAATACAAATTTTAGAAATTCATAACTAGTTCTAAAAAATTTCAAATCATGCAAATTATGACTTTTTGGAAAGCTCAGGATGTCCTTTAACTACCAAAAAAATTTTAGATTAAGACAAAATCATTTGCCCATGAAAATCTAATGAAATAGTAACTAAGTCTATAGGACATTCAACAGTAACCTAGAAACTTCAAAAATTCATATCCCTCTCTATACAGATCTAAATTAAGTGTTCTCCATGGCTATGGAAAGTTTATGATGTCTACTATATGCTTGTAAAATTTCATGAGCTTCAAAGTTCATTTGGCCCTTGAATGGCACCGAAAACTAAACTTACTATATATACAGTAACAATGACAGTTTTTGCATAATTTGGCCAACTTTAAAAAATCATAATAAATTCTCTAGAGCTCTAAACATAGTGTTCTTTGGCTCTGTGAAAAGTTGAGACCTATATGCTTGCTAAATTTTATGCAGAAATTCATCCATTAGGTTAGACTTCTATATGACAATATATTTAATAAAAGATTCATTATACATTGTAGTTGTAAGATGTTGTGGAAGGGCACACAAGGTCAGTAACTATAAGATGTGTAACACCATATTTACTAAGCTCATCTTACCTCATTTCTAAGTTCCCTTCCTTGGATCATACACGTTTGCCAAGGAAAAAGCATTAAAAATATACATTAAATTACGTTACATCATAGGTAAAATTTTCATTCGATGTCCCATGGGCCATATGGACTGATCCATCTCATTCTCATATTTAAATACACAAATACAACTTATAACCATCCTAATAAGTGGCCTAGAACTCATGCAAGGGGATGGACTATATGAAATGCAATGGTGCAGCCTCGGGTAGGATTTCCAAATTCTGTGCCTAAAATTTGAAAAATCATAACTAATTATAGAAAAATTAAAATCAGGCATACTATACCATTTTGGAAATCTATTGATGTCTAATATATTGTAAAAATAAATCCAAACCATAACAGAGGCAACTATCTATTAGAAATTGGTGGAACAGTGGCAGAAGTTGACTGTCATTACTGGTACTATCTCCAATTTCAAAAATTCATATCTCTTTGCTCAGAGACCTAATTGGGGTGATCTTGGTGGACATGGAAAGCTTATCATGTGCAATTTGTATTTGTAAAATTTTATGAGTATTGGACATCATTTGTCCCTCAAATGACATAGCCTAAGTTTCTTATAATGTTCGATTTTTGTTAAACGATGGAAATAGGCACATTTTCAAAGCAAGTCCCCTGAAATGAATTAGTTAAGGTCCCAAAAAATTTGAGTAATATTATAGACTCCTAAAAATAAGAATCCTACCTCAGATGGAAGGAAAAATAGAGCTGAAATGAAAAACAAATTTTGACAAAAAACTTACGAAACGTAATGGCATTTTTGTAATTTTGAGCAAATTTTGGAATTCACACAGGAGGGATTTTTAAATAAAAGTTTTGAGTTTTCCAAGGCTCTTAGAGGCCCTGAAAACCATTGGAAGTCCCGAGATAGTTAATCCCCTCTGGTGTACCAATTTGAGTGATTCCAAAAGTATTTTACTAAATTGGGAATCTAGATTTTATAATGGAGAAGACAATTCTTAAAAAGGAGCTAAAACGAAGGAGAAACAAAAATGCCAAGAACAAAGGGCAAAATGGAAATTTTTGAAAAAGCCATTCTCCTCCACTTATATATATGAGGTACCCCACTCTCCCCTTCATTTAGTCTTATATTGTTCTGCCCTAAACTAGAGGAAAAACCTTAGGAGAGTGGCGTACCAAGGGAAGAAGAAGGAGAAGAGAAATCAAGGCAAAGAGTATGGTTTCTTGGTAATTTTTAATGCTTTCTTCCATTCAAACCTCCTCTCCTCCATTCTCCTTTATTTCCTTTGATTAAAATAAAGTTTACAAATCTTTTTTAAGGGAGATATTAAGGGGAAATTTCGGATTCGAAGAGAAGAGCTTGGAGAAAGCAAGACTCAAGTAAGAAAAAACAAGAAAACAAGGTAATTTCTCCTCCCATAGTTGCTACCTTTGGTTCCCTTCCTTATCCATTTTGCCTCATCGAAGAAATTCAAGGAAGATTTGATTTTTAGGTGGAACCAAGGGTGAATATAAGGAAAAAGGGTGTGGAGATTAAGAATATACAAAGGGAATTAACAAAAAATCATTAAATTTTAATATGCAAATTCTAAGGTTTCAAGTGCACTTTGTAAAATCTGATTTTGTACTATGATTCCTAGGTTTAAATAAGAGTTTAATTGAGATTCTAAGATCCTCAGAAGTCTCCCCATATGCTTCCTCCATCAAAGAAACAAAGCAAAGTCCATGAAGCCCTAACTTATCCATAGCCTCAGCCTAAAGGGGTTTGAGTAGTTAGGGAGAGTTTTAAATTTTTCTAAGCCTATTTTTGAGTCATATATGATGAATAAATACGACAGGAAGTCTTGGAAAAAATTTAGAAACCATAGAAAGTGGGTTGGCCTTATATGTTGTATAATATGACCTAAAGAAGCAACATATAATTAGGCTCTTGGTTTTGATTATGTGATGACTCCAAGAGGCTTAAAAGGAGTCAAGAATCATATTTGAAAGGGAAGAATGGAGCCTAAAGTTTATTTGAGGGGTGTTGCTTCATTAGGTACAATTATGGAACCATAATGAGGTTTATAGGTCAAGCTAGTATCTAAGCAAGTTGTGTGACCTTAGAATTAATTCCATGAATCTAATTGGCTTCCATAATTGTGTTTAGGCCAAGAGAAATTATCCCTAAACTTTGTGTGTGTATGTGTGTGGCCGAAAGAGGGAGCTTGGATTCAAGAGAAAAAGTGTGTAATTGCCTCCAAGGTAACTTACTCCTTATTCTCTCATGCATGATTGTTTACCTTACTTGTCTTTGAATGTGTGTGTGTGTAATTTTAAGCCATGAAAAGTGTTCTAGCATGCCTTTGATTCCATGGTGCCATGATGTTATAATATGCTTTAATATGATGTTTATAATGTGTGCTTGGGTTTGCTTGAGTGTGGTGAGGCCAAGAACCCTTTGTAACATCCAGTTCCCTGAAAATCATAGGAAACGTGAGAAACGTAATGTGCAATTTTTTCGTTAACGAACGAAACTTACCGGATACAAAAGGAAAATTTGGGAAGCATTCTAGAATCCTAAATATGAGAATCCCAGGCTCAGATGGAAAGAAAAACGGAGTTAGAATGAAGAAACAGTTTCTTACGAAAAGCCTACGAAACGTAATGGCATTTTCATAATTTCGAGCAATTTTTTTGAATTCACATAGGAGGGCTTTTTAAATGAAATTTTTGAGTTCTCCGGGGTTCTCAGAGGTCCTAAAAACTATAGGAAGCCCCGGCACAGTTAAATCCCCTCCGGTGGAAGTTTTCCAATGTCGGTGTGCTCGAACTTTGACAAATCCATTCGAGAAGGTTTTAGCTCCAATTTGAGTGATTTCAAAGGTATTTTAATAAATTGGGAACCTAAATTTTATAATGGAAAAGACAGTTCTCAAAAAGGAGTTAAAACGAAGGAGAAACGAAAATGCCAAGAACAAATGGCAAAATAGGAATTTTTGAAAAGTGTAACTTCCTCCCACCTATATATATGATGAGCCCTTCTTCTCCCCTCATTATGCATGACCAAGTTCTGCCCAAAACCAGAGGAAAACCCTAGGGAGAGTGGCGCATAAGAGGAAGGCAAAGAGGAGGAGAAATCAAAGGCTTAAGGTATGGAAATTAGTAGTTTTTCATGCTCTTTCTCTTCCAAACCTCTTCTCCCCCATTTTCCTTTGTTTTCTATGATTATCATGAAGTTTATAAATCTGTTTTAAGGGAGAAATTGATGGAAAAATTCGGATTTGAAGAGAGGAGCTCAAAGAACACAAGATTCAAGTGAGAAAAAGCAAGAAAACAAGGTAATTTCTCTTCCTATGGTTGTCATTTTTGGTGCCTTTCTCCACCATTTCGCCCCACTTGAGAAAACCCTAGGAGGAGATTATTTTTAGGCAGAACCAAGCATGAATCTAAGGAAAAAGGGTGTGGAGATTAAGAATATACAAAGGGAATTATCAAAAAACCATTAGATTTCAAGATGCAAGTTCTAGGGTTTCAATTGCACCTTGTAAAATCTGATTTTGTATGATGATTCTTAGGCCTAAGTAAGAGTATAAATGAGCTCCCAAGATCCCTAAGAGGTTCCCCATATGCTTCTTCCCTTGAGAAAACAAAGAAAGCTCCATAGAACCCAATATGCTTCATAGCCTCAGCCTAGATGGGTTCTCCTAGCTAGGGAGAGTTTTAAATTTTTCTAAGGCCATTCTTGAGTCATATTTGATGAATGAAAATGAGAGGAGGCCTTAGAAAAAGTTTAGAACTCATAGAAAGTGATTTGGTGCGTTAGGTTCTATATTATGACCTAAAGAAGCAATATGATATTAGGCTCTTTGTTTTAATTGTGTGATGACTCCAAGAGGCTTAAAAGGAGTCAAGAATCATATTTGAGAGGAAAGAATGGAGCCTAGAAATTGTTTGAGGAGTGTTGCTTCATTAGGTACATTTATGGACCATAACGGAGCCTATAGAGCAATCTAGTATCTAAGCAAGTTGTATAACCTTAGAGTTTGTTTCATGAACCTAATTGGCTCCCATAAATTGTATCTAGGCCAAGAGAAACCATCTCCACCAATTTTTGGATGTGTGGTAGAAAGAGGAGGCTTGAATCCAAAGGAAAAAATGTGTGATTGTGTGCAAAGTAGCTCTCTCCACCTTCTCTCATGTATGGATATGTATTTAGCTTATTTTGAAATGTGTGTATGTGTATTTTCAAGCTATGAAAAGTATGCTAGTATGCCTTTATATGCTATGATTCTTGATGCCATGTTATGTTTAAAATGATTACATGATGTTTGTATGAGTGGCTAGAGTGTGGAGAGGCCAAGCACTCTTCCCTTGAGTGAGGATGAGCCAAGAACCCTCGAACTTGGTTAAGACAAAGCAAAGAGTCTCACAAAAACAAAGTGGGCTCCCAAGAGTATGGTTAAATCCAAAATGCTCATGAATGGGTGAGGCAAGTCCAAAATCCATAAGGAGAAGTGTGAGACCATTCCAAACACTTGGTGAGCTCTTGAATGATTTGTATGAGTTGTTCACATGCCAAGTTTGCTTTAAGATGTCTATGGCTTTTATTTCCTCCATGCATGCATTTGTAAAGTTTGCTTTGCACATATTATGTGTGATTGAATGGGAGATGAGCTATTGGGATTCTTTGAATCTCATCCCCTCCTCTCCAATGATCTAACATGCTAGGTGGACCAAGTAATTATGGTGAAGAGAGCCAACAACCATGAAGAACAAGGATTGACAAGCCTATATGTTATTTTGCCCATTTTGGAGCCATAATGATAGTTCATAATGTATATGATGTTATATATGTACCATGAACCATAAGACATTTGTAAATATACTATTATGTGATGTTTAGATGTATGAAAATGATATATGACCTATAGCACTTATTTTGAGTATGGAAGGCCAAGGTGTGCAATATGGGATTTTGATGAATGTATGCATAAGTGTGGGTTGAATGGCCAAAATGAGATGCATGAGATTTGTGACCATTTGGGTAGCTCACTTAAATCTTAAATGTACTTTTGGACTTGCCCGAAAGGTGCCACAACCAAGGGAAGGTCATTTGGCAATTTTGGTACCTCATATGGAGCCAAATTTGACTAATATGGAACCCTATATCACTTTTTGGCCAAATGAGTTAGTCCTTGGTCTAAAATGTGGCATGCAATTAGGTCTCATTGAGAGCTTTTTGAGAAACTAAAGATCATAATTTTTAGAGGTCTACAGAATATTTGATGATTTTTCAAAATTGGCAATTTTCATGGTTTCTGGTTTGCTGCACTATTCATTTGGTCCAAAATTGTTTTCTATCACATGAGACTCAAATGATGTCCAATTACCACGAAATGTTATACAAAGAAACTAGATAATAACAGTGACTCATTCCAACTGGAAGCACCTAATTTGGAGGTCTAGAGAGGGAGATATGAATTTTTGAAGTTTCTGCCCAGTGTTAGTAACCTTGCCAGACCAGAAGTACTGTTCTATTGAATTCCGAAGTCTGGGCTTGATGACCTAATTTGGAGATATTTTTCCTCTCTAGCTAACATCCATAGCTTTTCAGATTGGAATCATTTGAATGGATTGTATTTTTTTAGAATTAATTGAAAATTTTTGAAGTTTATATCAGTAAACTGTGATAGCATTAGGACCTAGCCCAACCTCCAGATCATTTCGCATGCCAAACGCTCTTTTTGTGGGATGTTATGACTTGTACATATTTTTATCATGAAGTAGACGTTCCAAGATTTCCAAAATGACCAAGATTTTATGTTTTTGATTTTTCTAGATTTAGTTATGATTTTCCAAATTTTTTGACAGAAATGAGGAAATTCTGGTCGAAAATGCAAACATGGATTTTATGTGCTCCTTTCCTTTCCACGAGTTGTAGGCCAAATTTGACGATGGAAATGAGTTATATTCATGTGTTTAAGTATGAGAACATGATAGATGCTTTCATATGGCCTATGGGACTCCAAAAGAAAAATGTTACCTGTAGAGAAATGCATTTTAATTCATAACTCCTTATGCCACTATATTGTTTCCATAGAATAAATAGAAGATGAGGCATGGGAATTGTATGAATTGAGTCCTAGAAGTATGGTGTTACACCTTTAGCCATGGTGAGGATAAGCCAAGAACCCTTAAGAGTGGTTGAGACAAAGTAAAGAGTCTTTCAAAAGTGAGGTAGACTTCCAAGAGCATGGTTAAGTCCAAGAATCTCTTAAAGAATGGGTGAGGCAAGTCCAATATCCATAAGAAATTAGGTGAGGACAATCCACTTGTTTAGCAAGCCTTTGTATGCTATGTATGACTTTCTCAAATGATGAAAATACTTCTAGAATGTTTGCACATGTCAACATAACCATACATGCATTTATATGACTTGTTTGCATTCATTATGTATGATTGAATGGGAGATGAGCTATTGGGATTCTTTCAATCTCATCCCTTTCAATCTCATCCCCTCCTCTCTAATGATCTAACATGCTAGCTGGACTAAGTGGGCAAGGTAATGAAAGCCAACCACCTTGAAGATGAGAGTATGACATCCAAGAACATGAATTTTGCTACTTTAAGGCCACACCATTGGCAAATGATCTAACCCATGAATGAATATGTATTATGATGTTATAAACACATGTAATTATGATAATATATTATGTATGAATAAGAGAATATGTTATGTAACTATTAGAGTATGATTTGAGTGTATGATGGCAAATTAGCTTCCTTAATGGTATTATGGAATTGTGTATAAGTGTGGATGAGATGGCCAAAATAAAATGTATGAGATTTGGGACCATTTAGGCAGCTCACACAAGTCCTAATTATACTTTTAGACTTGCCCAAAGGGTGCCAAACCCCAAGGAAAGCCATTTGGACATTTTAGTATCCCATATGGAGCCAAAATTGACTATAATGGAATCCTATATCACTTTTTATCTAAATGAGCTCTTATTGATCTAAAATTTGGCATACAATTATAGCTTGTATAGAGTTTTTTTGGAAGCTAAAGAATATAATTTTTAGATGTCTACAGAATATTTGATGAATTTGCAAAGTTGGCAAATTTTTTGGTTTTGGTCATGTTACTGTTCACTTTAGTTTGAATATGAAATTTGTCACAAAGGACCCAAATGATGTCCAATTGCCACAAAATTTTATTTAGAGAAACTAGACATTCCCAATGACTTGTTCCAACTAGAAGCGCTTCATTTGGATGTCTAGAGAGGAAGATATGAATTTTCAAAAAATCTGTCCAGTATTACGAACTTCAGCTGATCTCAGTTACTATTTGATTAAATTTTGAGGTCTAGGAATGCCTGAACTGATCTAGAGTTATTTTTTCCCCTTAGATGACATCCACATCTTTCCAATTTGGTATCATTTGCATAGATTAGATTTTTTTAAAATTAATTGGATATTTTTAAAGTTTTCTATAGAATGTTGTGACAGTACCAGTGGACAACTTGATCTCTAGACCATTTTGCATGTCAAACATCCTCTGTGTTGGATATTATGGTCTAGACATATTTTTAGCATGAAATATTCAGAGTGGCTCAGAATGCATGATTTTGATTTTTCTAGAATTAGTTATGATTTTTCAAATTTGTGATAGAAATGGGGACAAATCTGACCAAAAATATATATTTGTATTTTGAGCTTCCCTTGAGCTCTAGGGAATATAGGCCACTTTTGATAATGCAAATGAATTGTATTCATGTAATTAAATATGAGAATGTTATATGAGCTTACATGGTCCACGTGACACCGAATAGAATTTTCATACACGACGCAACATAAAGAAATGCATTATTTTAATTCTCTTTTCTTACTTTTTCATGGAATCTATGATGTAAGGCATGGGAATGTTATGAAATGAACTAGAAATATATAGTGTTACGTTTCTAACCATATGAACAAAATCTGCATTAGTTTAGCTGAAAAATGTTAACTTTAGAAATTCATAATAAATTCCATAGAGTTTCAAATAATATGTTTTTTAGATTCTCAAAAAGATCTAGATAAGATCTAGATGTACGCCAAATTTCATGGGCAAATTTGTTCATTTGGTTAGATCTTAACATTGGGCTGTAAAAAGGTCATTTTTAAGTCTTACAAAGGATCCAAATGGTCCATTTTGAGCTTCAAAGCAACCATGACCACTTGAGTACATGAGAAGCACCAAAATGGTCTATTAAACTTATCTCAAAGGTGTACAAACCCAGATTTCTCAAACTCACTCATCCATCCCATGATATACATAAGAATACATATGTCTAGTCTGGCCATTCCATACCCAAATCATGTTATATCATGCATATGGAATTAATTCTCATTCATACATCATATATATGAATATTTACACATGTTCAAATGATTACATAACAATTTTTTCATAGGATTACATCATATGCCATGTGTAGGGCTACAAAAGAGATAAAACTAGGCACTTTGATGTCAATATCTCATCTTCCAACTTAGTGGCTTCCATTATCTTGCTCATTTGGTCCACCTAGCTTGTTAAGACATTGGAGAGGAGGAAATGAGATTTAAAGAATCCCAATAGCTCATCTTCCTTTCAATGACACATAAAGAATGTAAAACATGTCTTAAAAGTGCATGCATGAGCATCATGAAGTGCATGATCATTCAAGAAGCATTCTTGGTACTTTAACAAGTTATACAAAGCACATATAGGCTTGCCAAGTAAGTGGATTAGCCTCACCTATTCTCTTATAAATTTTGGACTTGCCTTACCTATTTTCTCTAAAAGGTTTTGACTCAACCTCATTCTTGGGAGACTCTTTACTTTGTTTCAACCCACTAAGGGTTCTTGGCTCATCCTCACCATAGTTAAGGGTTCTTAACTTCATCACACTTAAGCAAACCCAAGCACATATGCTACGCATTATTTGAGAACATATTGCAACATTATGGTAACATAGAACAAAAGCATATGCCAGAATACTTTTCATGACTTAAAACACATACACACACATTCAAAGACAAGGTAAGTATATATTCATGCATAAGAGAAAGTGGAAAGAGCTACCTTTACCACACAAGCACACCTTTTCTCTTGGAATTATGCTCCCTCTCTTGGCCACACACTCACAATGACATAAGGCTTGTTTTTCTTAGCTTAAACACATCATATGGAAGCCAATTACACTCTTGAATCAAATTTTAAAGCCATACATTCACTAGAAAAGTTAGATTACTCATATGGCTCTTTTATGGTTCCATAATGCACTTATTGAAACAACCTTAAGAAAACATCATCTTGGCTCTATTCTCTCCATTCATTTATGATTCTTGACTTTATTTAAATCTCTTGGAGTCATCGCATAATCAAATCAAGGAGCTTGACTAGGTGTTGCTTCTTTAAGCCATAATATGGAACCTATGATACTATCTCACTATCCATGGCTTCTAAAATTTTTCCAAGGCTTCATCTCATACTCTCCCATCATACATGATGCAAAACTAAGCTTGAAAGGAATTAAAAAACTCCCTAGGTGCATGATGTAAAGTCCCACATCGGATAGGAAGGTCTCGGGCTAAGGCCTTATAAGTGGGGGCAAAGCTTCCCCCACCAGACGCGCGTTTTCCTTGAGCGAAGGCTGGGTAACCAAGCCCTCGAAGCTCGGCAGGCGACAAAACCCTTGGGAAGGCCGGGTTAAAGACCCACGAGCCACCAGACGTATTGTCCCCTGATTCGTGGGTCTTTGACCCGGCCTTCCCAAGGGTTTTGTCACCTTCCGAGCTTCGAGGGCTTAGTTACCCAGCCTTCGCTCAAGGAAAACGCGCGTCTGGTAAGGGAAGCTTTGCCCCCACTTATAAGGCCTTAGCCCGGGACCTTCCTATCCGATGTGGGACTTTACAATCCACCCCCCTTTGGGGCCAACCCGTCCTCGGGTTGCATATGCGGCTAGGCCGGCTCTAATACCAATAAATGTAACACCATAAGTCTAGCTCATCTCATGCCTTTGAATAGTGTAATTATCATGAAACATACACATAATTCTAATAGAGGAAGCATGAAAATTTGGATTTTTATTTGCAAGTCATCATATCCAAAAACCCATTCGGTGTCACATGGACCGGGTAAACTAATACTATGACCCCTCATATTTAATTTCATTATTACAATTCATTTGTATCACAAAAACCCACCAACAACTCTTGGAAATCGAAAGGAGCTATGGGAAATGGGTATTCATTCTCGGACAGCACTGGCCTCAATTCTGGGCAAGCTTCAGAAAATCATAAATAAATATAGAAAAAATAAAATCATGCAATCTTGGTCATTTTGGAAAGCTATAGATGTCTAATTTACATAAAAATATGTCTAGAGCATAAAATTTATCACAGAGGATGTTTGACATCCAAAAAGGTCCAGAGGTCGCTGCTGCCTGGGCTGCTGTTTCAGATTACTGATGTAAACTTCTAAAATTCATAACTAATTATATAAAAATAAAAATCACACAAATTCTTTCATTCTAGAAAGCTACAAATCTTAAATATATGCTAAAAATAATTTCAAAATAAAACAAATACGTTTAGTTAGCTGGACCCTATGGAACAGTAACAGGACTCATAGGGCGCTACTGATGCTGACAGTTAACTTCAAACATGCATAACTCACTGCTCAGACCTCCAAATGAGGTGATCTTGGTGGCCGCAGAAAGCTTAGGACCTCTAGTTTAGAAATGTAAAATTTCATAAGCATTGGATATCATTTGGCCATCGGGTGACACAGAATTCAAAACTGCCAGTATGAACAGTACCCATACCAGAATCCATGAAAAATCCCAACTTTGAAAATTCATCAAATATTCTATAGGTCTCCAAAAATTATGATCTTTATCTTCCCAAAAATCTCTTAATGAGACCTAATTGTATGCTAAGTTTCAGGGCAAGACTAACTCATTTGGCCAAAAAATGGTATAGGGTTCCATTATGGTCAATTTTGGCTCCATATTGGGTACTAAAATTGCCAAATAGATTTCCCTTGGTGTTGGCACCTTTTGGGCAAGTCTAAAAGTACATTTAAGACTTGTGTGAGCTGCCCAAATGGTCCCAAACCTCATGCATCTCATTTTGGCCATTCAACCCACATTTATGCACACTTCCATCATACTTTCATATTGCATAATTTGGCATCTCATGCTCAAAATGTAGGCTATAAGTCATACATCATATTCATACATTTAAACATCATATAATATTATATTTACATGTGTCTCAAGAGTCATGGTACACTTACAACAACATATACATCAAGAAACACCATTATGGTTCTAAAATGGCTAAAGCTAGACATAGACTTGTCATTCTTCCTTCTTCATTGATGTTGGCTCCCTTCACTATAGTTACTTGGTCCACCTAGCATGTTAGATCATTGCAGAGGAGGGAATGAGATTCAAAGAATCCCAATAGCTCATCTCCCATTCAATCACACATAATATGTACAAAGCAAGCTTTACAAATGCATGCATGGAGGAAATAAAAGCCATGGACATTTTAAAGCAAACTTGGCATGTGAACAACTCATACAAATCATTCAAGAGCTCACCAAGTGTTTGGAATGGCCTCACACTTCTCCTCATGGATTTTGGACTTGCCTCACCCATTCCTGAGCACTTTGGACTCAACCATACTCTTGGGAGCCCACTTTGCTTTTGGGAGACTCTTTGCTTTATCTCAACCAAGCTCGAAGGTTCTTGGCTCATCCTCATCCAAGGGAAGAGTTCGCCTCTCCTCACTAAAGTAAACTCATACAAACATCATGGATTCATTTAAAACATAACATGACATCAAGAGTCATAGCACATAAGGGCATGCTAGCATACTTTTCATAGCTTGAAAATACATATACACACATTCTAAAGCAAGCTAAATACACATCCATGCATGAGAGAAGATGGAGAGAGCTACCTTGCACAATTTCACACACTTTTTCCTGATCTTGTAAGCCTCCTCTTTTAGCCACACACCCACAAGTTGGTGGAAATAGTGTCTCTTGGCCTAGACACAAATTATGGGAGCCAATTAAGTTCATGAAACAATGTCTAGGGCCATGCAACTTGCTTAAACCCTAGATTACTTTATAACCTCTATTATGGTCCATATTGGCACTTAATGAAGCAACACCCCTCAAATGATTTCTAGGCCTCATTCTTTATTCTCAAATATGACTATTGACTTCTTTTAAACCTCATGGAGTCATCACATCATTAAAACAAAGGGCCTAACGTCATGTTACTTCCTTAGGTCACAATATGGAACCTAAAGCACTAACTCATTCTCTAAGCTTCCTAAATTTTTCCCAAGGTTTCCCCTCATATTCATTCATCATATATGACTCAAAAATGGGCTTGAAACAATTTAAAACTCTTTCTAACTATGCCATCCCTACTTGGCCGAAACTTAGAGCATAAATGGGATTTCATGGCTTCTTGATTTTGCCTTGATGGGAGAACCATTTAGGGAGGTTGTTAAGAGTTGTAGGAGGTCAAGGAAACACTTAAATAGCTAAGAGAACTCATAGATTAAATCAGTTTTTACAATCCCCTTAAATGCTCTACACTTTTCTAACTTTTAGGTTCATGACTTTCCATGGGGTTTTGTTCATTTTCATGGAGGAAGAGGCATATGGGGGACCTCTTAGGGATCTTAGGAACTCAAGCAAACACTCATCTAAGCTAGGGAATTCATGGATCAAAACAGATTTCACAATGTCTCCATGAATCCCTCACTTTTCTATCTTGTGTTTTCATGCTTCTTTCTTTGATTTCTTTGCACCTACTTGCTTCTCACACTCCAAAATCTATGAATCTCCCTTGCTAGGACCAGAATTCATCTCCCTTTGATTGGACTCTATATGGGACGAAATTATCACAAGGAGGAGAAGGGAAGAAGAAGCATGGAAGACAACAAGTTACCTTGATTTCTTAGCTTTTCTCAAGAGCTCTCTTCCTTGCTTCAACTCTCTCCTTAAATTTCAAAATTTACCCCTCTGTTCTGGGCTCAAAACAGAACCAAACACCTCACTAAATCCATAGGAAGAGAGGAGGAAAGGAGGGAAAGAAGTTTTCTAAAGGGAAGAGCAAAAGTTTCCATGAATTCATACCTTTCTCTTGGCTTTTCTTCTTCCCTTGAGCTTGCTCTTGTGTGCCACTCTCTCTCTCTATTTTCTGGGCAGAAACAGAGCATTTTCCTCAAAGGAGCTGCTGGAACGTGGATAAGAAGAAGCCAAAAGTCACTTTATGCAACTTTTTACTTTTGCATTTTAGTCCCTTTTCTTGGCTTTTTCATTTTAGGCTCATATCAACTCCTTTTTGAAATCTGTCTTTTCCATCATATTTCTTAGGCTCTTAATCATAAGAATTACCTTTGGAATCACTCAAAAAGGATCTGAAACCATTCCGAACCGTTCGGTCAAAGTTTTGGTCAACCTTTACCGAAATCACTCACCGAAGGGGTTTCAACTGTTCTAGGGGTTCCCATGGTTTTCAGGGCCTCTGAGAACCCTGGAATGCTCAAATTTTTCATTTAAAAAGCTCTCCTATGAGTTTTCAAAATTTTTCAAAAATTACAAAAAGACCCCTACTTTCTTCGGCAAATTTTCTGAGCTCTTCTGGCTCTGGTTTTTGGGCATCTCCAACCTCAAATCCTCATTTTCTAATATTTAAAATTTTATCATAATTTTAGTTGGCCCCAATTCCTTCTATTTCGAGGACTTCCTTTTATATTTGGCCCATTTCTGACGTTTACGGAGAAACCGAACATTGCGTTTCTCACGCTTATGGAGGGACTGGATGTTACATTCCTCCCCCCTTAAATAAATTTTGTCCTCAAAATTTAGGGGTACACTTTCTCTTATTCTTTTATATTTTGTTTAACAGTTCCTTTCTTTCTCTTCTTCCTGGCTCTATATGCTTTTCTCTCTGGTTTTACTTGTTTAAGTTTTACCTCAGCCAGGGAATTTTCATTGCTAGCCTGTAATTAAGACTCTATGATCATAAAGTACTAGCTAATTGTTCTCATAAAGGAAAGAAATTTCTAGCTTTGGAGGCCTATTTTGGTAGAGCTAACTAATTATATTGGGTTAGTCTTAACCCGTTTGTAGGAGTTAACGTTTCTTTCAGTGGACTCATTTACACATCTAGGGAGGTAACTCATTTCATATCACGTCTCCCGTATCCTCTCTAAATGGCTTCTCATAACATCTCATCATCTTTTCTGATAATTAAAGCCATAAGAGGTTTTTGTTTGTTTACTATTTTGAAGTATACTGTCCACTGTTCATCTCTGCATTCTTTCTTACTAGCTCATCCCATTATTACAATTCACATTTCTTTCTAGCATAGGCCTTACATCTTAGTTACTTATTAGGATTACAACTCTTTTAAGAAGTTTTTGCTTTTAATGGTCTCAGTTTCTCTGTTTATTACTATATCTGTCTTTGTAGGCCGGGACTTTTTTTTTCACTTTCTTTACTCACTTACAGTGGCATTTTATAGTCCCTTCTTCCAATATTAATTGGCCTAGCATATATCTCATACTAGCACCAAAGAGCCACTACTACTGACTACTGCTGAGTTCTGGTGGGATGCTAACTATTCTCACAGTTTTGCTCACTGGAGATGTACTGTACCACTTACCTCATGTACAAATTGTACCTGACCCCTTTCTGAATACTTAAACTAGCATGCAGGGATCTCTCTATCCCTTGGTCAAGGCTACTATCTGTTAGGTAGTGGTTCATCTGGCTCTAACTCTGGAAAGCTAATTTCTTGCTTTCCTCATCCCATACTCTATGCTCATCTCTAGAGAGAGCTAGTCAGTGGTTTAACTATCTGAGTAAAGCCTTCATTCTCTGTGGCAACGGTCTACCAGACTTAGGAGTTTGTGGCCTCTGAGATAAAAGTTAGCTGAAACTGTACTGGTCTCTGAGACTAACTGCTCTGTAAAACTATCTCAGGTTGTCATCTCTACCAGAGATCTATCATGATGTGGCTAGGGCTCTCTATAACTCTGTGGGATCTACTATGACCCCTGGGTCTACTGCGACCTCTTAGAGCCCTACTAGGGTCTACTGCAACCATCTATATCTGATAGGATCTACTGCGATCCATCTCTTGGAGACGTCAAAGCCTAAGATCACTGTATCTGATAGTAAAATATATGCTCACTAAGTCCAGTTACCATCGCTCATAATAGCTGAGGCTAAACTCAGAGGTACATTATGCTCTTCGTGCAAAGTGGGTTCTGTATCATCTAATTTTCTAGGATTCTGTTATACTAATACTAGGGAGCATTTTAATTTTCATTCATCGCTCCTCATAGGATCCTCAGATTCCCACTTCAACCCCTTTTTACTTGGGCTTTCTTTTCTTACTCTATTAACTTACCTATACTCGTTTTAGCCCTCCTCTCATATCCTGCAGTTCTCACTATGCCCATGTTTTACTTTTAAGTGCCTTGGCACTAGGGCATCTCACACACTGAATGCGGTGAACATCTCTAGCAGGAGAGAGATTATACACTGGTCCCTATTCATTTCATTTACATATACTATAAGGGACTCGGGCTATGCATACTAAATCTGAACATTTTCTACTGGGGATTCCCTTTTGCATGTTTTTCTTACTATTCTGATATCCCTAGAATCCCTTTACCTTTCTTTTTTGACTCATCTCATTATCTAGCTAACTAGGATACTCTTCAATTACCAGGACACTTTGGTGAGTGATGTCATCTTTTGCTACGCACTCAAGTCACATTACTATTAGGTTGATCAGGCCCAATATCATGTAACTATTGTTGCAAGCAAACTATAACATCAAACACTAATACACAAGCGCCTCATGACTGAGCTCGAGGCCACTAGCGCCTGTATAGTACAAGTTTCCCAATAATCTAAAGTACCCCTCTCTTACTTTTTTTTTTTCTATCTACCCTATTTTCGTAAAGTGCTCAGGGAGAGTAGGATTCTTCATTTATTACATCCCGAGACCTCTCTGTATTACCCGATTATTTTTACTTTGAGCAATATCATGCTAGAAGGGCATCTATGCCAAGGACAAGTGTGCTTTCTTGAGTACTCAAGCACATTAACTGCATATCTAATATGTCCTCAGCTTGAACACTGTTATGTCTTCTCTTTCTACGTTTCTTATCCTCTTACTTAGGAAAAAGGATGTTTTGCTACTGGCTGTTTCTGTTGCCAGTTTGGGTTTCTTTATGCTTGAGAGCACCTGTATTTTCCCAGGTTCCTTTACTAATTTACTCTCTGTAACATCAAGGGAGTCAAATTTTTGTTCATACTCTTACTCTGCCCTTAACTAGACCATCCCTTGGTATCCCAGGAATTTCATTCTATGGCACTCTCAGCTTATACTCTTTCTCTATATAATGCAAGACTTACCTTCTGAGGCGGGTCCTTAACTTCCTCGGGCTTCCCTGAGGGTACTAAGGCATTAACTATTTATTTCAGCTTATTTCTATGTTTGGATTAGAGCTAGGCTTTTTCTCTATTTAATTTCTTTAACCTCATCCCTAGGAGCACAGTATGCTATTTCTAGGCTTCTGCTAACTCAATCCAGAACACATTTTCTCAATGTCTGGATTCTACCTTACTGAAACTCATGCTCTACTAGGTGCTCGAATCACTCACGTGCCTTAACCCTGTATCATTCTCATATTAGGGAGCTCGTCTAACTAACTATTAGACCCCTATCTATTTACCTCACTGGCTCAGTTTACTCATTTAATCATTACTAAAGTGGGGGGCATCTTTTCTGTAGTTAGTTTCTTAGCTCTTCCTCGCTTCCCATTATGACTCAGGGGGGTCTATCTGAGGAAATTACTAACCACTACTGGTTGGTTTTCCCCAACTCAGGGTGTCTCATCTTTTCTTTCTCCATCCAGGGAGAACTTTCACTAAGCCTTTCATTTATATATCTCACTTGGAACAATGCTACTGGTTATCTCCCCTAGGCTTTACGCTTAGCCCGGACTAGCCATCTCATCGGACCTGTAGCTTAATAACTATTCTTATTTTTTTCTGAGCCTCTATTACTGGCTACTCATACTTACTTCTAGGTGTTACCTATAAGGTACACCTTTCTAGGTCACTCACTATGTGCTTCACTACTAGTAGCCTTATCTCACATTATTTCAAGGCTACACTAGCATTCTATCATTCAATGTCCCGTAGGGTAGCATCTTACGTTGGAGTCAACGCTTTAAAAGCGGCTCTCAACAACCTCATCATCCCTGTGTTTAACTTTTTCTGTGTTGAGCTCTTTCCTCAGTCTCATTTATTAGGCCCACGGATTTCTTACTAATCTTTTGTAATCATTCATTACTCTTTTCTCTATTTATACTAGGGGTTCCCGCTCTCTGTAAGTTGTTTGACCCCTTATCAACTCCTTTCTCAAGTTGGCCTAAATATGACCAACAAGGCATTCATGATGCCATTTGCTATGGCTAGCACATCATTCATTACGGCTAATTAGCCTTGAGTTCATTCTCATTTTCCTACTTGAGTATTGGCCACGACGAGAAACTCTCTGGATTGCCTCGCTACTATCTAGAATAATTGGCCGCGGCTAGCGGCCTCTGATTCTCTTATTTTTCCAGGGATTGGACTTTCATCTTTAGCTACCAACCCGAGCCTCATTGTCTCTATATCTAGCCCATCATCAAATTAGAAGATTCTATCTCTTACTTCACTCATACATAACTAATTGTCATCTTAGGGCTATCGAGCTCTAGGGGTAGCTCGTAACTCAACCTCTGGCCTGAGGGACTTAGCTTTTGGGCTCTGAAATCCATCTAGACATTTGGGTGTCATGGCTAGGGAGTGACTCTATTTTTCACTTCCCCTCTAAACTGATCCTGTGCAGCTGCAGTTTCATCTCATACCGCACTGCATCCTACTTGTCTCTGCATTGAGCGAGACATCTCAGAATAGCCTGAGTATGACTACCAGGGAAAATTAGGCCTCAAGCACTCTCTCTCTTTAGCAAGTCTCTTCCTATCCATAAGATCATTCCTCATCGTTCATATCTAGGGCTTTCTGCTGATCCCGACGAGCTATCACATCTCATCAAGCTTTAGCCATTGGATCCTTTAGTTCCACTTAAGCTTAACTCTACTCAAGCTACTCTAAAGGCCACCCTATCTTGGTGTCCACTAACTACTCTAAGACCATCCTACAACTTACTCATCATAAATAAAGTCACAAACTACTTTCACACACCCACAATGTCTCATACAAGGCTCTACCTATCTATTCAAGCCCTTTACAAAGCCCTAATGCTACTTCCTCAAGCCAAATCCAATCCAAAAGAGCTTGGAACTTTGCTCAGATACCAACACACTTACAAAGCCACCATACGTATTGTCTCCTGGTTCGTGGGTCTTTGACCTGGCCTTCCCAAGGGTTTTGTCTCCTTTCGAGCTTCGAGGGCTTGGTTACCCAGCCTTCACTCAAGGAAAATGCGCGTTTGGTGGGGGAAGCTTTGCCTCCACTTATAAGGCCTTAGCCCAGGACCTTCCTATACAAGC
Source organism: Erythrophleum ivorense (assembly GCA_026724425.1). Taxonomy (NCBI): domain Eukaryota; kingdom Viridiplantae; phylum Streptophyta; class Magnoliopsida; order Fabales; family Fabaceae; genus Erythrophleum; species Erythrophleum ivorense. Next base: position 227,259 of record JAIUCV010000611.1, on the reverse strand, counting down.
TAAGGAAAAAGTGTGTGAAATTGTGCAAGGTAGCTCTCTCCATCTTCTCTCATGCATGGATGTGTGTTTAGCTTATTTTAGAATGTGTGTATATGTATTTTCAAGCTATGAAAAGTATTCTAGCATGCCCTTATGTGCTATGACTCTTGATGTCATGTTATGTTTTAAATGAATCCATGATGTTTGTATGAGTTTACTTTAGTGAGGAGAGGCCAAGAACTCTTCCCTTGGATGAGGATGAGTCAAGAACCCTCGAGCTTGGTTGAGACAAAGCAAAGAGTCTCCCAAAAGTAAAGTGGGCTCCCAAGAGTATGGTTGAGTCCAAAGTGCTCAAGAATGGGTGAGGCAAGTCCAAAATCCATGAGGAGAAGTGTGAGGCCATTCCAAACACTTGGTGAGCTCTTGAATGATTTGTATGAGTTGTTCACATGCCAAGTTTACTTATAAAATGTCCATGGCTTTTATTTCCTCTATGCATGCATTTGTAAAGCTTGCTTTGCACATATTATGTGTGATTGAATGGGAGATGAGCTATTAGGATTCTTTGAATCTCATTCCCTCCTCTCCAATGATCTAACATGCTAGGTGGACCAAGTAACTATAGTGAAGGGAGCCAACATCAATGAAGAAGGAAGAATGACAAGTCTATGTCTAGCTTTAGCCATTTTAGAACCATAATGGTGTTTCTTGATGTATATGTTATTGTAAGTGTACCATGACTCTTGAGACACATGTTAATATAATATTATATGATGTTTAAATGTATGAATATGATGTATGACTTCTAGCCTACATTTTGAGCATGAGATGCCAAATTATGCAATATGAAAGTATGATGCAAGTGTGCATAAATATGGGTTAAATGGCTAAAATGAGATGCATGAGGTTTGGGACCATTTGGGGAGGTTGTTAAGAGTTGTAGGAGGTCAAGGAAACACTTAAATAGCCAAGAGAACTCATAGATTAAATCAGTTTTTACAATCCCCTTAAATGCTCTACACTTTTCTAACTTTTTGGTTCATGACTTTCCATGGGGTTTTGTTCATTTTCATGGAGGAAGAGGCATATGGGGGACCTCTTAGGGATCTTAGGAACTCAAGCAAACACTCATCTAAGCTAGGGAATTCATGGATCAAAACAGATTTCACAATGTCTCCATGAATCCCTCACTTTTCTATCTTGTGTTTTCATGCTTCTTTCTTTGATTTCTTTGCACCTACTTGCTTCTCACACTCCAAAATCTATGAATCTCCCTTGCTAGAACCAGAATTCATCTCCCTTTGATTAGGCTCTTTATGGGATGAAATTATCACAAGGAGGAGAAGGGAAGAAGAAGCATGGAAGACAACAAGTTACCTTGATTTCTTAGCTTTTCTCAAAAGATCTCTTCCTTGCTTCAACTCTCTCCTTAAATTTTGAAATTTACCCCTCTGTTCTGGGCTCAAAACAGAACTAAACACCTCACTAAATCCATAGGAAGAGAGGAGGAAAGGAGGGGAAGAAGTTTTCTCAAAGGAAGAGCAAAAGTTTCCATGAATTCATACTTTTCTCTTGGCTTTTCTTCTTCCCTTGAGCTTGCTCTTGTGCGCCACTCTCTCTCTCTGTTTTCTGGGTAGAAACAGAGCATTTTACTCAGAGGAACTGCTGGAACATGGATAAGAAGAAGCCAAAAATCACTTTATGCAACTTTTTACTTTTGCATTTTAGTCCCTTTTCTTGGCTTTTTCATTTTAGGCTCATATCAACTCTTTTTTAAAATCTGTCTTTTCCATCATATTCCTTAGGCTCTTAATCATAAGAATTGCCTTTGGAATCACTCAAAAAGGATTGAAACCATTCCGAACCGTTCGGTCAAAGTTTTGGTCAACCTTTGCCGAAATCACTCACTGAAGGGTTTTCAACTATTCTAGGGATTCCCATCGTTTTCAGGGCCTCTGAAAACCCTGGAAAGCTCAAATTTTTCATTTAAAAAGCTCTCCTATGAGTTTTCAAAATTTTCCAAAAATTACAAAAATACCCCTACTTTATTCGACAAATTTTCTGAGCTCTTCTGGCTCTGGTTTTTAGGCATCTCAAACCTCAAATTCTCACTTTGTAATATTTAAAATTTTATCATAATTTTAGTTGGCCCCAATTCCTTCTATTTCGAGGACTTCCTTTTATATTTGGCTCATTTCTAGCGTTTACGGAGAAACCGAACATTGCGTTTCTCACGCTTACGGAGGGACTGGATGTTACACATGAACCCTCCTTGGTTGAGGCTATGCTTCCATATGGCACTAATGGAGTTGTTTTAATTTCTTTGATGGGAGAAGTATGTGGGAGGCTCTCTCGGTGTCTTAAGAACTCATATATACTCTTAAACAACTTAAATTACTACTAGAAAGCTTCATCTTAGCCTAGGTGCTACTAAATCCCTAAATTCTACAACTTGCATTCTAAAGCTCCTTTTTTAATTCTAGTTGTATAGTCTTAATTCTCATACTCCATAACCTTTGGTTCCATCAAGAACACATAAAGAAAAAATCTCCTCCTCACCAAAGCTTAAATGGCTTGAAAACACAAGATTTTGCAAGTGTTTCAAGTAAAATCTTACCTTAAAATAGAGCTCTTTTTCCATAGATTATTTTTTGCCTATTGATTTCTTAACAAGAGTTCCTTTTTGGCTTGGGTTAGATCTAAATCTTTAAGTTTTCAAGAAAAGAAAACTACCATTAGAGAGCTCTTAGAGAGAGGAACAACTTTTCTAACTAGCACAGGATGAAACCGGGTCATTTACTTACCTAGATGGAAGCTGAAACTTCTTCTTTCTCCTCCCTATTAATGTAATGCCATGGTTACTGAATTTTGTACAAATGGAAGCTCAGAGAAAGTGATGAGGTGTAATCTTACTTAAGAATCCTCTTTTATAATTTTTCAAAATGACCATTTTGCCTCTACATGCCTATTTGTTCCTTTTAGGCTAATTTTAACTCTTTTTTTAAAACCATCTTTTCCATCATAAAATTTAGGTCCTCTAATTCATAAAATGTCTTTGGTTTCATCTAAATTGGATTTAAAAGCCTCCTTAACAAACTGGTCAAAGTTCTGGTAAGCCACTATTGGAAAACATCTATCGAAAGAGTTTTAATTGTCTCGGGACTTCCCGTGGTTTTCATGACCTCTGAAAACCCTAAGAAACTCATTTTTCCCATTTAAAAATCCCTCATTTGAGTTTTCTCATTACGTTTTGTTGCATTTTTGTTAAATTCCATCTAGTTGTTCTGACTTTGGTTTCAGGGCACCTCTGGCCTTAGATCCTCATTATTTGAAGTCTAGAATATTATTCTAATTTTATTAGACCTCAAATCCTTCTCTTTGCGGGACTTTCTTTTGTATTCGGTAAGTTTTACATGTTTACAGAGAAATCAATCGTTACATTTCTCGCATTTTCTCATGTTTTCAAAGAACCAAATATTACAAGATGGGTATCACAAGGTTAAAAGTTTATTTCTCTTTGAAATTTTACATGGCTTGGATTCTCAAATGGCATGCAAAATTCCAAAGCTATGAATAGTACATAGTGAAAAAGAAGGTTTCAATATGGAAAAATCTTAGTAGAGTAGCTATAGGAGAGAGAGGTGCTTTAACTTTCATTTTGAAGCATGTGCTAAAATTTTAGATTAGCAATACACAAAATAGAATGTTCATGGTTTATGTTTTCTCCTCTATTTTCATGTTCTAAATTTATCTTTCATGCTTTAAATATATATTGTAATAGGAAAAATATGAAAAGGTTCACTTAAGGCATTCTCTAGGAATAAATAATAAAAGTTAAAATGAAGCACATAGAATAAGTTGCACTATTGAAATTCTACTACTGTGCTAACATTCTAATAAGTTGTACCAAACTTCTATCTAATATGAGGCTAATAAGGTCAAGGCACCACTTTGCTCCTGTGCTAGTTAGTATGGAACCCTTTTAATATGCGGTTGTAAGAATAGATATTTTAGTTATAGCTATAGGGTGTATGTTAAATCAACATGGAAAGTGTTGGCTCTATACTGTACACTCTTCCCTTAACTTCATTCTATACACTAACAAGCATCACCATGATACCCTCTATGATTCTTCCTAAACCTATATCTTTATCTTTTGATCTTCAACAAACCCATCCCATAATGTTCCTTATTTTGGTGTGTGTATATATATAAACCCTTTATTTAATTCTATCATATTATTAGCTTGACTCGCAACATATCCTATAGGGTTGCACACTAGCTAGGTTGTTAGTTAAGTGTTACCTAGCTCATTATACTAAAAGGAAAAGTAGATATCAAAATATAATAGAATCATTTCTAAATAGTGATTTTATAATTTTAGCAAAAAATAAATAAATATATTTTATAAATTATAAATAGCCAAAACATCAATGTTACTCTTAAATATAATTGTCATATCTAAACCCAAAAAAAAGATGAAAAATGTGCATTTCTGTAGTTGAAAATAAAAAATTCAAAATTAATATAATAAATATGAGTTTTTGAAGAAAACAAACAGGTTAAATTGCCTTCATTAGGAGGGTTCCATACTACAGGACCTAGTCTTAAAAAAATTCACTATCAATAAATCAATTAATATAACAAAGTGTGTATATATATATGCTTTATGCGTTTTCTTTTCTAGTCATGTGTCTCTTTTGGTTCTCTATGTCATCTTTTATTGACTTTTCATTCATTTTGAATGAATTGGTATGCTACCTCTTTTGGGTCTCTATGTGCCTCTTTTCTAGTCATGTGCCTATTTTGAACTTCTATTTGAATAATTGGTATGCTACAATACTCAACACTTATAAGTGTTCATTATTGTCTTTTCATGGTAAATTTAAAGTGTGTTGACATGATTTAACTATGAATCTTATTTCAGTCTTGCATGTTTGTAGTTTTATTCAATGGATCAAAGAAGGTGGATTAGTGATCCCTTTAAAAGAAGTGAGGTTTACATCCAAGGTGTACTTGAATTTTTGGACTTCACATTTTAGTAGTCAATAGTAAATGGGAAAATCTTATGTCCTTATGTTGTATTTGTCAATCTTCATTATTACCCTAGGTTAAATGTTTATGAGCACTTAACTAATCCATGTCGTGGGTTTCTTAAAGGGTAAAAGAAATGGATTTTCCATGTAGAGACATATAAAGCATCTATAAGTACAAATATAGAACCAAGAGAGCTAGAAAATGATATACATGGGTTACTTTATGATATTTTTGGAATGCTTGAGCAATTAGGTGGAGAAAGGATAAATGACATCAATAGAGAAAATCTAAAACGAGTGAGGGAGGAACATTGTGAACAACCATCTAAAGAAGGGAATAACTTTAACAAATTTCATCAATCAATTAAGGAGGTTGAACAAGAGCTCTACCCAAATTGTGAGAAATACATCAAGCTATTATTTATGATATATCTCTATCATATAAAGTGTCTTCATGGGTAGAGTGATAAGTCTTTCTTGATGTTATTGAAGTTATTGAGAGATGTCTTACTAGAAGGGAATGTTTGACCAAAGTTATACTATGATACAAAGAAGATAATTTTTAGATTAGGCTTAGGGTATGAGAAAATCCATCTTGTCCTAATGATTGTATGTTGGATTGGAAGGACAAGAGCAAAGATGAAGTGTGTTCAAAGTCTAGTGTCTCAAGGTGGAAAACTTATATTATTTCAGAGAATAATGAAGGTAACACATCTGAGAGAAAAAAGATACCAGCAAAGATTTTATGATGGTTTCCTTTGATACCTAGGTTAAAGAGGATCTTTATGTCCTCTAAGATTACTTTATTCATAAGATGGAAGGTCACACAAAAGATGGCCTCTTAAGGCATCCAATAAACTCTCTTGCCTGGAAGGAATTTGACTCTATGTACCCTAATTTTTTGAGTGACCCTCATAATGTTAGGCTTGGATTGGCTTTAATCCATTCAAGACTATGAGTGTTATGCATAGTACTTGCCTTGTTATTATAATCCCTTATAATTTTCCTCCTTGGATGCATATGAAACAACCTTCTTTTATGATGTCATTACTTATTCGTAGTCTTAAAGGTCCTAATAACAATATAGATGTGTATCTTCAACCATTAGTTGAAGAGTTAAAAGAACTGTGGGAAATTGGGGTCGAAACCCTTGATGCTCATAAGAAAAAGTCATTTCAAATGTATGTTGCATTAATTTGGACTATTAATATTACCCAACATATGCAAACTTGTTTGGGTGGAGTACTAAAGGTCAATATCCTTGTCCATGTTGTGGTTTGAAACGGCTTCATAGTGGTTAACCTATAGTAGAAAGATTTGTTATATGTGTCATTAATAGTGGTTAAAACCTGACCATAAGTAGAGGTACACTCGTAGGTCTTTTAATGGAACCCCAAGAGTTTAGGGGTCATCTTATACGATGCGATGGGGATACAGTCTTAAGACAATTAAAAGAGCTTGAAGAAATAGGTGTAATTGAAGATAGGTCACAACCTTAGAAAACTAGAAGAAAAGTATCTTATTCATTTTGCTGCATTGGAAACATAATGTACTACAACACAATCTTGATGTGATGTACATTGAAAAAAAATGTTTGTCATAACATCATTGGTACATTGTTGAATTTGGAAGGGAAATCTAAAGATTTTATAAGGCAAGAGTAGAAATTGTGGAGATGAAAATAAGAAATATGCTTCATCCTTAAGCACGTCCCTCTAATGGCTCAACGTTTTTGCCTAAAGCATGTTACCAAATGGCTAAGAAGGAAAAATAAGCTTTTCTTGCAGTTATAAAAAATATAAAAGCACTAGATGAATGCTCATCAAATATCTCTACTTGTGTGCAAATAAAGCAACTCAAGTTGATTGATTTGAAAAGTTATGATTGTCATGTTTTAACGCAAGAGTTTATGCCTAAAGTGTTAAAGGGTTCTCTTCCTGATAAAGTAATATTAGTTTTGATTGATCTTTTTTGCTTTTTCAAAGAAATTTGTTCTAATGTCCTTAATAAGGATTATGTTAAGCAATGGGAATCTTAGGTGGCCAAAACTCTTTGTTAACTTGAAACAATCTTCCTTCATTCATTTTTCACTCTTATGGTACACACTATGCCAGGTAAAGGTTTTGTTAGCTTTTATTTTTCATATTCATTGGCAGATAGCAACTATCAACAATGTAATAGCCAACAAAGCCAACCAGCTTTTGTTGGCAGTTATAACCTAACCTACAACAAAAATTAGACTTTTATTGGTAGTTAATTTAAATAACTGCCAACAAATAGGTAATTTGTTGGCTTTGTTGGTAGTTTTACTTCGAAATGCCAACTTTTTCTTTTTTTCTTTATCCACTTATACTTTATTCACCTAAAGTGCCTTTTGGCATTTGATTCTAGCGATCAATTATTTAGCAACTCAAAACAATTAAAGAATTCTTATTCTTTTACTAAGAAAAATTATAATCATTTAACTAAAAGAACTCTTATTGTTTGTATTAATCAATCAAAGAATAATTACAATCAATAATCAAATTAAAATAATGCTAGAAATTAACACAAGCTAATACTAAACTAATAGACGTTGTTGGAGCATGTATTGAGGCTACTCTTCCCCAGGTTCATCTGTTTGAGCATATGAGTATTCTTTACAATATAAATTCAGGAAATATTGTAAAATGAGATAAGAACAATTTGAAGTTAGATAATTGAAATTTGGTCAAATTTTAGAAATTTTTTTAAAGTAAGTTTTATATCAAAGAAAAATCGACAGCATAATGGCTTAAATCATAGATTCCTAAGTTTTAAGCCCTCTATTTATAGCTAATAACATCAAATTACATACTAATATCACTAAGTACAACTAGTAATAGCAAATTACCAGCAACCAACAACATCTTATAGTTAAACTTTTGTATACAAGAAAATATAGAGGCAAGGAAAACTATCCAATCACTTAAAGGAACTAAATTACAAACCATGTCCAAAAAAGTAAATTGTCCATGTGTGATGATATTCTTCGTGAATCTCATCACGTAGTATCCACAATCTATGTTGTTTGGTTATTTTGGACACTGTAAAAATGCAATAAAAACCATGTTAAATTTAGGAAATGATATGCTCAATAATTGCTTGAATATTGGTAAATACCTTTACTCTATTCCATTTGTATAATATGGTGGGTGTTTTTCACTTCGACACCTTAAGCTCATGATTTGTGCAGAACATCGCTATGGCTCTATCAAGCAAGTGGAGAAAAACTTAATATAAGAAACTATTTTAAAATTAAAACACACACATATATAGAAATACATAGAAAATCAATGCACATGCTTACTGATTGAATAACTCTTGCACCTGTGCATGATTCACTGGGTCACGATTTACCAGATCCATGAAACATATCTTTGGAGCATATGGATTGATGATGACAAACATCCAGTGTACCCTAACACAATTAACTAGTGTTAGCTAATTCTAATTAGATAGTTGACATTCAAATTACACATAATTAAAAAGTTTAGCATTAAGTGACTCACCCCTACATGTAAGGGGCCAATAATAACACCTCATTATTAGCCCTTGTAAAGAACATATTTGCTACTTGCTATGATTGACTTGAAAGATAGCTATGTAGCATCTGTGGAGTAAAAGAAGCTATGTTATGGGGATTGATGAACACAAACCTTCTCGTAAAGTTGCCAAGGACCAAGAATGTATGGTACATGTACTTGAGATGAAGAAACAAATGGAACAATGATAAACTAAAATAAACATAGTAAAAAATACTTTATGTACAATGAAATAAGTACTTGGTATATAAGTTAATAGCAGTGGCCCCTATCATTTCACAATGAAAGATGTCATTTATTACTTATAATCTAAGCAGATCCTGTGTTTCCTTATTGTAAATCTCTTTATCAAAATTTACAACTTTTATGTCATCATCCCTTAACATCTGTTCTGCTAAAACTTCAAGAGCCAATCTATATTTATTCGAAACTTGAGGGTCATACTTTGACTTTGATGGTATAGTAATTGATTTCTTGCTAAGTCCTAACACTTTTAGGTGTTTCCCTTTAGACTATGCAACAGAGTGAGTCAATTTAATTTGAAATCAAGAAAGATTTATAAAGGAAGTAAATCATAAGTAAGTGTCAACTAACAAACCTGTCTTGATGGAGCTATAGTAATAAGATTGGTAGGTCACGCAATGAAGCTCCCCATTGCTTGTCCTATCATTCTTGTGTCCTTGGTAGGAATAGGAAATTTAACATTCTCCTTTATTGGGATATTAACCTATACTCTCACATGGTTGGTGGAAAGTATTACATTGTGAAGTGTGTATCTTATAATGTCATACATACAAACCTCTACAACTACACGACGAGTAGGGGTGTCTAATAATAATAGACAGTTTGTTTTGCCCTAAACAAATCATAACGTAAGAAATTATTGATAAGTAGTAAAAGTATTTAAATGTTAACTTTGTAAAAGAAAGCAATTACCTTAGAGAGATACTGAGAGGGCAGTGTATAGCTATCTTTATAGTTGGATTTGGCTTTTCCTGCTTACATCCCCATCATCAGCATCTTCATCAAATTCTCAATGTGCCGCCATTGATCTGCTTGTTGCTTTTTCAGCCTAGATTGCTCTTACTCTTATCACTTCACACTTTCTTTCAACTTGACAACCTCGGTTGAAGAATGCAATTTCAAGCGTTTTTGTATCCCAAAATAGTCTCTTTCGCTAACGCCAAATTTGACACCCCTAACATGACCAGGGTGCTCAGTGATACCAAGTGCGTTGCCTAAAATATCCTCACCCCTTAGGAGCACATTGCCTTATGTGAGGGTTTGTGATAAGGCATCCTATGACACATAAAGTTAAAAGCAAATGTTATTAAAAGTAAGAAAATAAAATAGAATGATTGAAAATTTAGATAATCATTTAATATTTATACATTTATTCTAAACTTCAAAGACATGCTTATTGTCAAATTTGCCCTCTTTATTGACTCAAGCTATCTTCTAAAGAATATGATAGGATACTATGCTAACTTCTAATCCCTCTTGCTCGATTTGTGTATTAGGACAAAAAATTAGTGTGCAAGTATTGGATTACATTACATATTCATAAGTAGATGATATATATATTCATGTACCATTTATTGCTTAAGGTTTGAGTATCCCAATTGCCCTTTCCTGTATAGGTATGGGATATTCTTTGCTCTTTCTCGATTTTCTCGGCTTAATTTCTATGAAAAGACATAATAGTTGAATCAATACATACTATTGCACACTACAATAAACAATTATATGTTGTAGAATATGGTTACCTAGAAAAACCCCTCTTGGTGGTGGTCGGTAAAAGGATCCCAAGCCTCTTGAGTGATCATAGCTTGAAATAATTCAGGGGGATGCTCAAACATGTTCCCAATAGCATCTTTCAAGAATTGATAAACATGATTTTTATATATTTTATTCTCCTTAGCTTAAGCATTTTAATAGTTAAATAAGGCTTAATGGATTTACTTAGGTAGAATTGATTTTAGTAGCCATTCTTTGCACTTTAAGAATTTATTTCCAAAATGATTGATTTTAATGCATAAATCATTTTAAATGAATTTTGTGAATATTCCTACTCAATTTTCTCATTTGTTTTTATGCAGATTTTGGGTAAATCAAATTTAAAAGTTAGAGAGAAATATGGAAGAGGAGGTTTTCCAATTATAGAAAGCTATACAAAATCATGCCACTCTATATTCAAGAGGTTGCACGTTTTACACACAAAGCACAACATGTACACATAGCATCCATTCCATATATGTAACATTCGGTTCCCTGAAAACTAGAGGAAACGTGAGAAACGTAATGTGCAGTTTCTTCGTTAATAAACGAAACTTACCGAATACAAAAGGAAGTCCCCCAAGATGATGGAGTTAAGGTCCCAAAAAATTTGGGAAGCATTCTAGACTCCTAAATATGAGAATCCCAAGCTCAGACGGAAAGAAAAATGGAGCTAGAATGAAGAAACAATTTCTTACGAAAAGCCTACGAAACGTAATGGCATTTTCGTAATTTTGAGCAATTTTTTGGAATTCACATAGGAGGGCTTTTTTAATGAAAATTTTGAGTTTTTTGGGGTTCTCAGAGGCCCTAAAAACCATGGAAAGCCCCGGGACAGTTAAATCCCCTCCAGTAGATGTTTTCCAACGTCAGTATGCCCTTCATACTGCATTTTTGTTTCTCCTTTGTTTTAGCTCTGATTTGAGTGATTCCAAAGCCATTTTTCTTAATTGGAAACCTAAATTTTATAATGGAAAAGATAGTTCTCAAAAAAGAGCTAAAACAAAGGAGAAACAAAAATGCAGTATGAAGGGCAAAATGGGAATTTTTGAAAAATTCCTTTTGCCATAGCTATATATAGGTGGTGCCTCACACTTGCCCTCATTTTACTTCAGATTTTCCAGCGCCAAATCAGAAGAAGAACCCTAAGGGAGAGGTGCCCAAGAGAGGAAGAAGAAGGAGGAAGAAAGCCAAGCTTAAGGTATGTTTTCATGGCAATTTTACTTGCTTTTCTCCACCTCCACCACCTCTCCTTCATTCTCCTTTCTTTCCTTGGATTAAAATGAGGTTTATAAATCTGATTCAAGGAAGATATTCAAGGGAAAGTTCGGATTTGAAGAGAGGAGCTTGGAGAAATCAAGATTCAAGCCAAACTAAGCAAGGAAATAAGGTAAAAATGCATCCTATGGTTGATACCTTCCACCCCACTCCTTCTCCATTTCGACCTAGACCAAGAACCCTAGGAGGATCTGATTTCCAAGCCCAACCAAGCATGATTCGTAGGTATTTGATGGAGAGGAATAAGAATATACAAAGAAAACAACAAAATAACCATTAGATTTCAAGATGCAAAACCTAGGGTTTTAAGTGCACCTTTTCGATTTCTGAATTTGTATGATGCTTTCTAGGTCTAAGTAAGAGTTTAAATGAGTTTTTGAGACACCTAAGATGCTCCCTACAAGCTTCTTCCTTCAAGAAAACAAAGACAACTCCAAGAAGCCCTAAACCTAGGCATGTCTTAGCCAAGAAGAGTTCTAGGTGTGGGAGAGAGTTTTAAATTTTTCTAAGGCCATTCTTGAGTCATATTTGATGAATGAAAATGAGGGGAGGCCTTAGAAAAAATTTAGAACTCATAGAAAGTGATTTGGTGCCTTAGGTTCCATATTATGACCTAAAGAAGCAACATGATGTTGGGCTCTTTGTTTTAATTATGTGATGATTCCAAGAGGCTTAAAAGGAGTCAAGAATCATATTTGAGAGGAAAGAATGGAGCCTAGAAAATGTTTGAGGGGTGATGCTTCATTAGGTGCATTTATGGACCATAATGGAGCCTATAGAGCAATCTAGTATCTAAGTAAGTTGTATGACCTTAGAGTTTGTTTCATGAACCTAACTGGCTCCCATAAATTGTATCTAGGCCAAGAGAAACCATCTCCACCAATTTGTGGGTGTGTGGCCGAAAGAGGAGGCTTGGAAACTAAGGAAAAAGTGTGTGTTTGCATACAAGGTAGCTCTCTCCACCTTCTCTCATGCATGGATGTGTGTTTGGCTTGTTTTACAATGTGTGTATATGTATTTTCAAGCTATGAAAAGTATGCTGACATGCCTTTACATGCCATGAGTCTTGATGCCATGTTATGTTTTAAATGACTACATGATATTTGTATGAGTTTGCTTGAGTGTGGAAAGGCCAAGAACTCTTCTTTTGGGTGAGGATAAGCCAAGAACCCTCGAGCTTGGTTAAGACAAAGCAAAGAGTCTTCCAAAAGCAAAGTGGGCTCCCAAGAGTATGGTTGAGTTCAAAGTGCTCAAGAATGGGTGAGGCAAGTCCAAAATCCATGAAGAGAAGTGTGAGGCCAATCCAAACACTTAGTGAGCTCTTGAATGTCTTGTATGATTGATTCACATGCTAAGATTGCTTTTAAAATGTCTAGGACTTTTATTTTCTCCATGCATGCATTTGTAAAGCTTGCTTTACACATATTATGTGTGATTGAATGGGAGATGAGCTATTGGGATTCTTTGAATCTCATCCCCTCCTCTTCAATGTTCTAAAATGCTAGGTGAACTAAGTGGACATCCTAATGGGAGCCAACAACACTAAAGGAAGGAGATTGGCAATCATATGTTTAGCTTTTGCCACTTTAAGACCATGATTGTACCATATGATGTATATGATGTTGTAAATGGTCTATGACCCTTGATACATGTATAAATATGCTATTATGTGATGTTTAGATGTATGAGTATGATGTACGACCTATAGCACTTATTTTTAGTATGTAACGCCAAAGTGTGCAATATGGAAGCTTAATGAATGAATGCATAAGTGTGGGTTGAATGGCCAAAATGAGATGCATGAGGTTTGAGACCATTTGGGCAGGTTACACAAGTCTCAAATGTGCTTTTAGACTTGCCCAAAAGGTGCCACAACCAAGGGAAGGTCATTTGGCAAATTTGGTACCTCATATGGAGCCAAATTTGACTATAATGGAACCTTATATCACTTTTTAGCCAAATGAGTTAGTCTTGATCTGAGATTTGGCATGAAATTAGGTCTTTCTGAGAAGCTAAGGATCATAATTTTTGGAGGTCTACAAAATATTTGAGGATTTTTCAAAGTTGGCAAAATTCATGTTTCTGGTTGCTGCACTATTCATTTGGTCCGAAATTTTTTTCTATCACCTAAAATTCAAATGATGTCCAATTGCCACGAAATTTTGTAGAAAGAAACTAGATAATCACAGTGACTCATGCCAACTAGAAGCACCTCATTTGGAGGTCTAGAGAGGGAGATATGAATTTTTGAAGTTTCTGTCCAATATCAGTAATCTAGCCCGACCAGAAGTACTGTTCCATCAGTTTCTGAGATCTGGGCTTAATGAACTAATTTGGAGATATTTTTTCCTTCTATTAAACATCCACAGATTTCCAAATTGGCATCATTTGCATGGATTGGATTTTTTTGGAATTAATTGGACATTTTTGAAATTCATATCAGTAAATTGTCATAGCACCAGGACCCAGTCCGACCTCCAGACAATTTCGCATGTTAAACTCTCTGTGTGTGGGATGTCGTGACTTGTACATATTTTTATCATGAAGTAGACGTCCCAAGCTTTCTAGAAGGACCAAGATTGCATGTTTTTTTATTTTTCTATATTTAGTTATGATTTTCCAAAATTTGTGACAGAAAAGAGGAAATTCTGGCTGAAAATGCAAACATGGATTTTATGTGCTCCTTTTCTTTCCACAAGTTGTAGGCCAAATTTGATGATGGAAATGAGTTATATTCATGTGTTTAAGTATGAGAACGTGATAGATGCTTTCATATGGCCTACGAGACTCTGAAAGAAAAATTTTACCCGTAAAGAAATGTATTTTAATTCATAACTCCCTATGCCACTATATTGTTTCCATAGAATGAACATAAGATGAGGCATGGAAATTATATGAATTGAGTCCTAGAAGTATGGTGTTACATTTATTGGTATCAGAGCAAAGTTTCAGGCCCTTTTTTATTGGATTTGGCTTGAGGAAGTAGTATTAGGGCTTTGTAAAGGGCTTGAATGGATAGGTAGAGCCTTATATGAGACATGTTGGGTGTATGAGTATAGTTTGTGGCTTTATTCATGATGAGTAAGTTGTAGGATGGTCTTAGAGTAGTTAATGGACACTGGGAAAGAAAGGCCTCTAGAGTAGCTTGAGTAGAGCTAAGCTTAAGCGGAACTAAAGGATCCAACAGCTAGAGCTTGATGAGATGTGATAGCTCGCCGGGATTAGTGGCAAGCCCTAGATATAAACGATGAAGAATGATCTCGTTGATAGGAAGAGGCTTGCTAAAGAGAGAGAGTACTTGAGGCCTAATTTTCCCTGGTAGTCATACTCAGGCCATTCCCAGCTGTCTCACATAATGCAGAGACAAGTAGTGATGTAGTGCAGTATGAGATGAAACTGCGACTGCACAGGATTAGTTTAGAGGGGGAGTGAAAAATAGAGTCACCCCCTAGCCACGACACCCAAATGTCTAGATGGATTTCAGAGCCCAAAAGCTAATTCCTTCAGGCCAGAGGTTGAGTTACAAGCTACATCCTAGAGCCTGATAGCCCTGAGATGACAATTAGTTATGTATGAGTGAAGCAAGAGATAGAATCCTCTAGTTTGATGATGGGCTAGATATAGAGACAATGAGGCTCAGGTTGGTAGCTAAAGATGAAAGTCCAATCCCTGGAAAAATAAGCCAATCAGAGGCTGTTAGCCGTGGCCAATTATTTCAGATAGCAACGAGGCAATCCAGAGAGTCCTTCGTCGTGGCTAATTAAGAAGTTAGCCATGACCAATACTCAAATAGGAGAACTAGGGTGAACCCGAGACTAATTAGCCGCGGCAAATGATGTGCTAGCCACGGTGAATAGCACCATGAACGTCTTATTGGTCATATTCAGGCCAACTTAGGAAAGGAGTTGATAAGGGGTCAGATAACCCATATAGAGCGGGAATCCCTAGCATAAGTAAAAGAAAAGACTAATGAATGATTACAGAAGTTTAATAAGAAATCTGTGGGCCTAGTAAATGAGACTAAGAAAAGAGCTCAGCATAAAGAAACTTAGACATAGGGATAATCAGGTTGTTGAGACCTGCCTGTGAGGCGTTGACTTCAACCTAGAGTGCTACCCTGTGAGACATTGAATGACAGAATATTAGTGTAGCCTCGAAATAACGTCAGATAAGACTACCAGTAGTGAGGCACATAGTGGGTGTTTTAGAAGAGTGTACCTTATGGGTAACACCTATAGGCAAGTATGAGAAACCCAGCAGTAGAGACACAGAAAAGAATAAGAATAGTTAGTAAGCTACAGGTCTGATGAGATGGCTAGTCCAAGCTGAGCGTAAGCTAAAGCCTAGGAGAGATGACCAGTAGCATCATTCCAGGTGAGATATGTAAATGAAAGGCTCAATGAAAGTTCTCCCTGGATCAAAAAAGGAAGCAAGGAAGAGTTGAGAAACTAGTTACGGAAAGGATACCCTCACTTTAGTAATGATTAAATCAGTAAACTGAGTCAGTGAGGTAAACGAATAGGGGTCCAATAGTTAGTTAGATGAGCTCCCTAATATGAGAATGATACAGGGTTAAGGCACATGAGTGATTAGAGCACCCAGTAGAGCATGAGTTTCAGTTAGGTAGAATCCAGACATCGAGAGTATGTGTTCTAGATTGAGTCAACAGAACCCTAGAAGTAGCACACTTTGCTCTTGGGGATGAGGCTAAAGAGACTAAATAGAGAGAAAGCCCAACTCTGATCCAAATATAGAAATAAGCTGAGACAGACAATTAGTGCCTTATTACCCTCGAGGAAGCTCAAGAAAGCTAAAGATAGCTTAAGAAGGTGAGCCTCATTTTATGTAGAGAAAGAGTGTAAGCCGAGAGTGCCATAGAATGAAATTCCTGAGATACCAAGGGATGGTCTAGTTAAGGACAAAGTAAGAGTATGAATGAAAATTTAACCCCTTTGATGTTACAGAGAGTAAATTAGTAGAGGAACCCGGGAAAATACAAGTACCCTCAAGCATAAAGAAACTTGCACTGGTAACAGAAATAATCAGTAGTAAAACATCCTTTTACCTAAGAAGAGGATAAGAAAAGTAGAAAGAGAAGACATGGCAGTGTTCAAGCCGAGGACATGTTAGATATTTAGTTAATGTGCTTGAGTACTTAAGAAAGCACACTTGTCCTTGGTATAGATGCCCTTCTAGCATGATACTTCCCAAAGAAAAAAATTAGTCAAGCAATACAGAGAGATCTCAGATGTAGTAGAGGAAGAATCTTACTTTCCCGAGCACTTTAACCCCTTGTTTGGTTTGAGGGGAGGGGAGGGGAGGGGAGGGATTCCCCTTCCCTCCCCTTGTTTGGTTTGTATTTTTAGAGGGGAGGGGAGGGAAAATTTCATTAAACTTTCCCTCCCCTCCCCCTCTCTCTTTACCCTCCAATTTGGGGGGATTAAGAAGGAAAGTTGCTTTAATGATATTTTTAGACTAAAATGCCCTTATATTTATTTGTTTAATTATTTAGTTAGTTTTATTTATTTATAAATTTTTTTAAATAATTATAATTATAGATAATTTTTAATATTTGTTTAATTTGGTGATAAAAATATTACATTTTTAAAAATAAAAAAATAATTAATTGTATTATTATTACTTTTAAAATATACAAGGGTAAAATAGTCTATATATTATTATTTTCTCTCCCTTCCCCTCCTGAACCAAACAATGTATCATTAAAATCCCTCCCTCCCTTCCCCTCCCTTTCATTAAAATCCCTCCCCTCCTCTCCCCTCTAATGAACCAAACACACTATAAGAGAATAGGGTAGGTAGAGAAGAGTAAGAGAAGGGTACTCTAGATTATTGGGAAACTTGCAATATATAGGCGATAATGGCTTTGAGCTCAATCATGAGGCACCCGTACATTAGTGTTGGATGTTATGGTTTGCTTGCAACATGGTTACATGATAGTAGGCCTGATTAACCTAATAGTAATGTAGCTTGAGTGCATAGCAAATGACGACATCAATCACCAAAGTGTCCCGATAATCAAAGGGTATCCTAGTTAACTAGATAATGAGATGAGTCAGAGAAGAAAAATAAAGTGATTCCAGTGATATCAGAATAGTAAGAAAAACATGCAAAGGGGAATCCCCAGTAGAAAATGTTTAGATATAGTATGCATAGCCCGAGTCCCTTATAGTACATGTAAATGAAATGAATAAGAACTAGTGTATAGTCTCTCTCCTGCTAGAGATGTTCACTGCATTTAGTGTGTGAGATGCCCTAGTGCCAAGGCACTTAAAGTTAAAACATGGGCATAGTGAGAACTGCAGGATATGAGAGGAGGGCTAAAACGAGTATATGTAAGTAAGTAAGTCAATAGAGTAAGAAAAGAAAGCCCAAGTAAAAAGGGGCTAAAGTGGGAATCTGAGGATCCTATGAGGAGTGATGAATGAAAATTAAAATGCTCCCTAGTATTAGTATAACAGGATCCTAGAAAATTAGATGATATAGAACCCACTTCGCACGAAGAACACGATGTACCTCTAAGTTTAGCCTCAGCTATTATGAGCAATGGTAACTGGACTTAGTGAGCATATATTTTACTGTCAGATACAGTGATCTTAGGCTTTGACGTCTCCCAGAGATGGATTACAGTAGATCCCAGCATAGCACAGTGGGTTGCAGTAGACCCTAGTAGGGCTCTGAGAGGTTGCAGAAGACCTAAGGATCACAGTAGATCCCACAGAGTTATAGAGAGCCCTAATCACATCATGATATATCTCTGGTAGAGATGACAGCCTGAGATAGTTTTACAGAACAGTTAGTCTCAGAGACCAATACAGTTTTAGCTAACTTTTGTCTCAGAGGCTATAGGCCTCCTAAGTCTGGTAGACCATTGCCACAGAGAATGAAGGCTTTACTCAGATAGTTAGACCACTGACTAGCTCTCTTTAGAGATGAGCATAGAGTATGGGATGAGGAAAGCAAAAAATTAGCTTTCTAGAGTTAAAGCTAGATGAACCACTACCTAGCAGATAGTAGCCTAGACCAAAGGATAGAAAGATCCCCATATGCTAGCTTATGTGTTCAGAAAGGGGTCAGGTACAGTTTTAAATGAGGTAAGTAGTACAGTATATCTCCAGTGAGCCAAACTGTGAGAATAGCTAGCATCTCATCAGAGCTTAGCAGTAGTCAGTGGTAGTAGCTCTTCGGTGCCAGTATGAAACATATAGGTTAGACCAATCAGTATAAAATGAGGGACTATAAAATGCCATTATAAATGAGCAAAGTGAGAAAAAGTCCTGGCCTACAGAGATAGATATAGTAATAAATAGAGAAACTGGGATCATTAAAAGCAAAAACTCCTTAAAGGAGTTGTAATCCAGGTAAGTAATTGAGATGTAAGGCTTGTGACATAAAGAAAGTGAATTGTAATCATGGGATGAGCTGGTAAGAAAGAATGCAGAGATAAACAATGGACGAAACATATAAATAAGCAGATAGACAGAAACCTCCGATGGCTCTAATGATTAGAAAAGATGATGAGATGTTATGAGAAGCCATTTAGAGAGGATACGGGAGACGTGATATGAAATAAGTTACCTCTTGAGATGTGTAAGTGAGTCCACTAAAAGAAACGTTAATCCTATAAATAGGTTAATATTAACCTGACATAATTAGTAAGCTCTCCCAGGATAGGTCTCTAGAGTTAGAAATTTCTTTCCCTTATGAGAAAGAACTAGCTAGTATTTAAGAGTAATAAAGCCCTTATTAAGAGCTAGAAATAAAAGTTCCCTGGCTAAGAGAAAATTCGAAAAAATGAAATCGCTGAGAAAGCTTATAGAGCCACGAAGAAGGGAAAGAAAAGACCAGTTAGCTAGAAAAGAAAAGAGTAAAAGAAAGTGTACCCCAAATTTTGAGGACAAAATTTATTTAAGGGAAGGAGAAATGTAACATCCGGTTCCCTGAAAACCAGAGGAAACGTGAAAAACGTAACGTGCAGTTTCTCCGTTAACAAACGAAACTTAGCGGATACAAAAGGAAGTCCCCCAAGATGATGGAGTTAAGGTCCCAAAAAAATTTGGGAAGTATTCTAGACTCCTAAATATGAGAATCCCAAGCTCAGACGGAAAGAAAAATAGAGCTAGAATGAAGAAACAATTTCTTACGAAAAGCCTACGAAACGTAATGGCATTTTCATAATTTCGAGCAATTTTTTGGAATTCACACAGGAGGGATTTTTAAATGAAATTTTTGAGTTTTTCGGGGTTCTCAGAGGCCCTAAAAACCATGGAAAGCCCCGAGACAGTTAAATCCCCTCCGGTAGACGTTTTCTAACGTCAGTATGCCCAAATTTTGACAGGTCCATTTGGAAAGGTTTTAGTTCTGATTTGAGTGATTCCAAAGCCATTTTTCTTAATTGGAAACCTAAATTTTATAATGGAAAAGATGGTTCTCAAAATAGAGCTAAAACAAAGGAGAAACAAAAATGCAAAGTATAAAGGGCAAAATGGGAATTTTTGAAAAATTCCTTTTGCCATAGCTATATATAGGTGGCGCCTCACACTTGCCCTCATTTTACTTCAGATTTTCCAGTGCCAAATCAGAAGAAGAACCCTAAGGGAGAGGTGCCCAAGAGAGGAAGAAGAAGGAGGAAGAAAGCCAAGCTTAAGGTATGTTTTCATGGCAATTTTACTTGCTTTTCTCCACCTCCACCACCTCTCCTTCATTCTCCTTTCTTTCCTTGGATTAAAATGAGGTTTATAAATCTGATTCAAGGAAGATATTCAAGGGAAAGTTCGGATTTGAAGAGAGGAGCTTGGAGAAATCAAGATTCAAGCCAAACTAAGCAAGGAAACAAGGTAAAAATGCATCCTATGGTTGATACCTTCCATCCCACTCCTTCTCCATTTCGACCTAGACCAAGAACCCTAGGAGGATCTGATTTCCAAGCCCAATCAAGCATGATTCGTAGGTATTTGATGGAGAGGAATAAGAATATACAAAGAAAACAACAAAATAACTATTAGATTTCAAGATGCAAAACCTAGGGTTTTAAGTGCACCTTTTCGATTTCTGAATTTGTATGATGCTTTCTAGGTCTAAGTAAGAGTTTAAATGAGTTTTTGAGACACCTAAGATGCTCCCCACAAGCTTCTTCCTTCAAGAAAACAAAGACAACTCCAAGAAGCCCTAAACCTAGGCATGTCTCGGCCAAGAAGAGTTCTAGGTATGGGGGAGAGTTTTAAATTTTTCTAAGGCCATTCTTGAGTCATATTTGATAAATGAAAATGAGGGGAGGCCTTGGAAAAAATTTAGAACTCATAGAAAGTGATTTGGTGCCTTAGGTTCCATATTATGACCTAAAGAAGCAACATGATGTTAGGCTCTTTGTTTTAATTGTGTGATGACTCCAAGAGGCTTAAAAGGAGTCAAGAATCATATTTGAGAGGAAAGAATGGAGCCTAGAAAATGTTTGAGGGGTATTGCTTCATTAGGTGCATTTATGGACCATAATGGAGCCTATAGAGCAATCTAGTACCTAAGTAAGTTGTATGACCTTAGAGTTTGTTTCATGAACCTAACTGGCTCCCATAAATTGTATCTAAGCCAAGAGTAACCATCTCCACCAATTTGTGGGTGTGTGGCCGAAAGAGGAGGCTTGGAAACTAAGGAAAAAGTGTGTGTTTGCATACAAGGTAGCTCTCTCCACCTTCTCTCATGCATGGATGTGTGTTTGGCTTGTTTTACAATGTGTGTATATGTATTTTCAAGCTATGAAAAGTATGCTAACATGCCTTTACATGCCATGAGTCTTGATGCCATGTTATGTCTTAAATGACTACATGATATTTGTATGAGTTTGCTTATGTGTGGAAAGGCCAAGAACTCTT
Source organism: Erythrophleum ivorense (assembly GCA_026724425.1). Lineage (NCBI taxonomy): Eukaryota > Viridiplantae > Streptophyta > Magnoliopsida > Fabales > Fabaceae > Erythrophleum > Erythrophleum ivorense. The sequence continues at coordinate 205,741 of JAIUCV010000611.1, read as the reverse complement.
CTCTTGGGTGAGGATGAGCCAAGAACCCTCGAGCTTGGTTAAGACAAAGCAAAGAGTCTCCCAAAAGCAAAGTGGGCTCCCAAGAGTATGGTTGAGTTCATAGTGCTCAAGAATGGGTGAGGCAAGTTCAAAATCCATGAAGAGAAGTGTGAGGCCAATCCAAACACTTAGTGAGCTCTTGAATGTCTTGTATGATTGATTCACATGCCAAGATTGCTTTTAAAATGTCTAGGACTTTTATTTTCTCCATGCATGCATTTGTAAAGCTTGCTTTACACATATTATGTGTAATTGAATGGGAGATGAGCTATTAGGATTCTTTGAATCTCATCCCCTCATCTCCAATGTTCTAAAATGCTAGGTGAACTAAGTGGACATCTTAATGGGAGCCAACAACACTAAAGGAAGGAGATTGGCAATCATATGTTTAGCTTTTGCCACTTTAAGACCATGATTGTACCATATGATGTATATGATGTTGTAAATGGTCTATGACCCTTGATACATGTATAAATATGCTATTATGTGATGTTTAGATGTATGAGTATGATGTACGACCTATAACACTTATTTTGAGTATGTAAGGCCAAAGTGTGCAATATGGAACTTTGATGAATGTATGCATAAGTGTGGGTTGAATGGCCAAAATGAGATGCATGAGGTTTGAGACCATTTGGGCAGCTTACACAGGTCTCAAATGTGCTTTTAGACTTGCCCAAAAGGTGCCACAACCAAGGGAAGGCCATTTGGCAAATTTAGTACCTCATATGGAGCCAAATTTGATTATAATGGAACCCTATATCACTTTTTGGCCAAATGAATTAGTCTTGATCTGAAATTTGGCATGATAGTAGGTCTCATTGAGAGCTTTCTGAGAAGCTAAAGATCATAATTTTTGGAGGTCTACAGAATATTTGAGGATTTTTCAAAGTTGCAAAATTTATGTTTCTGGTTTGCTGCACTATTCATTTGGTCTGAAATTTTTTTCTATCACCCAAAATTCAAATGATGTCCAATTGCCACGAAATTTTGTATAAAGAAACTAGATAATCATAGTGACTCATGCCAACTAGAAGCACCTCATTTGGAGGTCTAGAGAGGGAGATATAAATTTTTGAAGTTCTGTCTAGTATCAGTAATCTAGCCCGACCAGAAGTACTGTTCCATCAGTTTCTGAGATCTGGGCTTTATGAACTGATCTGGAGATATTTTTTTCTTCTAGTTAACATCCACAGATTTCTAGATTGGCATCGCTTGCATGGATTTGATTTTTGTGGAATTAATTGGACATTTTTGAAGTTCATATCAGTAAATTGTGACAGCACTAGGACCCAGTCCGACCTCTAGAGAATTTTGCATGTCAAACGCTCTGTGTGTGGGATGTCATGACTTGTACATATTTTTATCATGAAGTAGACGTCCCAAGCTTTCTAAGAGGACCAAGATTGTATGTTTTTTATTTTTCTGGATTTAGTTATGATTTTCCAAACTTTGTGACAGAAAAGAGGAAATTCTGGCCGAAAATGCAAACATGGATTTTATGTGCTCCTTTGCTTTCCACGAGTTGTAGGTTAAATTTGACAATGGAAATGAGTTATATTCATGTGTTTATATGAGAATGTGATAGATGCTTTCATATAGCCTACGGGACTCTGAAAGAAAAATTTTACCTGTAGAGAAATGTATTTTAATTCATAACTCCCTATGCCATTATATTGTTTCCATAGAACGAACATAAGATGAGGCATGGAAATTGTATGAATTGAGTCCTAGAAGTATGGTGTTATGACATACCTCCAGCTTTTCTCTTAGAGCTCACATGTCTTCACTCCATATATCCATGTAAAACACTCACACAAAGCCACGCGTCTAACTCACTTACATAACTTCATGCATAAACAAGTAACACACATAAGCATCATCCATTCATACATGCATGCACAGTCCACGTTGCAACACCTTCACACAAGAAGCATGCATCATCACACTATCACACTTCCACTCACAAGAACACATACTCGAGCAAAACAGAGGATAAGCCATGGTTTTAAGAGAAGAGGAAGCTATGGAGATTAACGTGATTGAAAGGATTAACTCGGGTAGCTCCAGGATCATCTATACTCTATTCACATTGCAGTATACATCCATTATCCATGCAGAACAGTGAAGAATAAAAGGAAGAGGCCACAGATTTCATGCATGGTTCCACATAGTAGCACATCCCCACATCACGAGGAAGTAACTTGGGTTTGAAGGCTAGAGTTTCTTAGTTCTAACATGAAGAAGCTAGAAGCAACGATTTGCAAAGCAAAAGCACGAAGAGAAGCTACACGAGTGAAGGAAGCTCTGGCTGAGAATTAAAGAAAATGCAGCTCGAGTCATAGAAAACATCAAGAAGAAGACACTGGAGCTGAGGGCTGGACAGCAATGTGAAAAATGATGTGAGAAGAGAGTTGAATCACGTGGAAGCTTAGGCATACAAAGAAGAAGCAATGTGGAATATTATAAAACAAAATGAAGTGGAGCCTACCTTATATACACATGCATGTAGCTACAGGCATAATAAATGAGAGGCAGCACGTGGAATTTTAAAAAGAAATCACATGAGAAGGGCATCCAATATACACACCATTCCATTCGAATATATCATCCTGACACACATTCAACGAAAATGCATTCCATACGCAGAACAATGTCCATTCCACTCATCCTCCTCACCACACATGCCATTCCTCATTCCATTTCCTCTATTCTTTCATGTAATAAAGCTCTAATTCCATCTGTGACTAGCTAGGAGAAAGGCTCTTAAGTTGAAGCTTGAATCTAAGGATTAGAATCAGAATTTTGGGCTAAGATTCTCATATTTTTCCAGCATTTTTCTTTTCTTATATTCTCTTGGTTAAGATTGTATTTGATTGGGAATGTGCATTGTCTATAGTTAGTGGCTAGTTAAACACTAATTAGGATACTTTTTGTTGATTAATTGATTGGATTAAACACTAGATTTTTCATTATTCTCTAATTTTCCATGTATGCCATCAAATGTGTTTGATGAAATGCATGAGTGAGATTATGTGCTTGATTGCTTGATTTGAGGATTCCTTGGTGCTTAGTTAGTTAATTAAACATCTTAGGGTGATGATTCAGAGGCTAATTAATCAGTTAATCAATCAAATTAAGTGTTCATTAATCTTAAAGACAAGAATTGATGATTTAATGTGGGATTGAGGTTTCAATTCAATATTAAATTGTTAATCTCTTGATTCTTGCGTAGTACATTTGCCGTGAACATAATTAAGAACTCTTAAATCATAATTAATCATAATTGAATTAGGATAAGGATAGTGGATACCAAGGGAGGAATCCAAAGCTAGTCATAAGTCCATTATCAACCATAATTCATCAATTAGGTAGCAATTAGGAATTTTAATTCAATTTCATTTTAATTGGTTTAAGTCAATCAAAAAACCCCCTTAGTTAGGAAATATTTAGAGCTCTTATACACTTAGAAAACCTAATTAAACATTGAATTCCATTTCCAAGGGAGATAACCTAGGTTATGCCACTAACTATAAAATCTATTAACCTAGTTTTATTTTAAGGGTTGTACAACACGACCATTTGACCATCGGATGATATAAAATACAAAACTGACCATATGAACAATATATGCACTAGAACAATAAAAAATCTCAACTTTAAAAATTCATAATTAATTCTATAGAGCTCTGATTTTTTTGCACCTTAACTTTTCAAAAAGCTTTTAATGAGCTCTACATGTCTGCAAAATTTCATGGGAAGATTCATCCATTTGGTCATTTTGTACTAAAGGGTTCTAGTTTGGTCAATTTTATGGTCTCAACTAGCATCAAAGTGTCCAATTTTGCTTCCCAAGCTTGTGTGGCCACTAGAGCATGTGGGATTCCACCAAAATGACATTCTAAACTTATCTCAAACGTGCACAAACCCAGATTTTGGAAACTCACACTCTCACCCCATGCCATATATAAGTTTACATAATGCTAGTATTGGCCATCCAATACCTAAATCATGCTATCTCATACATTTGGCATCAAATTTCATTCATGCATCATACATTTGGGTATTTACATATGTTTAAATGATTACATAATAATTTCATCATGAGATTACATCATATGCCATGTGTATGGCTACAAGATAGACATAATTAAGCTATTTCATACATTTTGATGTCAATCTCCTTCTCCTTGGCTTGGTTGCTTCTATTACCTTACTTAATTGATTCACCTATCATGTTAAGACATTGAAGAGGAGGGGATGAGATTTAAGGAATCTCAATAACTCATTTCCCTTTCAATCACACATAAAGTATGCAATACAAGTTTTAAAAATACATGCATGTGCATATTGAAACATGTGAGCATTCAAGAAACATTCGTCGTATTTGAACAAGTCATACATAGCATATATAGGCTTGCAAAGTAAGTGGACTAGCCTCACTCATTCACTTATAGATTTTGACTCTACCTTACTCTTAGAAGTCAACCTCACTTTTGGGAGACTCTTTTCTTTTTCTCAAGCAAGCTCAAAGGTTCTTGGCTTACCCTCACCATGGCTAGAGGGTTCTTGGCTTCTCCATACTCAAGCAAACTAAGGTAAGCACATAAAACATCATCTTGCATGTATAAAACATTATCATGGTACCATGGAATAAAAGCTCATGCTAAAACACTTTTCATAACTCAAAACATATATACACACATTCATGCATGGGAAAAGGTGGAGAGAGCTACCTTGCTTGCATTCACACATGTTTTGCTTGAACCTTGAGTCCTCTCCTTTGACCTCACACACCTAAGGAGGAAGAGATCATTTCTCTTGGCCTAAACACATCATATGGAAGCCAATTATACTCTTGAATTAAATTCTAAGGCCATATATTCACTAGAAAAGCTAGGTAACTCATAAGGTCCTTTTATGGTTCCATAATGCACTTAATGAAGCAACCTTAGGAAAATATCATCTTGGGTCTATTCTCTCCATCTATTTATGATTCTTGACTCCATTTAATCCTCTTAGAGTCATCACACAATCAAATCAAGGAGCCTAGCCAGGTGTTGCTTCTTTAAGACATAATATAGAACATATAAGGCCGTCTCACTATCCACGGCTTCTAAAATTTTTCTAAGGCTTCCTCTCACCCTCTTCCATCATATATGACTCAAAAATAAGTTTGGAACAAATTAAAACTACTCCTTGGTGCTCCAAACTCTCTAGGCTGTGGCTATAGACCAAGGAGACACCAAGTAAGTTTGCTTTGTTTTCTTGATAGAAGATGCACATGAGGAGCCTTCTAAGGATCTCAAGAGCTCATTCAAATACTCATTTAGGCCTAGGAACAATTACATTAAATTAGATTTTCAAGAGAGCTCATGAAACCCTAGGTTTGCTATTTTGAAATTCAATGGATTTTAATTGAATTTCCTTGCACATATTTACTCTCCTCCCTTAAATTCATAGAATTCACCCTTTGTTCTATCCAAAAGTCAAGCCCTCTTGTAGCTACATATATGGGGCAAAACAAGGAGAAGAAGGGGCAAGGAGTAATTACCATAAGATGAAGATTTTACCTCGTTTCCATGGCTTTTCTTGCTTGTTTCTCACTTTCCTTGGCCTCCTCTCTTCAAATCTGAATTTTCTACTCTGTTCTTCCCTCAAAACAGATCCATATACTTCAATAAAACCATAAGAAAGAAAGGTAAATAGAGGAGAAGAGATTTGTTAAAGAGAAAGCATGAAAAAACTAAGAAATTCCATACTTTTCCTGCCTTTTTCTTCCTCCTTCTTTTCCTCTCTTGGTGAGCCCCAAGGAGCTACTATTTTTTAGTAATTTGGGTAGAGGAAGTCATGCTTAAGAAGGTGGAAGAAAAAGGGAGAAGTTTGTGGGAGTTTCTAGAAGCAAACTTTTTCAAAAATTCCAATTTCGTCCTTCTATAATGGCAATTTCATTTTGGCTTTGTTTTATCTCCTTTCTGAGAACCTTCTTTTCCATTATATAATTTAGGTTCCCAATTTAATAAAATGCCTTTAAAATTACTAAATTTGGAGCTAAAACCTTATTGAATGAATTGTCAAAGTTCAGGCTCACCGATATTGGAAAACATACACCAAAGGGGTTTTACTAGTCCTTGGGCTTCCCATGATTTTTTAGGCCTTTGAAAACCTTGGACAAATTAAATTTCCCATTTAAAAAGCCCTCCTATGTGTTTTTCCAAAATTTATACTTATTTACAGAAATGCCATTACATTTCGTCAGTTTTCATCACAAATTGTTTCACCATCCTAGCTCCATTTTTCTTTTCGTCTGAGCTTAGGATTCTCATTTTTAGGAGCCTAGAATGCTTCTTAAATTTTTTGGGACCTTAACTAAGTCATTTGGGGGGGATTGCTTTTGTATCTGGTGAATTTCATTTGTTTACGGAGAAACTGTACATTATATTTTTTGCATTTTCTCTCATTTTGAAAGAACTTAATATTACACAATTAGCTACCAAAATCTTCATTTAACAAGCCAAATCTAGTCAAATTAAACAAAGAAATTAGTGCTAAAAGTAAGGGATAAGGAGAAGAGAAGTTAGCCAAATTTAGAGATGAATCTTGGAGCTCAAATCTTCATCTATGGAAGTCACATTCTTAGCCAGCTACCAAGGTGATTAAGCTTCCATTTAGAAGGGTAGAATAAAGGATTGAAGGGGAGAACACACGGCTACAGAGCTTTTCAAATTGGGATTGAATGATGATGCTCTCTCCAACGTATTGCTGCCTTTAATCCAAACCCAAGCCTCAGTATCATCCCTACCTCCTCACATTCTACTCGTGCTTTCCCCAAACCCAAGATTTCTCTTCTACTCCCAATACCCAAGTGCATAAAAGAATGGGCTAGACTTATGCATGAATGTCCACATGCATTTAGACCTCCCTTGAGTCATTTCCATCACATGTTCTTCTTCCCTCAAATTACATTCTACAACCCATGCTTTGTTCAATATGCTCATGAATCAGAATTATGTCCACATGAAAGAGAATAAATCATGAACTTACTACGTGGCCTGTATGTGTTTGAGTGGAATGCCATGGGTGCATTTGGTGCCCTATTGATCCATAAAGTGATTACATATGAGCTGGACATGGTGTGTGTGTTAGTTTTATAGATGTGTGAATCTAATGCCCTATGTGCATGAAATCCCAAGAGAGTAAATGTGTAAGAGAACATTTCCTTGTGAGTGCCGTGCTTTTCTTAGTGAGTTGGTGGGTCCCCCTTCATGTGTTTGTATATTTGTGACATGGAATGTGTCATGAAGTACATCCATGTGAAGGAAAGAGTTGACCATGCATAAATATGTAAGTGAATCATGTGTAACATCTAGTCCACCATAAACAACATAAATAAGTCAGTTATAAAAGGAAATCCCTTAAATAAAAAATATTTGACACCAAATCAAATTAAGAGAAAATCCTAAATAATGAAAAATCAGGATACAAGGTTTAAGATACCCAAAAACTAGAGTCAGGGTAGCTAAATAAAATCCAACGAAAATTAGTGGCATTTTTGTAAATTTTTGTACCTTTTAGAAAACTCAAATGAGGGATCTTTAAATGAAAAAATTAAATGTTTTGGGGTTTTCAGAGGCCCTAAAAGCCATAGGAACCCTTTGAATGATTTAAATCCCTTAAGTATATGTTTTAAAGCGTCGATTGACCTAAACTTTGATCGATTTGTTCAGGAAGGTTTTAAATCCAATTTGGATAAAACCAAAGGTATTTTATGAATTAGAGGACCTAAAGTTTATGATGGAAAAGATGTTTTAAAAAAAGAGTTGAAATAGCCTAAATGAAGCAAATAGGCATGTAGGGGCAAAATTGTTATTTTGAAAAATTATAAAAGAGGCTTTGATGAAGGCTATTTTTATATATTTTAATCCTCCTAACTGAAGAATTTTAATAATTAAATAAGGTTTAATGGACTTTATTAGGTAGATAATTGAGTTTATTGGGCATTACTTGCAATTTAGGAATTTATTTGCAAATTTTTTAATTTTAATGCATAAATCTCATTGAAATATTTCTTTTGTGAATTCTTCTTTCTTAATATTTTGTTTTATTTTATTCCACTTCATTTTATTTTATTTTATTTTCTTATGCAAATTTTAATGGGAAAAATATTTAAAATGAAGATGAATTGATATCATATGGAAGGCTCTTTGAGGGGGGGCAGCATAATCATCATCATTCATCTTAGTTATGCACATTCCACATTTGGGAGCTTTAAACTTCACTCATTACCCCACAAAGAATCATGCATGGTCCAGCCACGTTAAACACAAGTAGGCCATAGGTTTAGAGGTTGAAATAAATAAAGAAAAGAAGTAAATGAGGAGCAATGGGTTTTGAGAAGAAGCAAGCTCTAGCTCCCTTATTCTCACATGGAAGACACACACCATCATACACATGCATGGCTTCACTTTAAGCTACTACTAGAACACGCACATGAAGTAGCTAGCCACGAGTTCCAACAAGAGTAAAACATGAAGAAAAGCTACAGGAACTAGCAAGGAGTTAATGTGGAGAAAAGTAGTAGAAATAGAGAAGAAGCTTACATGGAAACAACACATTAGAAGCTATGGATTGGGGACTCTATGAAGGAAGCAGCCTCTGTTTTGGAAAGCAAAATGAAAAAGAGGGGGGCTAGGCTAGGAGGAATAAGTTGTCATGAGTTGGAAGGTCCTAAACAATACTTAAATGCATGGAAGATAATCATAAAGGGCTAGAGAAGAAGACACATAGAATCATGTCCAGTTTTTACATAGAAGCAGCTCCACGTAGAGAAGAAGCACACCTGAGCTTGTAGAAAAGGAATGAACAAAACCTATGGGTTAAGATGAGGCTCGAGCTAAAGGAAACAAAATAATGCATGCAAAGAACACGTGATTATTAAAAGATTTACATGAAGAAGCACGTGAAACCATACATGGGCAGCAGCAAAAAATGAACATAAAAATTTTATTATGGGTTTTTATTGAGAAGTCCATGTGAGTAATAGCAATGATGAGAATAAAAGCATTAAGAAGCCATGAGAAGAAGGAGCATGAGCTAGAAAGAAGCTAGAAGAAGCCATGAGTAGGAGAGTTGAATAGAATAGAAATTAAATACAATTATAGTAAGCAAGAAGAAGGAGCATGTAATGATCAAGAAGAGAAAACCACGTGGAAGTAGAAAAGAAAGAGCTACTATAACACCAAACTTCTAAGACTCAATTCATGCAATTTCTATGCCTAATCATATATAATTTCTATGGAAGCAACATAGTGCATTGGGAGTCATGAATCAAGATGCATTTCTTTACAGGTAACATTTTTCTTTTAGAGTCCCATGGGCCATATGGACTTATGTATCATATTCTCATATCTAAATACATAGCTACAACTCATTTCCATCACCAAAAATGGTCCAGAGGTTGTGTAAGGCAAAGGGATGCATAAAATACATAGTGGCAATTTTGGCCAAAATTTCACATTTTCTGTCATAAATTTTGAAAAATCATAACTACTTCTAGAAAAAATTAAAATTATGCATTCCTTGCCATTTTAGAAAGTTACACATGTCTAATTTATGATAAAAATATAACCAGGCCATGAAACATCACACAGAAGACGTTTGACATTCAAAAAGGAGTAGACGTCTAGCTAGCTACTGGTATTGTCATAGGTTTCTGTTACAAAATTTAAAAATGTCCAATTAATTTCACAAAAATCCAATCCTTGCAAATGATATCAATTTGGAAATATACAGATGTTAGCTAGATGGAAAAAATAACTTCATATTAGCTTAGGCACGTCCAGACCTTAAAAACTAATCAAATAGTACTTAAGGTCTGTCAAAACACCTGATTCTAGACAACAACTTCAAAAATTCATATTTCCCTCTTTAGACATCCAAATGGGGTGTTTCTAGTTGGTACAAGTCACTGAGAATGTATAGTTTCTCCCTATAAAATTTCGTGGCAATTGGACATTATTTGTGTAATGAACATAATTTCTGTAAAATGACGAAATGAGCCATATAAAAGCAAGTTCTTCAAAATGACCTAGATAATGTCTTAAAAAAATTGGAGTAGGGTCCTAGACTCCTAAAAATGATAATTCTAGGCTCATACGAAAAGAAATATAGTTAGGATGGAGAAACAATTTGTGATGGAAACTAACAAAACATAATGGCATTTTCATCAAGAAGTTCAACTTTTTGAAAAACATATAAGAGGGCTTTTTAAATGAAAATTTTGAGTTTCTCAAGGTTCTCAGAAGCCCTAGAATTGGTAAAGCCTCTCCAGTGTACGTTTTTCAATGTCGATTGACACATACTTTGACCAGTTCGTTCATTAAAGTTTTAGCTCCAAATTGAGTGATTCCAAAGGCATTTTATTAAATTGGGAACCTATATTTTATAATGAAAAGGACAATTCTCAAAAAGGAGCTAAAATGAAACCAAAATGAAATTGCCATTATGGAAGGATGAAATTAGAATTTTTGAAAATGTGTATTTCTAAAAGCTCCCACACACTTCTCTTTTCTTCTCCCATCTTCTTAAGCATGAAATTTTATGCCCAAAATGCAGAATATGATCTACTCTCTTAAGCTTACAAGAAGGGGAAGAAAAAGAGGAGAAAAATCAAGGAAAAGGTAGGTAAATCTATGGAATTTCATGCTTTTTCTTCCTTCAACCTTGCTCCCCTTCTTCTTTGCTTTCTTTCTATTATTTTCTTGAGATGTCTGGTTTTGTTTTGATCCAGAACTTAGAGGGGTAGCTTGAAAACTTTGAGGAGATACAAACCAAGAAGAAGAAGGCTTAAAAGCACACTTGAATCTAAGATAGTTTTTTATTATAGTTGCTTCTTCTCCTTGCTCCATAAGTGTGTATGATTTTGACCAAGAGTATAACCACATAGGGGGAGGTTTTTCTGCTTAAAAGAAAGAGAGAAACAAGGGTTTTAGGCCATGGGGAGATGGAATATGGCAAGAAATCCCAAGGAAAACTAATAGAAAATAAGATAGAAAAGTGTAGGCTTTTTTAGGGTTTTGTAAAATCTGATTTTATGTGAGTAATTCCTTGGCTATTTGAATATTTCCTTGAGCTCCTAAGACCTCTAGAGACCCTTCCAAGTGGCTTTCCCATCAAGGAAAAATTAAGAAGCTTGTGAACTCCTTCCTTCATACATTTCTTGACCTAGGCTAGTTCATAAAGCTAAGGAGTATTTTGATTTGTTCTACCCTTGGTTTAGGACTTTATATGATGTTAGAAGATGGGAGAAACTACTAGAAAAAATTTAAGAGTCATGGATTAGAAGATGGAGCAATGGTGTCCATAATAATGTCTTAAAAAGCAACTTGATTTTCCAATAGTGCAAGTAAATGTGTAAGGGCTCCAAGGACCTTAAATGAGTCCAAGAAGTCTAGAAATAACAAGAGAATGGAACCTAAAAATTGAATTCCAAGAGTTGCTTCATTAAACTAATTATGGAACCATAATGCCAAGTATAAAACCAAGTGTATGTTTAAGCTCTAATTTAATATCTTGGCTTGCTTTAAGTATGTGATTATGTGTTCCTTATGATGCCTAGACCAAGAGAACAATCAACCACCTAAGTGCTCTTGTGAAATCAAGGAGGGTAAGGAATTAGCAAAGTAAGTATGCATAAATTGAAAGATAGCTCTCCACCTTATTCTTTATATTTTCTTGTATGCATATGTATGTCATTGTGTGCTTGTATGTGTTCTTATAATATGGTAATATGCCATATGATCTCATGGAATTGCATTGGTACCAATGTGTGCTCTTGAATGCCTATAAATGTTGTGTGAGACAAGGGTTTGGTTTTGGAGACTTGAACAGAGGAGGGAGGAACGAGGTTACGCATATTTAATTAAGGCCCACTAACTCATATGTCACTCACAAGTCCCTCCAGTCCCATTCACATACATCCATATTTTCATAATGCTCTGTTCTGGTGAGTAGAGATATTTACGTGGGAATGAGTGGGAAAAAGAAGAAGTAGCATACGTGGAGACAAGTGCAGAACATTTGAGGTGTTTATGTAGGGAGAAAGTGAGAAAGGAGCTTGGGAGCAACAGATGAAGGAACTCTCAGCTAGAGCTAACGTGAAGAAGCTAAAAAAACAACAAGCTCACAAACACACACTCAGGAGCTATCTCACATTGCCACACAACCATGCATTCAATATTCTCACATGAGCAAGCCATGGTTTAAGTGAGGAGAAGGAAGCCCAAACATGGGCAAAACTGTAACTGAAGAAGCTTGTAAGGAAGCCACGAGTTTGTGCAGTATAGGCAATTCCCATGTAAGCTACACGAGCAAAACAGAGTTGAAGAAGTTATGTGGAAGAGCTTGGGTTGATGTAGGAGAAATAAGCTAAATGAGTTAAAGGAGCTGGGCTGGATGCATAAGCTAAGAAGAAGACACGTAAAGAAGAAGAATGAGCTACACGTGAGATAAAAAGCTACGGGTTGGAAGGAAGGAACAAAAAGGAGCTAGTGGTAGAGAAAGAAAGCACACATAGAAGGAACAAAGCAGTATGTAGGCTTAAGCTGGAAGAGAAGCAAAGAAGCTGACATGGAAATCACGTAGAGGCAACATGAAAGAAAAGATTTCCATGAGTTGAAAGAGCTTTTGAAAAGAAGCTCAGCTAAAGGAGTTACTGGATTGAATACATGATACAAAAAGAAATGAAGAAGCATGCAAAGTTGATGTAGGAAGCCTGGGCTGAAGCTTAAATGAAGACGTGTAATAACACGAAGGAAGGAGCTGTGGGCTTATTTGAAATGAACCACGTGGAAGAAGCTGTGAGTTGATTTTTCTGAGCACGTGAAGAGCAAAAATGAGCCACGTGATTCTTAATAAGAATTAAGCTATGGGCAAAATTGAAGGAAAGGCACGTGAAAGGTAGCATATGATCATAATACAGGTTGACGTGGGAATAATTGCAAGATGAATGAGCTAGAGTTTAGAGAAGGTTGACTTGTATTAATGAAGTATGAGCTGGAGATTGAGTGATCAAAGAAAACATGTGAGAGGGTGTAAATGTAAAAGAGAGGGCGAGCATGAATGCGAGAAAAAGAATAGAAGCTGTGGGAAAAAAAAAGGGGATGTGAATAATACAATAGAGAGACGCAGGAGCTCTAAAGACAAACGAAGGAGTTCATTCATTGATTTCTCCATGGCTGTAACTCATCTCATCAATTTTCTTCCATTTAATTCCTCCATGATAGCTTGAAATCTTCTTGGTGGCTAGCTAAAGATAGGATACTCTCATATGCATATTTGAGCTCCATATTTCCTCACCAATTTGGATAAAAATTTCTTTGCTCAATCTTTTAATTTTAGCATTATTTCCCTTATTAATTTGACTAGGTTTAGCTTATTAATTGAGAAATTTAATTGATGGAAATTATTAGATTTATTTGATTTGTGGATTAAGTGTAATTTGATATTTGAATTTTAATTGTGATCTCTACATGTTTATGGAAATTCCAAATTTAGTAGCAGTGCAATTTACTCTTAATTTCCTCTTGATTATAGGCCAATTGATGCAATGGTTGTTAAATTAAGTGGTTGGAATTGTTATGCAATTAATTTTTTGAGGAATTCATTAATCTAATTGGTTAATTAGCATCTTAAGTGGGTTGTGTAATAGATTTTATTGAGCAATTAGGATTGGTTATAGTGTGTTCTTGTTCTTAATTCAATTGATTAATTTTTCAAGGTTTCTTGTGGTTGCAAAATCTTTGAATAAGTGGTGAATTGAATCTTGGATGGTCATTCAAGAGTTTTTATAGAGAATACACTAATGAGCAAGAATTTAAATCCAAATTGGTACACTAAAAAGGAAGCAAGGAAAATTGAGTTCTAGGGAGTCTATTTAAAAGCTAGCTACCATAATTTCTTAATTGTTCACTTCATTTAGTCTTAAGTTTTTTATTCTTGTCATTTAAAATTTAGTTCAATTAAATTTTAGTAATCCAAATCCCCTAAACAATTTTTATTTAGTAATACTTGGAACACTCTTTCATAAACAACTTGAGGCACAAATTCCTTGGGAAATGACCTTGGTTGCACCATTACCTACAAAATTTATTTTTTTACTTAGTTTTATTTGAGATTGCGCAACACAATCATCAATGACTAATAAGGCATTCATACTGCCATTCACCGTGGCTAACATATCATTCACCACAGCTAATTAGCCTTAAGTTCAGCCTAGTTTCTTGTCTAAGTATTAGCCATGATAAGAAACTCTCTAGATTACCTCACTGCTTCTTGGAATAATTGGCTGCGGCTAACGGCCTCTAATTGGTTTACTTTTTCAAGGATTCAATTTTCATCTTTAGCTACCAACCTGAGCCTCATTGCCTCTATATCTAGCCCATCATCAAGCTAGAGGGTTCTATCTCCTACTTCATTCATGCATAGTTAGCTATTACCTCTGGACTATCAGGGCTCTAAAGAGTGTAGCTTGTAACTCAAACCTCTGGCTTGAGGGAATTAGCCTTTTGGGCTCTAAAACTTATCTAGACATTTGGGTGTTATGGCTAGGGGGTGATTATTTTTCTCACTTCCCCTCTAGCCTAGTCTTGTGTAGCCGTAGTCTCATCTCCGGCCATGCTGTATGTAACGAACGTAATTTTCTGAAAATGACGAAATAAGCCATATAAAAGTAAGTCCTCAAAAATGACTTAGATAATGTCCCCAAAAATTTGGGTAGAGTTCTAGACTCCTAAAAATGATAATTCTAGGCCCAAACGGAAAGAAAATAGAGTTAGGATGGAGAAATAATTTATGATAGAAACTGATGAAATGTAATGGTATTTTCGTAAAAAAGTGAAACTTTTGAAAAATCACATAGGAGGGCTTTTTAAATGAAATTTTTGAGTTGTCCAAAGTTCTCAGAGGCCCCAAAAACTATGGAAAGCCATGGGACTGGTGAAACCCCTCTGGTGTATGTTTTTCAACATTAGTTAACCCGAACTTTGACCGATTCGTTCGGTAAGGTTTTAGCTCCAAATTGAGTGATTCCAAAGGTATTTTATTAGATTGGGAATCTAAATTTTATGATGGAAAAGAAGGTTCTCAAAAAGGAGCTAAAATGAAATTGAAACAAAATTGCTATTATAGAAGGGCAAAATTAGAATTTATGGTTTCTTGAATGTTCTAAAGAGTTCCACACTTTTCTCCCATCTTCTCCTCTTTAATGAGCACGACCCATTCTGCCCAAAATATAGAAAATCTTCAGCTCTCTTAGGCACACCAAAGGGAGGAGAAAAAAAGGAAGAAACCTAAGGAGAAACTAAGAATTTCATGAAATTTCTTGCTCCATCTTCCTCCAATCTTGTTCTCCTCTCTTCCTCCTTTCTTTCCATGGATTTTTTGAATGATTTGGTTTTATTTTTGACCCAGACCTAAAGGGAGAATTTCGAATTTGCTAAGGAGAAGAGAATAAAGGAGAAAGACACTTGAAAGCTCACTTGAATCCTAGGTAATCTTTGCTTTTGTTGCATCTTCTCTTCCCCCTCCCTTTGTGTGTATTTCAGCCAAGAACAAAACCAAAGGAGTAGAGGATGTTCTATCCAAATACAAGGAGGGAACAAGGGTTTTAGGCCATGGGGAGATGGAATATGGCAAGAAATTTCAAGAAAAACTAATAGAAAACAAGTTAGAAAAGTATAATGTTTTCTAGGGGTTTTGCAAAATCTGATTTTGTGTGAATGTTTCCTTAGCTATTTGAATGTTTCCTTGAGCTCCTAAGACCTTTAGAAAGCCTCCCAAGTGGCTCTCCCATCAAGGAAAAATCACAAAGTCCATGAACCTCTATTATGGTGCATATTTCAGCCAAGCTAGGTTCATTAGGCTAGGGGATGTTTTAATTTGTTCTAGCCTTGGTTTGGGACTTTATATGATGTTAGAAGATGGGAGAAACCATTGGGAAAAGTTTAGGACCATAGGTTGGGAGATGGGACAATGGTGTCCATAATGGTGCCTTATGAAGCAACTTGGTCTTTCAATGGTGCAATTAACTATGTGATGGCTCCAAGGACCTTAAATGAGTCCAAGAAGTTTAGAAATAACAAGAGAATGGAGCCTAGAACTTGAATGATACGAGTTGCTTCAATGGACTATTTATGGAACCAATATGCCCATTATGGAACCGAGTGTGTGTTTAAGAGTGAACCTAGTGTCTTGGCTTGCTTTAAGTGTGTAATTGTGTGATGTTTGTGATATCTAGGTCAAGAGAACCCTACTCCACCTAAGTGCTCTTGTGAAACCAAGGAGGGGAAGAAAATTGCAAAGTAAGCTTGCATAAATAAAAAGGTAGCTCTCCACCTCCTTCTTTTTGCATTCTTGTGTGCATATGTATGTCTTAGTGTGCTTGCATGCATTCTTGATGCTTGATAACATGCCACTTGATCTTTGTTGTGCATTGGTACCAATGTGTTGTCTTGAATGACTATGGTTGTGGAATGGGCTCATAAGGGTGAGGTGATGCCAAAAGTCCCTTGATGAAGGTGAGGAGATGCCAAAAGTCCCATGGCATGGGTGAGAGAAGGCCAAAAGTCCCTTGAATGGGTGAGGCAAAGTCAAAAGTCCCTAGACCAAGAGTGAGGCAAATCCAAAAGTCCTAGAAATTGGGTGAGGCTAAACCAAAAGTCCGTAGAGCATGAAAGTAATCTTGGCATGTGAATGTGGCATGGAATGGAATTTATTGCACACTTTATGCTTGTATAGTTATGCATTTGCTATATGTATGCCTTGAATATGGTGTGAATGGGTGTGTGAGCTATTGACATTCTTGGAATCTCACTCCCCTTTCCCCCTCATCCTTGAATTGTCTAGGTGGTGTTCCAAGTCAAGGAGATGCAAGCCAAGGACATTGAACATCTTTGTTTTGGTGTATCATGTACTTTAAATGGTGGTTAAATGTCAAAGTAATGATGTATGTAATGTTTTTGTGATGTAAGACCATGGACAAGTGTAAAATGATGTATGAATATGATGTAGACTTTATATGACACTAAATCAATAGCATTGTGTAAATTGGCTCTTGAATGGCTTGATATAACTATGCATAAATAGATGTTGAGACCAAAATGAGATGTATGAGGTTTGAGATCACTTGAACAGTCTCCACAAGTCATATTTGTGCTTTGAAACTTGCCCAAGGGGTGCCAAACTCAAGAAGAGACCATTTCGTGCAAAGTGACTCTTGGTAGGAAGCAAAAATGACCATTTCATAAGGCTATGTCACTTTTTGTCCAAATAAGCTCTTCTTGATCTGAAATTTGGCATGCATCTAGAGCTTATTGAGGGCTTTCTAAGAAGATAAATTTGGTAATTTTTTGGAGTTCTGTGGAGTATTTAGCGAATTGTTGAAATTGGAGATTTTTCTAGTTTTGGTCCTTGATACTGTAGCACTGGTCCGAAATTAAATTCTGTCGCTCATGGGGAAAACATTGTCCAATTGCCACGAAATTTTATACAGATAAACTAGACATTCACAGAGACTTTTTCCAACTGGAAGCACCTCATTTTGAGGTCTAGAGAGGGAGATATGAATTTTTGAACATTCTGTCCAATATCAGGATCCTTACCCAACTTGAGTTACTGTTCTATTGAATTTCGAGAATTGGGCTACTTTAACTGGTCTGAAAGTATTTTTCCCCTCTAGCTAATATCAACATATTTACATATTGTTATTATTTGCACAGATTGGATTTTTTTGGAATTAATTTGACATTTTCAAAGTTTGCTGCAGAATCTGTGACAGCATCAGGAGGCAGTTTGAACTCTGGACCTTTTTGAATGTCAAACGCCCTCTGTGATGGTTTTTATGGTCTGTGCATATTTTTATTGTGAATTAAACATCTGTAGCTTTCTAGAATGGCCAAGAATGTGTGATTTTGATTTTTCTAGAATTAGTTATGATTTTTCAAATTTAGGCCAGGAAAGGGGCCAAATCTGGCCAAAAATAAACCTCCATATTCTAGGTTCCATTTTGGTTTCCATGAGTTGTAGGCATGATTTTATAATGCAAATAAGTTGTACACATGTAATTAAATATGGGAAAGTATAGTATGGGGTCACTTGGCTCACATGACACGAAAAAAATTTTTTATACGCAACGCAACGCAAAAATAAATAATATTTTAATGCAATTTTCTTGCCTCTTATATGTATTGATTGATATAAGATATAAAGATAGCATGGAATGAGCTAAGAAATTATGGTATTACACTGTATCACTGCTTGTCTCTACATTATGTGAGACCCCTCAAAATGATTTGGATATAAATACTAGAGAGAATTAGGCCTCACATACTTTCTCTAGCAATCCTCTTTATATCAATGAAATCATTTCTCATTGTTCATACCTAGGGCTTGCCACTGATCCCGATGAGCTATCATATCTTATAGAGCTCTAGCCATCAAATCAATTAACTCTACTTAAAATATTCTATAGGCTAATTATTCCCAATGTCCATTGGCTACTATAAGACCATTGTACAACTTACTTATCATAAACATGGCCATAAATTATCCTCATACACCTAACATGTCTCATATACGGCTCTAACTATCCCTTTAAGCCTTTACATAGTTCTATTGCCATATCTTCAAGCCAAATCTACTTTGAGAGAGCCTGAAACTTTGCTCTAACACCTATAAATGTAACACCATACTTCTAAGACTCAATTCATGCAATTCCCATGCCTTATCACATATAATTTCTATGGAAGCAACATAATGGCATAGGGAGTCATGAATCAAGATGCATTTCTCTACTGGTAAAATTTTTCTTTCAGAGTCCCGTGGGCCATATGGGCTTATGTATCATATTCTCATATCTAAATACATATATACAACTCATTTTCATCACCAAAAATGGTCTAGAGGTCGTGCAAGGCAAAGGGATGCATAAAATACATAGATGCATTTTGGCCAAAATTTCACCTTTTTTGTCACAAATTTTGAAAAATTATAACTAATTCTAAAAAAATCAAAATCATACATTCCTTGCAATAATGGAAAGCTACACATGTATAATTTATGTTAAAAATATGACCAGGTCATGAAACATCACATAGAAAATGTTTGACATTAAAAAAGGGTTAGAGGTCTAGTTAGCTACTAGTACTATCACAAGTTTCTATTACAAACTTTAAAAATGTCCAATTAATTCCAAAAAAAATTTAATCCATGCAAATTATACCAATCTAGAAAGATAAAGATGTTATCTAGATGAGAAAAATAAATTTAGATCAGATTAGGCATGTTAAGACCTCAAAAACTAATCAAATAATACCTAAGGTTTGTCAGAACCCTCAATGCTAGACAAAAATTTCAAAAATTCATATCTCCCTCTCTAGACATCCAAATGAGGTGCTTCAAGTTGACATAAGTCACTGGGAATGTACAGTTTATCTCTATAAAATTGTGTGACAATTGGACATCATTTTCCCCTTGAATGACAGAATTCATTTTCAGACCTGAGTGAATAGTACCCTTAACTAAAATCAGAAAATTTTCTAACTTTGAAAATTCATCAAATATTCCATAGACCTCTGAAAATTATACACTTTCACTTACCAAAAATCAATCAAGAAAATCTAAATGTTTGCCAAGTCTTAGATCAAGAAGAGCTCATTTGGACAAAAAATGGTATATGGCTTTAAAGAGGTCAAATTTTGCTCCATATGAGGTATCAAAATGTCCAAATGGTCTCCTTTGATGTTTGGCACCTCTTGGGCAAGTTTAAAAGCATGGATATAACTTGTATGAACTATCCAAGTGGTCCCAAACCTCATTCATCTCAATTTGACCATTCCACTTCTATTTATACATACATTTCCATAATGCTAGTTGGCTATTACATATCCAAAATGCACATTCTCATGCATATGACCTTAGCTCTCATTTATACATAACATATCAACATAGTTACACATGCTCATATGGTTACATAACAATTTCTAAAGGGATTACATCATATGCCATGTGTATGGCTAAAAAGGAAACAAAACTAGACATATTCATATACTTTGATGCCAATCTTCTTCTTCTAGGCTTGGTAACCTCCATCACCTTGCTCAATTGTTCAACCTAATATGTTAAGGCATTGGAGAGGGGGGGATGAGATTCAAAGAATTCTAATAGCTCATCTCCCATTCAATCACATGTAAAGCATGCAATATAAGTCTCATAAATGCATGCATGAGCATATTGACATGTGCAATCATTTAAGCAGCATTCTTAGATTTTGAAAAAGTTATATATAGCATACATAGACTTGCCAAGTAAGTGGATTAGCCTCACCCATTCACTTATGAATCTTGGAGTTGCCTCACCCATTTCTTTAAGAGGTTCTTGGACTCAACCTTACTCTTGGGAGTAAACCTCACTTTTGGGAGATTCTTTACTTTATCTCAACCAATTCTAAGTTTTCTTGGCTCATCCTCACCATGGCTAAGGGTTCTTGGCTTCCCCACACTTAAGCAAACTAAAACAATTATCATAAAACATCATTTGCATATATAAAACATCATCATGGTACCATGGAATAAGAGCTCATACTAAAATACTTTTCATAGCTCAAAACATATATACACACATTTAAAGACAATGGAAGCACACAATCATGCATGAGAGAAGGTGGAGAGAGATACCTTACTTGTATTTACACACTTTTTCCTTGAGCCTTAAGTCTTCTCCCCTGACCTCATACACCCAAGAAGGTGGATATCATTTCTCTTGGCCTAGACACATTATATGGAAGCTAATTATACTCTTGAATCAATTTCTAAGACCACACAATCACTAGAAAAGCTAAGTGACTCATAAGGCTCTTTTATGGTTCTATAATGCACTTAATAAAGCAACCCTTGGAAAACATCATCTTGGCTCCATTCTCTCCATCTATTTATGATTCTTGACTCCATTTAAACCTGTTAAAGTCATCTCATAATCATTTCTAGGAGCCTAGCTAGGTGTTACTTCTTTAAGCCATATTATGGAACATATAAGGCCATCTCACTATCTATTGTTTCTAAAAATTTTTCAAGGCTTGCTCTCATACTCTCCCATCACATATGATACAAAACTAATTTTGGAAGGAATTAAAACACTCCCTAGGTGCATAAACTCTCTTAGCTGAAGTTGTGCTTTCATATGGAACCAATAGAGTTATTTTAATTTCTTTGATGAGAGAAGCATATGGGAGGCTCTCTTGGTGTCTTAGAAGCTCATATATACTCTTAGATAACTTAAATTACTACTAAGAAGCTTCATCTTAGCCTAGGTGTAACCGAATCATTAAATTCCATAGCTTACATTCTAAAGCTCCCTTTTTTAGTTCTAGTTGTATATTCTTAATCCTCACACTCCATAACCTTTGGTTTCATCGAAAACACATAAAGAAAATATCTCCTCCTCACTTTCTCTCTCTAGACCTAAGCTTAAATGGCTTGAAAATACAAGATTTTGCAAGTGTTTCAAGTGAAGTCTTACCTTAAAACAGAGCTCTCTTTGTGTAGATTATTTTTCATCGATTGATTTCTTGAGAAGAATTTCTTTTTAGCTTGGGCTAGACCTGAATCTTCAAGTTTTTTAAGTTAAGAAAACAACCATTAGAGAGCTCTTAGAGAGAGGAACAACTTTCCTAACTGGTGCAGGATGAAACGAGACCGTTTACTTACCTAAACAGAAGCTTAAACTTCTTCTCTCTCTCCCCTCTTAATGTCACGCCATTGCTACCCATTTTTCTACAAATAGAAACTTGGAGAAGGTGATGACATGTAATCTTACTTAAGAAGCCTCTTTTACAATTTTTCAAAATGACTATTTTGCCCCTACGTGCCTATTTGCTCCGTTTAGGCTCATTTTAACTCCCTCTTGAGAACCATCTTTTCCATAATAAAATTTAGGTCTTCTAATTGATAAAATACCTTTGGTTTCATCCAAATTGCATTTAAAATCTTCCTGAATGAACTAGTCAAAGTTTAGGTTAATCAACGTCGAAAAATATCTACCAGAAGAGCTTTAGCTATCCCGGTGCTTCCCTTAATTTTTAAGGCCTTTGAGAATCTCAGAGAGCTCAAAAATTTCATTTAAAAAGACTTCCTATGAGAATTCCAAATATTTTCTCAAAATGACAAAAATACCCTTATATTTCGTCAACCTTTTGTTACATTTCATTTTTTTATTCTAGCTTTATTTTTCTTTCTATCTGAGCCTAGGATTCTCACTTTTAGGAGTCTAGAATTCTTTTTAAATTTTTTGGGATCTTAACTAAGTCATGTCGTGGGGTGAATTTCATATATTTATGAAGAAACTATAAGTTACATTTCTCGTGTTTTCTCTCTTTTTTAGAAAATCGGATATTACAATGATGGGTTGATGTAGAGCTATAGTAGGATTAACGAACAATTAGAAAATCATGTGAATAGTGTATGAAGCTCCTAATTGTGAAGGCAATAGATCACATGAAAGTGAGGCATGAGCGGGGCACGTAATTTGCTAAAATACATAAGGGTAGAATGTGAAGAAAAGACAGGGTAGCTAGTTAAAGAAAAATGCAAAAAATGACGTGGGAATGAGCTATGGACTAACTTATAAGCATGTGAAATGATTAAAAAACTAGGTGAGAAGGGCCATTCATCTAGAGGATCAATCCATTGAATAAATCAATATTCTATCATAATTTTTTTCACACACCCTATTCATGCACATTCCATTCATAGATTCTTCCATTCTTCACTCCATATGCTGTAGCCATTTTCCCACTCCATCATCCTTCCATCTCTATTCCAATGAAGCTTTAATCCTCTATCTAGGATTAACTTGGAAGAAGACTCTTATAGAAGCTTGAATCCATGGATTACAAATAGGATTTTGGCTAAGATTTACCTATTTTTCTAGTACTTTTCCTTTTTTTTTTTACATGCTTGGTTGAGATGTGTTTGATTGGGAATTTGTGTTATTAGTAATTAGTGGATGGTTAGACACTAATTAAGATACTTTTTGTTGATTTATTGATTGAATCAAGTGTTGAATTTTTCATTATGAATGCAATCAAGGTGTTCGATAAAATGCATGAGTGAAATTGTTTGATATGAGGATTTTTTTAAAGTTTAATTGGTTAATTAAATATCTTAGGGTGATAATTTAGTGGCTAATTTATCAATTAATTAATCGAATTCAAGTGTTCATTGTTCTTAAAGGAAAGAATTAATGTAGTATAGGATTAAGGTTTCAATTCAATATTATCTTATTAATTTCTTAAATCTAGAATAGTAATTTAAGATCATTTGCCATGAATACAATTAGGGACTCTTAGACCAGAATTAATTACAATTGAATTAGGATAAGGATAGTGGATACCAAAGGACGAATCCAAAGCTAGTCACATGTCTATTCACCCCATAATTTATGCAATTAGGTAGTAGTTAGTCATTTTGTTTTAATTTAATTCTAGTTAATCTAATTAGATCAAAAACCCCTTTTAAATTAAGTAGTTCTAGGATCTTTATATACTTAGAAAACCCAATTGAACTTTGAATTCCATTTCCTAGAAAGACGATCTAGGTTGCACCACTAGCTATATATATTTTCTAATCTAGTTTATTTTGAGGTTGCAAGACACGACTGTCAGGCTTCTTAAGTAAGATTACACCTCATCATCTTCTCCAAACTTCCATTTTTAGAATTTTAGAAAGCTATGGCGTGACATTAGGGGGGAGAGAGAGAAGAAGTTTGAGCTCTCGTTTAGGTAAGTAAACGACCTTGTTTCATTCTGCCCTAGTTAGAAAAGTTATTCATCTCTCTAAGTGCTTTCCAATGGTGGTCTTCTTTTCTTGAAACTTGAAGATTTAGGTTTAACCCAAATCAAAAAGGAACTCTTTTCAAGAAGCCAATTGGTGAAAAATAATCTCTGTATAGAGAGCTTCTTGTAAGGTAAGACTTTACTTGAAACACTTGTAAAATCTTATGTTTCCAAGCCATTTAAGTTTCAATCTAGAGAAAGAAATTAAGAAGGAGAGTTTTTCTTTGTGTTCTTGATGGAACCAAGGGTTATAGAGTGTGAGGATTAAGAATATACAACTAGACTTGAAAATGAAGCTTTAGAATGCAAGTTGTGGAATTTAGGAATTTGGTTGCACCTTGGCAAATATGAAGCTTCCTAATGACAATTTAAGTTGTCTAAGAGTATGAATGAGTTCTCAAGACACCTAGGAAGACTTGCATATGCCATTTCCCTGAAGGAAATGAAGCAAACTCCATGAGTGCATAAGATAAGGGGTGTCTCGACCAAAATAAAACCATGTACCTAGGAAGTGTTTTAAATTGTTTTAAGCCTAGAATGAGACTAGATACGATAGATGAACGTCAAAGGAAGCTTTGAAAAAAATTTAGAACCCTTGGTTTGTGAGATGGAGGTGTAGGCTCCACATGAGACATAAAGAAGTAACTTATAGCAAGGCTCCTTAAAATGAATTTATGATGACTCCAAGGAGTCTAAATAGAGTCAAGAGACTTAGATTAAAGGAGAAAATGGAGTTAAGATCATGAATTCCAAAAGTTATTTTATTATGCCTTGTATGGAGACATATTAGAGCCATATGAGAAAATAGCATGGCATAGAGTTGTGAGAAGCTTAAGCTTGTTCCTATGAGTGATTCAAGTTTAAGGGAAAAGTGTGATGTTCTTGCTCCAAGGTAGCTTTCTAACCTTTCTCTCATACATGGCTTGAATGTTTACTTGTCTTTGAGCATTTGTGTGTATGTTTGAACCATGAGAAATGTTTCTAGTTGTTGCCTACAAGCTATGGTACTATTATGCTTCTTGAAATGTGTTTATGTATGCAATATAGCTTGAATAGGTTTGGTTATGCCAAAAGTCCCTTAGCAAGGGTGAGGATGAGCCAAAAGTCCCTAGAAATGTGTGAGATAAAGACAAAAGTCTGAAGAAGAGTAAGGCTAAGTCAAAATTCCCTTAAGAATGGGTGAAGCAAATCTGAAAGTCCCAAGAAAGTTGGGTTAGGCTAGACCAATGCCCTTAAAAGCCTATATTTAATATATATGAGCTCACATGACCAAGAAAATGTTTTATGTATGTTCATGAGAAGCTTGGATGACATGCATGCATTCTTTAACATGTTTTAGCATCCATTATATATGTTTGAAAGGGTAAAGAGTTATTGGAATTCTTTAAATCTCATTTTTCCCCTCTATATGCCTAATTATATCTAGGTGAGCCAAGTGGACTAAAGATTGGAGGCCAAAGGTCTTGAAGCATGGCACTTTGATAAAGAAGTAGAAAAATAAACATTTTAATAGCATATTGATGTCAAGAATTGTATCCATGTGATATATATGAGATGTAATCATTTGAACAAGTTTAAATGTATACAATTATGATCTATGTATCAATCTTGAAGCCAAATGAATGTATATGTTGGAGATTGACATCCTAGCTCCCTTATATGCATGTGTATAAATATGAGTGGCATGGTGAGATTTAGCTCCATGGTGATTTGGATCATTTGGCAAGATTTTATATGTTGTGATCATGCTTTTGGATGTGCTCAAGTGGCTATGGAATAAGAAGAACGCTTTTTGGTGCCTTAAGACATTAAATTGGACTTCAAAAGTGACTGTTATGTGTGCTGATCCAAAATCTAACCAAATGAATGATTTTTTTCCATTACATTTGGCCAGTAGGTAGGTCTCATCTAGAGCTTTTCATAAAGCTAAATAATACTTAATTTGGAGATCAACATAATTTATTATGATTTTTCAAATTAGTCAAATTATACAGAAATGGTATGTGCACTATTCATATGGTTAGTTTATGTTTCTATGTCACACATAGGCCAAATGAAGTCCAATGCCTATGAAATTTTACAAGCCTAAACTAGATATCATAAGCCTTCCATATCCATCAAGATTACCTTATTTGGAGCTCTATAGAGGGAGAACCAAATTTCTGAAGTTGCATGATAGTATTAGTAATGTAGCTTGACCTTTAGTGTTGTTCCATTATTTTTTGTAAGTTAAATGACACTACATTGGTTTGGAATTAGTTTTAATCATTAGTTAATATCTAGAGTTTTCCAGAATGGTATGGTTTGCTTGATTTTGATTTTTCTAGAATTAGTTATAAATTTTTTAAATTCACATCAGAAATCTGGCATGCTAACCCAAGAGCAAAACTTGATTTTTCTAATATATGGCTTCAAACCCAAGATATATGTGATGAATTGTGATGTTTATGACTTGATTGGAGTCTTATGGATAGGAAATAATATTGATGAGTTCATATGGTTCCTAGAGCTATGAATCATGTATGTGGCCTCCCAATTATACAACTTTCCATGTGTGAAAGTGTATGTTTTCGTACAAATCTCTTCCATTATACAATTGTTTAACCTGTGCCTCTCTATTCAGTCTAGTGTATGTGTGTTCAACTATGCATTTGATTATGTGGAAGAATGAGTATGTGTGCCTTCTGATCTAATCCATGTATGAGTATATGCTTCTTATGCCTCATTTCTTTTTTTTTTTCATTTTTGTTTTCTAAAATTCCATAAAAAATGTGGACTATCATTCCCTCCTTGAAATTGCACACTTGAAGCTCATTTCTTCTCTAAATCAATTTCTCTATTTAAATTCCAATCGCCCATTAAAATCTACAAAAATAATAAAAATATTAAGTAGAAAAATTTACAAAATTATTTAAAAGAATTTATGCATTAAAAATAAGTAATTTTGCAAATGAATTCCTAGAATGCAAAAATGGCTAATAAAATCAAATTCATAATTCATTATTAAAATTTCAAATATAAGGGAAATACAATATGTAAAAATGATGTTTATCAACTCTCCCATACTTAAGCTTTTACATTCCTGGGTAAAAGAAATCAAAAGTCCAAGGAAAGACTAATGAAAAGAAACCAAAAAAATAAAATTGTGCAGGTTACTAAATACAAAGAAGATCATAACACATCAATATCCTAACTCTTTAAGTCATATTACTTGCATCAATGCAACAAGTACCATGGTAATATACTTAACAAAAATGAAATGCAATGATAGTCCCTTACATAGATTAGTATTTGCCACTCTATTTTTTAGTGTTTAGGATGAAGTGTTTACTCTTAAATTCTAACCTATCCTACTTTACTACCATATACTTGGCTATTATCTATATCTCTGCCATTCAAAATGAAATGCCAATATATGAATCATAAGGTCTTTATCATGGTTGTAATATAGGCCAAAATAAGAAGCAAGTGGTAAACAAAAGAATGAGGAAAATTCAAAAAGCAAAGTAGATACTTAAAATCATCAAGAGCATAAAGTAAAAGAATATAGAGCGGCATAAATTTGCATTTTAAGGCCCTATTCACTACAAACAAGCATGTACACAAATGATACAAAAATAACTCTTCTTTCTTTCTTTCCCTTTTCTTTTTCCCATTTCATTTCATTTCATATACTTTTCTTTTGCTTTTTATATAAATGTTTTTGTGTCTTTTTTCCCTTTCTTCAAACTTTTTGTTTTTTTGTTTTTGTTTTTTAACTATTTATATTTTCAAAAAGAACAAACAATTGCTCTAAAAATTGATTTGAAAATGCACTTCCACCCACCTTAGCAAGATGCAATGCTCTTAATAATTAAAAGTATCTTAATCAAGGTAGGAAGGATATTTAATTACTTTTTGTGGCTAAAATGGTTAAAAAGAAAACATACAAGGGTCAAAGGGGCAAAACAAATGGATAAAACACATAAGGGATAGTTCTTTAGCTCTAGCTAAAATAAAACAAAATAAGAATGAATGCGTTAATCATTTTCACACATGACAAATGAACAAATGAAACCTTGAATAAGATTCAAGCTAAGTTCTAGAGTAAAAGCAAGATAGGGAATACATACAAGAAATGAATATCACTAGGCACAAAATCTCACAAGGTAAATTGACCATCATCAAAGTTCATTAAAGTTAAGCTAATTGCCAATTAACTTGCATTCTCAACACAAGATCAATTTCCTATCAAGTTGAGACATATCAAAGTTATGATCACCTCATTATTAGCAACTTCCACAGAAACAAAAGTTTTTTTTTTTTTGGACATACAAACAACAAACAAGAACAAAAATAACAAAAAGGCTAAAGATCAACTAATCAAAACAAAGTAAAACCAAAATTTTTTTTTGAATTTCCCCCCATACTTAAACATCGCATTGTCATCAATGCTAGTATAAGATCCAATAAAAAGATAGACAACACAATATAAAAGGTGAAAGAGAAAGTGTACAACCGAGTAATCAAGGTGGGTCTTGAAGTTAGAGCTCTTCCTTGTCCTCTCTCAGAAGTTCCTCATGAAAGTGTTTGAGCCTATATCCATTGACTTTGAATTTAGCTCTAGTATGCTCATCCACAAGTTTAATTGCACCAAAAGGAAAAACATGAGAAACAATATAAGGACCTTCCCATTTATAACAAAGCTTACTTAGCATGAGCTTTAAGTAGGATTTGTAAAGCATAACTTTTTCTTTAACCATAAACTTTTTTCTTACAATCATCTTATCATGAAAAGCCTTTGTCTTTCCTTATAAATCCTTGCATTATCATAGGCTTCCAAACAGATCTCTTCAAGCTCTTAGAGTTAAAATTTTTAGTGAGACCCCGCTCCATTTAATCCAAATTGCATTTCTTCATAGCCCAATAAGCTTTATGCTCCACTTCCACTGGTAAATGACAAGCTTTCCCAAAGACTAACCTATATGGAGACATGCCAATTGGAATCTTGTTGGCGATCCTATAAGCCTATAAATCATCATCTAGCCTTTTACTCCAATTCTTTCTATTTGGTTGCACTATCTTTTCCAAAATTTGCTTCACTTCTTGGTTCAAAATTTCTATTTGGCCATTTATTTTGAGGGTGATATGGAGTAGCCACTTTATGCATAACACCATACTTGTTAAGCAAGCTTTGCATACTTTGATTGTAAAAGTGAGTGCCCTGGTCACTAATAATGGCCTTGAGAATACTAAACCTATAGAAAATATGAGAGCAAACAAACTTTACAATTACAAAAGAATCATTAGGTTTAGTGGGCATTGCTTTCACCCACTTTGAAACATAATCAACAGCTAGTAAAATATATGCAAAGCAAAAAGACATAAGGAAAAGGCCCTATAAGGTCAAGTCAATGCCCTAAACATAAAAAATTTCACAAAACAAAATAGGATGATATGACATTTTATTTCTCTTAGATATGCTTCCAGTTTGTTAACACCTAACACATCTTTTTGCAAAAATCATAGGCATCACGAAACAAGGTAGGCCAATATAATCCACCATCTAGAACCTTCCTAGTTGTGTGTTTTAGACTGAAGTGACCTCCATATATAAGTGCGTGACAAAATCCCAAGACAGACTCAAACCTTATATTAGGCACACAACATCTAATCACTTGGTCACTACATAGTTTCCATAAGTATGGATCATCCCAAATAAAATATTTGGCTTCACTTCTATACTTATTCAACTTATGTTTATTCAAATCAATAGGCAATTCAAAAGCACCTACATAATTCACCAAGTTTGCATACCATGGATAAAAGCTATGCATAGCATACAAATGCTCATCACGAAAGTCATCATCAATAAGGAAAGAATCCATCGTTGAAGCCTTAATCCGACTCAAATAATCAGCTACCAAATTCTGTATTCCACTTTTATAATGTATGTCAATGTCAAACTCTTGAAGTAAAAGCATCCTTTTAATCAATCTTGGCTTCACATCAGGCTTCTTCAATGAATAATTCAAGGTTGCGTGATCAATAAAAATAATCGCTTTAGTATCAAGCAAATATCACCTAAATTTATCTAAAGTAAAAATAACAGCAAGAAACTTTTTTTATGGTAATATAATTTGCTTAGGCCCCATCCAAAACCCTGAATGCATAAGCTATCACATGTGATTTCTTATCCACTCTTTGGCTTAACACTGCTCTTACAACATAATTAAAAGCATCACATAAGAGCTCAAATGGAAGATTCCAATCAAGAGGCTGAATAATGGGTGAAGAAGTTAGTCTATTCTTAAGCTTATCAAGAGCTGCTTTACATTTATCTTCAAAATGAATATCAGTATCTTTCTGTAACAGCTTAGATAATGGCAAAGCAATCTTAGTAAAATCCTATATGAATCTCCTATAAAAACCTGCATGACCTAGGAAAGACTAGACCTCCTAAACACATGTCAGATATGTTAAAGAAGTGACAACATCTATCTTAGCCTTATCAACTTCTATGCCTTGTTCAGAAACAATATGACCCAATACAATGCCTTTTTCAACTATAAAATTACACTTTTCAAAATTAAGTACAAGGTTCTTCTCTATACATCTCTTTAAAACTCTATCAAGACTAGACAAGCAATCATCAAAAGAGTTCCTATATATAGTGAAATCATCCATAAAAATTTCTATACAATTTTTCTAGAAAATTCACTAAAGATAGAAACCATGTACTACTGGAAAGTTCCAAGGACATTACAAAGACCAAAATGCATCTTTCTATATGTAAATGTTCCAAAAGGGCAAGTAAATGTTGTCTTTTCTTGATCCTTAAGGGCTATGCATATCTGGAAAAAACCTAAAAATTTATTAAAAAAATAATAGTGAGACTTCCTAGCTAGACACTCAAGTGTCTAATCAATAAAAGGGAAGGGGTAATGATCTTTCCTAGTGATTAAATTAAGATATTTATAATCAATGCAAACCTTTTAGCTATTTTGCACACGAGTGGGCACTAACTCATTCTTTTCATTTTGAACCACTATAATTCCTAACTTTTTAAGAACCATTTACATAGAACTAACTCACTAACTATTAGAAATAGGATATATAATCCTAGCAGACAAAATTTTAGATACTTCCTTTTTAACCATATCTAGAATAAGTAGGTTTAATCTCCTTTGAGGTTGCCTCCCTAATTTTGCTCCATCCTCTAACAAAATTAAATGCATACATGTATCAAGGCTAATGCCAGGTATTTCTGCTAAGGTCCACTATATTGCTTGTCTTCTCTTCCTCAAGACCTCTAGAAGTCTCATCTCCTTATCTTGAGTAATATCACTCGCTACTATAATAGGAAGCTTGTCTCATTCTTCAAGGTAAGCATATTTTAATGTATTAGGGAGTGTTTAAGCTCTAGAGTAGGAGCTTGCTCGGATGAAGGTATGAATGGCTTAATCTCAATCTCTTCTATGCCAAACACCTACTCAGACAACGCACAAGGAACAAAAGAATCTTTCCTAGCACAAGAGGCATTAATAACATGGGAAAAATCAAAAGAGTTAGCACTTAAGTGAATATTAGCACTATGACTATCCAAACAGTCCATATCAACATACAAAGTCCCATTAAAACTAAAAAAATCAAGAAAACTAGTAAAATCAATAGAATTTCTTCATGAAACAAAATCAACCCGATTAGCAATAGGTTCTTTGGAGTCAATACTATCATAAAAGCTTAAAAATTTATCAATTTCTCTACATATAATACAAAAATGAGAACCATCACATGTGACACCTTGACCTCTAACTCATACCCAACGTGCTCTCTAGCCCATATGGCTTTTGCGGAACTCATAAGAGAGACACTTTCTCTACCTTATGCTTACTTTCTCTATGGCACTATGTGTGGGTAGAGCTCCACTTAGAAGTAACATGGACCGGTTGAGCTCTCTCTATGCTTCCTCATGCTCAATTACACTATTGAGACTTATTTCAATCCCCACTATATGCTTAGAACTCATGGAAAGCAAAAAGGGATTGGAGACATGCATTTTCGCTATGGGCAGATTTTGCTTCATTTCTGGGCTAACTTTGGAAATTCATAACTAAATGCAAAAAAATCGTATCTATATGATCTGGGTCATTATAGAAATTTTGAGACGTCTAATTCATGCTAAAAATACTTAGAAGTCTTAATCTCTCACCTATTCTGCGTTTGACATCGAAATAGTTCACTGGTCAGAGGGGGCTTCTTTACTGTCACAGTTTACTGATATGGACTTTGAAAATGTCTAACTAATTCCACAAAAATCCAATGCTCATAAACTCTATCTCCATGGAAAGATGTGGATGTTAGCTAGAGGAGAAAAATATCTCCAGATCAGTTCACCTAGCCAATTTCCCGGAAACCGATGAAACAGTACCTCGGGTCTGGTTGGGTGTCTGATTCTGGGCAGGAACTTCGAAATTGCATAACTTCCTCTCTAGACCTCTAAATGAGGTGCTTCCAGTTCCTACAAGTCACTGTGACCATCTAGTTTCTGTGTATAAAATTTCGTAGCCATTGGACTACGTTGCCCCTCGGATGACATGATTTCAAAACTGACCAAATGAACAGTGATTTTCTGAAATCCGAATTTCTGATGTCAACTTTGAATGCTCATAGAAAATGCTATAGAACTCTATTTGACATGAACTCTAGCTTCCCAGAAAGCTCTAAACATAATCTAGCTACATGTCAAATCTCATAGCTAAAAGAGGTCATATGGCTATTCCATGACATCATGTGGAAAAGGCCCTTTCTTGGCCAAAAGTGTGGCTAATGGGGTCCAATCTTAAGTTTTCTACTTCTATGACTCTTTGAGCACATGAGAAAGCATCTATAGGAGCTATCAATCATGCCTCAAGTGTCTAATAACTCAGATTGGGGAAACTCACTACCCCATGCCCACTTATGCACCCATATTTATTAGGCTATCATTGGTTCTTTCTCATTCAACCATGCTCTTTCATTCATCATAAATCTCATTCTCATACATTCATCATTAATATATACATGGTTTTACAAAACTATGAGGAACTACATCATTTACATCTCATGTACAAGATCCATATACAAGAATTCTTTAAATTCTTCTTCATCTCTATCCCTAGCCTCATGCTTGGTGGTGGTTGCTCCCATCCCTTATCTCACTTGGGCCACCTGGCATGGTTGGATGATGGAGAGGGAGGGTGAGATTCATGGAATCTCAGTAGTTCAACTCTCATTCAAACATACATATATTGCATGCAACAAGTCTCATTATGCATGTATGGCATGTTAGCATATAAAACATGATGAAAAACATTTAAAACATGTGAAATGGCCATGGATAACATTCAAGAGCTCGCTGAGTACTTGGATCGGCCTCACCCCTTCCCTTATGGCTTTTGGATTTGCCTTCCCATACTTAAGAGGTACTTAGACTCACCCTTACTCTTTGGGAGTCTACCTCACTTTTGGGAGACATGGCTCAACCAACTTAGGGCTTCGGCTCATCCTCACCTTGGCTATAGGGTTATTGGCTTTTTCATTCCCTCAAGCAAATCAAACAATCATTTAAAACATCATCTCAATCATACATATAATCATGCTAACACACTTCTCATAGCTCATATCATTCATACACACAAGCAAGACAATGTAAACACACAATTATGCATGAGAGAAAGTGGAGAGAACTACCTCGCTAGCTATTCTCAACTTGCTCTGTCAATTGTCTCTTCCCTTGTTGGATTTCACAACAACTTCTAGATGGGAGAGTTCCTCTTGAGCCTAACCACACAAAAGCATGGAATTAATACCTTATACTCAATTCTTAAGCTAGGGATCACTTCTAATCAGCTCTACTGAGCTTCTCACTCTAGGTCTTTTCCTCTCACTAGGGTCCATGAGCATCCCTCTCTTTTCTCAACTCTTAAGAAAGGGAAAAAGCAAGAAAGAGAAGACTATCTACTTCTAATCTCTCTCAAGAATGGTTTCCCACTCTCTCTCCTCTGAACCAGACTCAAGACCTAACCATTTCTATCATCTGAACCATGGGAAAGAGGGGAAAAGGGGAGGAGGGCAACATACTAAGAGGAAGCCATGAGAATTCATACCTTTCTTGTGCTTTCCTCTTCTCTTCAGCTTCTCTCTCTCTCCTCCGCCCTTTTCTCTCTCCTAAGACGAGTTTGAGTCGGTTAGAAGAAGAAAGAAGAGATTTGGAAGCTTTTAAAAAGTCAAATTCTCTTTTTCTCGCTTTTCTGGACTGCTCTCGCTACAGCGAGTTAGTGCCCTCGCTACGGCGAGCTCGTGTCTGTTCCAGACTTCTGCCTTCGCTATGGCGCCGCTACGGCGAGATCGTGTCTATTCTCGACCTTCGCTATGGCGTCGCTATGGCGAGATCGTGTCTGTTCCAGACCTCTGCCTTCGCTATAGCATCGCTACAGCGAGCAACTCCCTGGTCTCTATATGGAATGCCGCACTCGCTATAGCTAGGAACATACTCGCTACGGCGATGAGGCATTCTCGCTATGGCGATTCCATATCTCGCTATGGCGAGAAGACTTAGAAAATTCTCAGCTCTTCGAAAATTTTTCAGCTTTTCTTTTCCTTTCCTATTTCTCATTTCTTTTTCTTTTTCTTTTCTTTTCTTTTTTTCTGGGTTGTTACATTCTACCCTCCTTATAAAAATTTCGTCCCCGAAATTTAAACAACATACCTCATGGGAAGAGTTCTGGATGTTTCTTCCTCATATCCTCCTCCAATTCCCATGTGGCTTCTTCGGGTGACAAACCTTTCCAAACCACTTTCACCAACGGTATCGTCTTATGCCGTAACTGTTTGAGTCTAGCATCTACGATCCGTTCTGGTGATACTATATAAGATAAATTCTCCTGTAACTGCACATTCTCATATTCTATGAATGTGAGGGGTCGGGCTGGTACTTTTTCAATTGGGAAACATGGAAAACATTATGAACTTGGCTTATATTTGGAGGAAGAGCTAGTCTGTATGCCACAGGTCCTACTTTATCTAGAATCTGGAAAGGACCTATGTACTTGGGACTGAGCTTCTTACTTTTAATGGACCGACCTATTCCGGTGAATGGAGACACCTTGATAAAAACATGGTCTCCAACCTCAAACTCTAACGGCCACCTACGCTTATCTGCATAGCTTTTCTGTCTACTCTGGGCCGTCAAAAGTTTCCTTCTGATGGTTTCTATCTGTCTAGAGGTCTGATCCACCAATTCTGGGCCTATAAGGCTTCGCTCTCCTAGCTCAACCCAACACATTGGGGACCTACACTTCCTCCCATACAATGCCTCATACGGTGCCATCTGTATACTAGCATGATAACTATTATTGTAGGCAAACTCTGCTAGAGGCAAGTATGTATCCCAGTTCCCTTTCAATTCTAGTACACATGCCCTCAACATGTCTTCTAGGGTTTGGATGGTTCTTTCTGTCTGTCCATCTATCTGAGGGTGGTAGGCTGTGCTGAATCTAAGTCTGGTACCTAGAGCATCTTGTAATGATCTCCAGAAATTCAATGTGAATCTGGGATCTCTATCTGACACTATGCTCTTAGGCACACCATGCAGTCTAACTATCTCCCTGATGTACAGCTGGGCTAACTTATCTAGGGTATAAGTGGCTTTCATAGGTAAAAAGTGCGCTGACTTTGTTAACCTATCCACTATTACCCATATTGCATCATAGCTCGATAATGTCCTGGGCAAACCCATGACAAAATCCATAGCTATACTATCCCATTTCCACTCTAGGATATCTAAAGGCTGAAGTAACCCTACTGGCTTCTGATGCTCTATTTTTACTCTTTGGCATACTAAACATCGGGAGACATAGTCTGCTATGTCTGCTTTCATCCCGGGCCACCAGAACATTCTTTTCAAATCCTGGTACATCTTATTGCTACCCCGGATGAATAGTGTACTTACTCTTATATGCCTCATCTAGTATCTTCTCTTTGATCTCAGTGTTCCTAGGCACATACAGCCTATCCCTGTACCTCACTATATCATCCTCAGACAGGTTGAACTCCTGAACATTTCCTTGGGTCATCTGTGTTCTAACTTTCTTTACATGATCATCTACTTGCTGAGCTTTTCTTATCTGATCTCTCAGGTCACTTTCTATTCGGGTTTCACTCATTAATAACTTTTCCAAACACACCCTGCAGGAGAGACTCATGTCTCTAAATCTCTCAATCAATTCCTGCTCTCGGATCATCATACAGGCCACATGTATGGATTTTCTACTTAGGGCATCAGCTACCACATTAGCCTTACCTGGATGGTATTTCAGTGTAAACTCATAATCTTTCAAGAATTCTAACCATCTTCTTTGCCTCATATTCAACTCTTTCTGCTCAAAAAGGTACTTAAAACTCTTGTGGTCGCTATACACTTCTATTGTTGCCCCATATAAGTAGTGTCTCCATATCTTTAGAGCGAATACCACTACGGCTAACTCTAGGTCGTGTGTGGGGTAGTTTTCCTCATGAGGTTTTAACTGTCTGGAAGCATAAGCTACCACTTGGCCTTTCTGCATGAGTACGCATCCTAACCCTTTCTTAGAGGCATCACTGTATACTATAAAACTCTCTCTAGGGTCGGGAAGTACTAAAACTGGTGCCGTGGTCAACTTGTGCTTCAACTCTTGAAAAACTCTCACATTTCTCATTCCACACAAACGACACACTCTTTCTAGTAAGCCGGGTCAATGGCATTGCTATTTGAGAAAAGCCCTGAATGAACCTTCTATAATACCCTGCTAAACCTAGAAAGCTCCTGATCTCTGTCACTGTCCTAGGTCTCTCCCACTGCAATACTGCCTCTACTTTATGGGGATCTACTGCGACCCCTGCCTGGGAGATCACATGACCCAGAAACTGAACTTCAGTGAGCCAGAAATCACATTTACTAAGTTTAGCGTATAACTGTCTTTCTCTTAGGGTCTCCAAGACTAATCTCAAATGCTGCTCATGTTCCTCTCCACTTTTCGAGTAGATGAGGATGTCATCTATGAAGACTACTACAAACCTGTCTAGATATGGCCTGAAGATTCTATTCATGTAATCCATAAAAACTGCAGGTGCATTCGTTAACCCAAAGGGCATAACCAGGAATTCATAATGCCCGTATCTGGTTCTAAAAGCTGTCTTGGGCATATCATTCGCCTTTACTCTGAGCTGGTGATATCCCGACCTGAGGTCTATCTTAGAGAACACTGACGCTCCTGCTAACTGATCTAAGAGGTCATCTATGCGAGGGAGAGGGTACTTGTTCTTAATAGTAATCTTATTGAGTTCCCTGTAGTCTATACATAATCTAAGGCTCCCATCTTTCTTCTTTACAAATAGAACTGGGGCTCCCCATGGTGAGACACTAGGTCTGATGAACCCTTTTCTAAGAGTTCCTCTATCTGCTTCTTAAGCTCTGCTAACTCTGTGGGGGCCATTCTATAAGGGGCCTTAGACACTGGACTTGCCCCAGGTACGGTTTCTATGGGAAACTCGACCTCTCTCTCTGGGGGCAATCCACTCATCTCTTTAGGGAATACTTCTGGGAATTCCCTTACTACTGGGATCTCGTCTATACCCTCTTCTACCTCAGCCTGGACTGAAAAGAAGACCATATATCCCTGACAACCATGTCCTAGAGCTCTCTCTGCTTGGAAAGTGGTCATGACAGACAGCTCAGCCCTAGTACTAGGCACAGTCCCACATGCAGGTAAAGTAACACACTTGTGGCTATAATCTAGTGTGGCATTATTTACTGACATCCAGTTCATGCCTATTATCACATCGATGTCTATGAGGGGTATGCATATCAAATCAAGGGTGGTCAGGCAATGATTAAACTGGATCACACAATTCAAGCAAGCATGTGAAGTGATGGCTCGGTTTCCAGTGGGGGTAGATACATGCAACTCATATGGCAATGTATGCATACTCAGACCCGACCTCTTAACACAGTCATATGATATGAAAGAATGGCTAGCGCCCGAATCAAATAAGGCAGTTACTGAAAAATCATTTATCTTAATAGTACCTTGAATCAGACTCGGGGATTGACTAGCCTCTTGCTGTGATAGGGCAAAAACTCTACCCTGGGTCTGCGGTCTGGGAGGTGGAGCCATCTCTCTCTGCTGTGTGATCGGTACTGGGGCCTGTGGGGGAGCTTGCATGCAGTCTCTGGCTATGTGCCCCGGCCTGCCACATCGATAGCATACGTTCTGCCCCGCATAACACTGCCTGGTACCGTGATTCCTGCCACACTGGGGACATATGATAGGTGGAGCACTGCCTCTACTAGACTGAGTCTTCTTCTTCTTCCCTCTTTGGTTCCACTGACTCTTTCCACCTCTACGGCTTGTCACTGTCGGCTGGGAACCATCTCTAGATCTCTTAGGCTCAGGGAGGGGAAGTAATGGTCTGGCGCTGGAGGTAGGTTGCATCATCCTGAGATTCGTCTCTGTTACTTTGCATACTTCTACTAGGGTATGGAAGTGCCTGATTCTCTGGGGCACTACCCTGTCTCTGATCTCAGGGAGCAAACCCTTCTCTAGCCTATCTGCCCTCCATTTCTCATCATCATGTCTCTGGAGGTATGAGGAATATCTAGAGAGCTCGATAAACTTCGCTACATATTGGTCCACTGACATCCCCGGTATCTGTCTCAGCAGAATGAACTCTGACTCCTTCTCATCTCTTATGGAGTCGGGGAAATACTTCTCGTGGAATGCCTCGAGGAATGCCTCCCACGTGATCGGGACGTTTCTCGCTCTCAGTATCGGCTCAGTGCCCTTCCACCAATATATTGCTTCTTTTCTTAACTGAAAGGCAGCCATCTTGGCTCTCTGCTCAGATGTACACTCCATAACCTCGAAGATCTGCTCTAGTTCAATGATCCAGGCCTCGGCTCTGTCTGCACTCATCTCACCATCAAAGGTGGGAGGCCCGAACTTTCTGAACTGGGTAACTACTTTTCTGATCGAGGGCTGCTGCTCAGCAGGAGGCATCTGAGCTGGTGGAACTGGGGCTACAGCCTGCATGTGTGGCTGTGCATTTGTAGGAGTCGCCCCTGAATGCTCAGGACGATCAGAGTGTGGAACTGGCTGAGGAGGGGGAGGTGTAGGACCTTGGCTATCTCTCTCAGCAAGTCGTTCTTGTAGCTGCATGATAACAGCTTGCTGCTGATCCAGGCGAGCCACTATACTCTGTAAGGCTCCAGCAACTGGATCGCTAGGCCCGGCCTCATCTGCCTGAGCCACTCTGGAAGGCCTACCTCTTCCTCTACCTCTACCTCTGCCTCTGCTTTGGCGAGTGTCTACCATCTTTCTGAAACATATAACATGGTTTAGCATACATAAAAGGGACACGTGCCACTTTCATACACTCAATCATCCATAGCAAAACTCATAAACATCTTGGCAACTCACAAACATATGCTACAATCCACAATGAAAGCCTGAACCTTACTGCTCTCATACTACATCTTACCATCAAAGGTCTTGTCCTCTCTTCCTAGTTCGAGGGCTTGCTCTGCTTACCCGGCCTTCCTAGGGAAAGGCGCCTTTGATGTTCTAATTTATCATGAGAGCCTGAAACTTTTGCTCTGATACCACCAAATGTGACACCTTGACCTCTAGCTCATACCCAACGTGCTCTCTAGCCCATATGGCTTTTGCGGAACTCATAAGAGAGACACTTTCTCTACCTTATGCTTACTTTCTCTATGGCACTATGTGTGGGTAGAGCTCCACTTAGAAGTAACATGGACTGGTTGAGCTCTCTCTATGCTTCCTCATGCTCAATTACACTATTGAGACTTATTTCAATCCCCACTATAT
Source organism: Erythrophleum ivorense (assembly GCA_026724425.1). Lineage (NCBI taxonomy): Eukaryota > Viridiplantae > Streptophyta > Magnoliopsida > Fabales > Fabaceae > Erythrophleum > Erythrophleum ivorense. The sequence goes on along the minus strand of JAIUCV010000611.1, from coordinate 165,931 downwards.
GCTTAGAACTCATGGAAAGCAAAAAGGGATTGGAGACATGCATTTTCGCTATGGGCAGATTTTGCTTCATTTCTGGGCTAACTTTGGAAATTCATAACTAAATGCAGAAAAATCGTATCTACATGATCTGGGTCATTCTAGAAATTTTGAGACGTCTACTTCATGCTAAAAATACTTAGAAGTCTCAATCTCTCACCTATTCTGCGTTTGACATCGAAATAGTTCACTGGTCAGAGGGGGCTTCTTTACTGTCACAGTTTACTGATATGGACTTTGAAAATATCTAACTAATTCCACAAAAATCCAATGCTCATAAACTCTATCTCCATGGAAATATGTGGATGTTAGCTAGAGGAGAAAAATATCTCCAGATCAGTTCACCTAGCCAATTTCCCGGAAACCGATGAAACAGTACCTCGGGTCTGGTTGGGTGTCTGATTCTGGGCAGGAACTTCGAAATTGCATAACTTCCTCTCTAGACCTCTAAATGAGGTGCTTCCAGTTCCTACAAGTCACTGTGACCATCTAGTTTCTGTGTATAAAATTTCGTAGCCATTGGACTACGTTTGCCCCTCGGATGACATGATTTCAAAACTGACCAAATGAACAGTGATTTTCTGAAATCCGAATTTCTGATGTCAACTTTGAATGCTCATAGAAAATGCTATAGACCTCTATTTGACATGAACTCTAGCTTCCCAGAAAGCTCTAAACATAATCTAGCTACATGTCAAATCTCATAGCTAAAAGAGGTCATATGGCTATTCCATGACATCATGTGGAAAAGGCCCTTTCTTGGCCAAAAGTGTGGCTAATGGGGTCCAATCTTAAGTTTTCTACTTCTATGACTCTTTGAGCACATGAGAAAGCATCTATAGGAGCTATCAATCATGCCTCAAGTGTCTAATAACTCAGATTGGGGAAACTCACTACCCCATGCCCACTTATGCACCCATATTTATTAGGCTATCATTGGTTCTTTCTCATTCAACCATGCTCTTTCATTCATCATAAATCTCATTCTCATACATTCATCATTAATATATACATGGTTTTACAAAACTATGAGGAACTACATCATTTACATCTCATGTACAAGATCCATATACAAGAATTCTTTAAATTCTTCTTCATCTCTATCCCTAGCCTCATGCTTGGTGGTGGTTGCTCCCATCCCTTATCTCACTTGGGCCACCTGGCATGGTTGGATGATGGAGAGGGAGGGTGAGATTCATGGAATCTCAGTAGTTCAACTCTCATTCAAATATACATATATTGCATGCAACAAGTCTCATTATGCATGTATGGCATGTTAGCATATAAAACATGATGAAAAACATTTAAAACATGTGAAATGGCCATGGATAACATTCAAGAGCTCGCTGAGTACTTGGATCGGCCTCACCCCTTCCCTTATGGCTTTTGGATTTACCTTCCCATACTTAAGAGGTACTTAGACTCACCCTTACTCTTTGGGAGTCTACCTCACTTTTGGGAGACATGGCTCAACCAACTTAGGGCTTCGGCTCATCCTCACCTTGGCTATAGGGTTATTGGCTTTTTCATTCCCTCAAGCAAACCAAACAATCATTTAAAACATCATCTCAATCATACATATAATCATGCTAACACACTTCTCATAGCTCATATCATTCATACACACAAGCAAGACAATGTAAACACACAATTATGCATGAGAGAAAGTGGAGAGAACTACCTCGCTAGCTATTCTCAACTTGCTCTGTCAATTGTCTCCTCCCTTGTTGGATTTCACAACAACTTCTAGATGGGAGAGTTCCTCTTGAGCCTAACCACACAAAAGCATAGAATTAATACCTTATACTCAATTCTTAAGCTAGGGATCACTTCTAATCAGCTCTACTGAGCTTCTCACTCTAGGTCTTTTCCTCTCACTAGGGTCCATGAGCATCCCTCTCTTTTCTCAACTCTTAAGAAAGGGAAAAAGCAAGAAAGAGAAGACTATCTACTTCTAATCTCTCTCAAGAATGGTTTCCCACTCTCTCTCCTCTGAACCAGACTCAAGACCTAACCATTTCTATCATCTGAACCGTGGGAAAGAGGGGAAAAGGGGAGGAGGGCAACATACTAAGAGGAAGCCATGAGAATTCATACCTTTCTTGTGCTTTCCTCTTCTCTTCAGCTTCTCTCTCTCTCCTCCGCCCTTTTCTCTCTCCTAAGACGAGTTTGAGTCGGTTAGAAGAAGAAAGAAGAGATTTGGAAGCTTTTAAAAAGTCAAATTCTCTTTTTCTCGCTTTTTTGGACCGCTCTGCTACAGCGAGTTAGTGCCCTCGCTACGGCGAGCTCGTATCTGTTCCAGACTTCTGCCTTCGCTATGGCACCGCTACGGCGAGATCGTGTCTATTCTCGACCTTCGCTATGGCGTCGCTATGGCGAGATCGTGTCTGTTCCAGACCTCTGCCTTCGCTATAGCATCGCTACAGCGAGCAACTCCCTAGTCTCTATATGGAATGTCGCACTCGCTATAGCTAGGAACATACTCGCTACGGCGATGAGGCATTCTCGCTATGGCGATTCCATATCTCGCTATGGCTAGAAGACTTAGAAAATTCTTAGCTCTTCGAAAATTTTCCAGCTTCTCTTTTCCTTTCCTATTTCTCATTTCTTTTCCATTTTCTTTTCTTTTCTTTTTTTTTGGGTTGTTACATCACAAGTGTGCCTCAGAGAATCATCAAGATTAGCAATATCCTAAGAATTAGTCAACATGCTATCTCTAAACTCAATACTAGCATATCAATTAAACTCACACTAAGAACAAAATGATCATTACATGGGTGTTTCATGGCATCAAAGATATTAAAATGTATTACATTGCCAGCAAAAGAGTACCTTTATGCACATTTATAATTGCTTTGCAGTTTTAAGAAAGGTCTACCTAAGATGAGTAGGGCATGACCACGAGACTAATATCTATCATCTTCTATGTTAAGGACATAAAAATTAGCTAGAAATATCAAATCATGTACCTTAACTAAGACATCTTCTAACACTCTTGAAGGATAAGCAATGCTTCTATTTGTGAGCTGTAAAACCATTCTAGTAGGTTTCAATTCTCCCACCTACAGAGTTGAATACATTGATTTAGGCATAACATTAATTAAAGCATTAAAAAACTTAAATTTTCCAATTATGTATGAAATTGTAAAAGTTTCTGGATCTTGACATTTAGTGGGCATTGTTGGCTGTATAAGCGCTGAAACATTCTTGCCAAAATTGACTTTCTCATTCCCTTTTAACTGCCTCATGTTAGTATATATTTCTTTAAGAAATTCAGCATACTTAGGGATGGTCTTAATTGTTTCTAACAAAGGTATATTGACTTTAACCTTCTTAAAAGTCTAAGAATTTTTTTCTTAATTTCTATTTCAATTTGCCTCTTTCCCAAAGTAGGTCTATGTGTATAACACCCAATTTGCTGTAAAAAAGCTAGAAATGCGAGATATTCAAAGTAAGCCCCCTAAATCAAGTGGATAATGGCCGAATAAAAACTATACCTCAAAAAATAAGGATTTGATGCTTGAGTTTCTCAAAAACTGTAACATCCGTTTCTCTCAAAACAGGAGAAAATGTGAGAAACGTAATGTACGGTATCTCCGTAAACAAACAAAATTCACTAGATATAAAAAGGAAGTCTCCCAAAATGACGTAGTTAAGGTTTTAAAAAATTTGGAAAGCATTCTAGCCTCCTAAAAATGAGAATCCTAGGCTCAAATGAAAAGAAAAATGGAGCTAGAATGAAGAAATAATTTCTTACAAAAAGCTTATGAAATGTAATGGCATTTTTGTAATTTTGAGCAAATTTTGGAATTCACACAGAAGGGATTTTTCAATGAAAATTTTGAGTTCCCCTGGGTTTTCAGAGACCCTAAAAACCATGGAAAGCCTCAGAACAGTTAAAACCCCTCCGATGGATGTTTTCCAATATCAGTGTACTCGAACTTTGACAGATTCATTCGGGAAAGTTTTAGCTTCGATTTGAGTGATTCCAAAGGTGTTTTATTTAATTGGAAACCTAAATTTCATAATGAAAAATTCAGTTCTCAAAGAGGAGTTAAAACAAAGGAGAAACAAAATGGCCAAGAACAAAGGGCAAATGAAATTTTTTGAAAAAGTTCTTTTTCCTCCCTTATAAATAGGTGGTGCCTCACACTCTTCCTCATTTAGTTTCAGATTATTCTACCCCAAATTAGAAGAGGAACCCTAGGAGAGTGGCGCCCAAGGGAAGAAGAAAAGGGAGAGAAAATCCAAGCTTAAGTTATGTTTCCATGGTAGTTTTTCATGCTTTTCTTCATCCACACCTCCTCTCCTTCCTTCTCCTTTGTTTCCTATGATTAAAATGGAATTTATAAATCTGATTCAAGGGAGAAATTCAAGGAAAAATTCATATTTGAAGAGAGGAGCTCAAAGAACACAAGATTCAAGTGAGAAAAAGTAAGAAAATAAGGTAATTTCTCTTCCTATGGTTGTCATCTTTGGTTCCCTTCTCCGCCATTTTGCCCCACATGAGAAAACCCTAAGAGGAGATGATTTTTGGATAGAACCAAGCATGAATCTAAGGAAAAAGGGTGTGGAGATTAAGAATATGCAAAGGGAATTATCAAATAACCATTAGATTTCAATATGCAAATTCTAAGGTTTTGTGTGCACCTTGTAAAATCTGACCTTGTGTGATGATTCCTAGGCCTAATTAAGAGTTTAAATGAGCTCCTAAGATCCCTAAGATGCTCACCACATGCTTCCTCCTTCAAGAAAACAAAGAGAATTCCAAGGAGACCAAAAAGGGGCATAGTCTTGGCCAAGCATGGATGGAGTACCTAAGGAGAGTTTTAAATTTTTTCAAGCCCATTTTTTTATCATATATGATGAATGAATATGAGGAGAGGCCTTGGAAAAAATTAGAACTCATAGAAAGTGAGTTGGTATTTTAGGTTCTATATTATAACCTAAAGAAGCAACATGATCTTAGGCTCTTTGTTTTAATTGTGTAAAGACTCCAAGAGGCTTAAAAGGAGTCAAGAATCATATTTGAAAGGAAAGAGTGGAGCCTAGAAATTATTTGAGGGGTGTTGCTTCATTAGGTGCATTTATGGACCAAAATGGGGTTTATAGAACAACCTAGTGCCTAAGCTAGTTGTGTGGCCTTAGAAATTATTTCATGAACCTAATTGGCTTCCATAAATTATGTTTAGGCCAAGAGAAACCTTCCCCACACTTTTGTGGGAGTGTGGCCAAAGCAAGGGAGGGATTTTCAAGAGAAAGTGTGTGATTGTGTGCAAGGTAGCTCTCTACACCTTTTCTCATGCATGGATATGTGTTTAGCTTGTCTTAAAATGTGTGTATGTGTATTTTCAAGCCATGAAAAGTATACTAGCATGATTTTATATGCCATGATTTTATGATATCATATTATGTTTTTCAAATGAATGTATGATGTTTGTTGAGTTTTCTTGAGTGTGGAGAGGCCAAGAACTCTTGACCATGGTGAGAATGAGCTAAGAACCCTTGAGATTAGTTGAGACAAAGTAAAGAGTCTCCTAAAAGTAAAGTGAGCTCCCAAGAGTATGGTTGAATCCAAAGTTCTTAAAGAATGGGTGAGGTAAGTCCAAAATCCATGAGGAAAAGTGTGAGGCCAATCCAAACACTTGATGAGCTCTTGAATGTCTTGTATGATTTGTTCATATGCCAAGCTTGCTTCTTAAATGTTCATGACTTCCATTTTATCTATGCATGCATTTGTAAAACTTACTTTGCATATATTATGTATGATTGAATGGGAGATGAGCTATTGAGATTCTTTGAATCTCATCCCCTCCTCTCCAATGATCTAATATGCTAGGTGGACTAAGTAGACAAGGTAATGGAAGCCAACCACCTTGAAGGAAAGAGTTTGACAATCAAGTGCTTGGGCCATATTTGTGTCAATTGATGTAACCCTTTGATGTATATGGTCTATGACCCCTTATACATGTGTAATTATGATAATATGTGATGTATAAATGAATGGATATGTTGTATGAACCCTAAAAAATAATTTGGGTATGTAATGCCAAGATATGCATTTTGAAAAGTTTGATGTAATGTGTATATGTATGGATGAAAGGGCCAAAATGATATGCATGAGGTTTAGAACCATTTGGGCTGCTCACACAAGTCTTAAATGTGCTTTTAGACTTGCCTAAAGGGTGTCAAAACTAAAGGAAAGCCATTTGACAATTTTGGTACCCTATATGGAGCCAAATTTGACTATAATGGAATCCAATATCACTTTTTAGCCAAATGAGCTCTTCATGATATGAGATTTGACAAAAATTTAGAGCTTGTTGAGAGATTTTTGGGAAGCTAAAGAACATAATTTTCAGAGGTCTATGAAATATTTGATGAATTTTCAAAGTTGGTAATTTTTCTGGTTTTGGCCTGCTGCACTATTCATTTTGTCCAAAAATGAAATATGTCACACAGGGCTCAAATGATATCCAATTGTCATGAACTTTTATACAGAGAAACTATGTATTCACAGTGACCCGTCCCTACTAGAATCACTTCATTTGGATGTCTAGAGAGGGAGATATAAATTTTTGAAGATTCTATCCAGTATCAAGGAATTCAGTCGACCTGAGTTATTGTTCCATTGAATTCTGAGCTCTGGGCTTCCTAAATTGGTCTAAAAATATTTTTTCCCTCTAGCTAACATCCACATATTTATATATTAGTATCATTTGCATGGATTGGATTTTTATGGAATTAATTAGACATTTCAAAGTTTGCTGTAGAAATCTCTGACAGTTCGAGGAGACAATTTGACCTCTAGACATTTTTGGATGTCAAATGTCATCTTTGATAGATGTTATGGTCTAAAAATATTTTTACTGTAAAGTAGACATCTGTAGCTTTCCAGGATGACCAAGAATACATGTTTTCGATTTTTCTAGAATTAGTTATGATTTTTCAAAGCTTGGATAGAAAATAGGCCAAAGTTGGCTGAAATTGAATGTCCATGTTTTGTGCTTCATTTTGGTTTTCTTGAGTTGTGAGCCACATTTTACGATGCAAATGAGTTGTATTCATGTAATTAAATATGAGAATGTATGGCATGAGTTCACATGGTCCATATGACACCGGATAAAATTTTTATACACGACGCAGCATAATTAAATGCATTACTTTAATAGGCTTTTTCTACTTCCTTCATGGATTTGATGATGCAATGCATATGAATGTTATGAGATGAACTAGAAATTATGATGTTACAAAAACCTAAGCCAAAAAAGCTAAGAAAATTTGTGAAAATAAGTTAGGGCACTTTTATAATTTTTGAAAATTTTAGAAAACTCACATGAGAGATTTTTAAATGGAAAAATTCAGTCTTTCAAGGTTTTCAGAGGCCCTGAAAACCATAAAAATCCCAAGAACAGTTGAAGTCCCTCCTATGAGTGATTTCAGCCATCAATTGATTAAAACTTTGACCAAGTAGTTCATGATGGGTTTAAATTTATTTTGAGTGATACCAAAGCCATTTTATAAGTTTGAGAGCTTAAATACTATGATGGAAAAGACAGATTTTAAAAAAGAGTTAAATTGAGGCCAAATGGAGAAACCGTGATTTAGGGACTAAATTGAAAAGTAAAAAAGCATGTTAACTCTACCTTTTGCCTCTTAAAATGTCCAACCACTTACTCTAGCCTTAATTGATGCTTTGCTAGTCTGAAAATAGAGATGAGAAAGCCTCTTGTTGGCGCACCAAGAAGGGAGGAAGAAGAGAAGGAAGATCAAGTAAAAAAGGTAAGAAACTCAAGCTTTTTCTTACTTTCTCCAATCCTAGCCTTGTTTTTTTCTTTCCTTTCTCTTCTCCTATGATTTTGATGATTATATTGAGGCTGATCCAAGTCTGATTTAGTAGGAAGAAGAGAGAAATTAAAAAGAGTATATGAAGCTTTGAAAAGCATCTTTGGAAAGCTTGGAATTAAAGTAAGATACATGGATTAAACTTGCTCCATCTTGCTTCTTCCTTTCTTGTCCATTTTGTCTAGAATAAGATCCATTTAGGAGAGGATGATTTCTAGTCTTAAGAAGGTAGAAAGGAGGGTTTTGAAGCATGAGGAGTAGGATTATCCATTTGAAAGCAAAAGAAAAGCCTTAAAATTTAAGTTGCTCCACCTAGGGAATTTGATATGTATGGACAAATTTGAATTTTTCTAAGGGTTGTGTGACTTATGTAAAGTATGAATGAGGTCACAAGGTAATTAGGAAGTTACACAAGTGGCTGATTGTAGAAGAAAATAAACAAAACTCCATGGGCTCCTTTGTGGTGTGTGTGGCTTAGCCTCAAGTGCTACAAGGTACTAGTTACGATGAGTTTTTTCTTATTACAAGGTTAGAAGAGGCTTAGATATTAATTATAGATACTAGAGGAACTAATGAATTAAATTTAGAAAGCTTGGTTTGTGAGATGGAAGTTTAGGTCCCATTTAGACATCAAGGAGCAACTTAGAGATTGGCTTCTTGGATTGAGTTTATGATGACGTTAATGAGTTTATATAAAGTCATATGACCTAGAAAAGAATGAGAATTGGGAGCCAAGAGCATGATTTCAAGTGATTGCTTCATTGTGTCATATATAGACCATATTAAAGTTTGTGTGAAGCTAGATTTGGTTCCAAGAGTGTAATTGAGCCTCATTTGATGTGTCTAGGCCAAGAGAATCAATATCTCCCTAATTATGTATGTTTGGCCGAGAGAGCAACTAAAGTACAAAGGGGAAAGCTTGTGTTTCCTAGTCTAAGGTAGCTCTCTAAACTTTCTCACATGCATTTCTTAATTTGTTGTTTGTCTTCGATTACTTGTCTATATGTTTGAACTATGTGAATTGTTTATAGCCATTGATGTAGTGTCTTGGTACCATAATGTGCTTTTGAACTTGTTTGAAAGATGTAATGGCTTGAGTGGGCTTGGTAAGGCCAAAAGTCCCTTGAGATAGGTAAAAGAGGAGCCAAAAGTCCTTAAAAGTAGGTGAGACAAGGCCAAAAGTCTAAAGAAAGAGTGAGGCCAAGTCAAAAGTCTCTAGAAGTAGGTGAGATAAATCTAAAAGTCCCCAAAGAGTTGGATGAGGCTGAAGCAATAACTTTTAAAGCCTATATTTGACTTGTATGAAATTGTGTAACATGGAAAAAATGGCTATGTATGCTTTCTAGAAAGTTTTATGGCATGCTTGCATTCCTTACCTTGAAAATGCATTATATATGTATGTTTGAAAGGGTAAAAGAGCTATTGAGATTCTTTGACTCTCACTCTTTCTCCACATGTCTATTTTTGCCTAAGTGAAGCCCAAGGACCAAGTGGGAGGAGTTATGTGCCTTGAAAAGGGACATTGTGACAATAGGATAGGAAATTTTGTATTTTGATGTCAAGAATTTTGTTCAAATGATGTACATGAGATATAAATACTTGGACATGCATGAAAACATGTATTTATTATGTAAGAATGGAAATTAGAACCATATATACACTTATGTGAGTTTTTGACATCCATATACTTTAGTGTGATTCTATGCAGGTTTAAGTAGGAAGGTGAATTTGAGATGTATGAGGATTTGGACCACTTGGATAACCTTTTTTTGTTATTTTTATCCTTTTGGACATGCCAAGTGATTGTGGTATGAGTAGGAGAGCAAATGGATCAATTTGATCCCTGTTAAGTGCCATAAAACACCTCGTTTGCTACCTGAACCCTAAAGCAAATGGATGATTTTGAGCATAAAATGTAGCATGAATATAGGTCTCATTGAGAGTTCTTTGCTGAGCTAAGAACTACTATTTTTTGAGCTCTAGAAAATTAATTATGAATTTTCAAAGTAAAGAAAATTTTACAAATTTAGCATGTGTACTGTTCATATAGCTAGTTTACTTTTCTATGTCATTCATGGGTCAAATAAAATCCAATACTTATGAAATTTTACAGATATAAACTAGACACTATAAACTTTTTATAGCAATTGAGAGCATCTACAGAGAGAGAACTGAATTTTTAAAGTTTATGGTTAGTATCAAGACGTAGCAAACATCTCTGGTACTGTTCTATTGTTTTTCATGGTTCAGATGGTGTTTTCTTAGTTTAGAACTATTTTAATCATTAGTTAATATCTAGTGTAACACTATAATTCTCTAGCTCATCCATGTTATTTCTAGGCCTCCTTCCATGCATAATACAAGAATTCCAAGGAAAACCACTAAAAATATTTAATTAAATCGTGTTACATCGTAGATAAACTTTTTGTTTCATATCTCGTAGATCATATGAACTCATCCATCTCATTCTCACATTTAAATACATAAATAAAACTCATAAACATCTCATTAAGTGGCCAAGAACTTGGGCAAATAGAGTATATACATAAAAATAATGCATGCACCCTCAAATTGGTATTTCAATTTTCTGTCATAAATTTTGAAAAATCAAAACTAATTCTAAAAAAATCAAAGTCAAGAACACTATAAAATTATGGAAAGCTACATATGTCTAATTTATGTAAAAATAAATCCAGGCCACAATAGGGACGTCTATCTACTAGAAATTGATGGAATAGTAACCAAGGTTGTTTATCATTATAGGTACTATCACTAAACTTCAAAAATTCATATATCCCTATGCAGACCTCCAATTGGGTTGATTTTGATGGCCATGGAAAGCTTATCATGTCTAGTTTATACCTATAAAAGGTCATAAGCATTGGACACCATTTGTCTCTCGAATGACATAGCACAAGAAACTGACTATATGAATAGTGCTCATACTAGAATAGCAAAAAAATGGTAACTTTGAAAAATCATAATTAATTTCACAAAGCTCCAAATAATCTGGTCTTTATCTTCCCAAAAATATCTAGATAAGATCTATATGCATGCCAAATTTCATGGGCAAATTTGTTCATTTGGTCAGATCTTAACATTGGGTTCCAAAAATACTCTTTTGGTGCCTTCTAAGGGTCTTTAATGGTCCACATTGGCTTCTAAGACAACCATGGACACTTGAGGACATGGAAAAGCACCAAAATGGTCTAATAAATATGTCTCAAAGGTGTACGAATCTAGATTTCACAAACTCATACTCTCACCCTAAGGTATACACAAGGATACATATGACAAGTCTTGCCATTCAGTCCCAAATTGTGCTATATCATACATATGGTATCAAATTTCATTCATACATTAAATATTCATGAAATTGCCTATGTTCATAAGGTCATACATCATATACAATATTGGATTACATCATATGCCATCCATATGGCTACAAAATGGCATTTTTCCACACTTTGTTGTCAATCTTCTTCCTTTAAGCTTAATGGCTTCCATTCCTTCGCTCACTTGATCCACCAAGACACGTTAGACATGTGGGGAGGAAGGAATGAAATTCTTGAAATCCCAATAGCTCTTTTCCCTTCCAACCATATATAAAGAATGTAATTCCATGTTTAAAAATGCATGCATGGCTATCATGGGACATGTAATCTTTTATGAAACATTTCTAGCATTCAAGAAGTTATACAAAACATATATAGGCTTGCCAAGCAAGTGGTTTATCCTTATCCATTCTTTTCAAGGATTTTGGACTTCCCTTACCCTTTTTCTTAAAGGCTTTTAACTAAGCCTTACTCTTGGAAGACTTTTAGCTTTGTCTCAACTATTCTTGAGGATTTTTGGCTCATCCTCACCATTGCTAGAGGGTTCTTGACTTCATCACACTCAAGCAAACTAAAGTAAGTTCACAAAGTATCATTTAAAGACATAATGGAATATCATGGTACCATGACATATAGATGCATTCTAAAACATTCCTCATGGCTGAAAACATACATACACACATTTAAGATGAGGTGAACATCCACTCATACATGAAAGAAAGAAGAGAGAGCTACCTTATTTACAAATGAACACTGTCTTCCTTGAATTTGGTTCCTCCTCCTCGACCACACACACACAAGAAGGTGGGACTTATTTCCTTTGGCCTAGACACATAATATGGAAGCCAATTTCACTTTTGGAACAATTTCTAAAGCTACATATTCATTTTAAGAGCTAGATTGTGCTTGTGTCTCATTTATGGTTCCATAACACACTTAGTGAAGCAACCTTAGGAAAACATAATCTTGGCTCCACTCTTTCATCCATTTATGATTCTTGATTCTTTTTAAGTCTCTTGGAGTCATCACATAATTAATTTAAGAAGCCTAGCAAGATGTTGCTTCTTTAAGCCATAATATAGAACCTATGATATCATCTCACTATCTATAGTTTCTAAAATTTTTCCAAGGCTTCCTCTAATCCTCTTCCATCATATATGACTCAAAATCAAGCTTGGAACAAATTAAAACTACCCGTTGGTGCTTCATCTAGCCTAGGCTGAAACTATGCACTATATGAACACCAAGTTAGTTTACTTTGTTTTCTTGATGAAAGATGCATGTGAGAAGCCTTCTAGGGATCTTAAGAGCTCATCTAAACACTCATTTTGGCCTAGAAATTCTTGAATCAAAATAGAATTTTAAAGGAACACTTGAAACTCTAACTTTTTTATCTTGAAATCTAATGGTTATTTTGTTATTTCCTTTGCATATTCTTGTTCTCCTCCCTTATTTTCCTAAGATTCACTCTTAGTTTGGCTAAAAATCCAACCCCTCTTGGTTGGTCTTATATAGGGAAAAATATGCAAGAGGAAGAACAAGAAACATCAAGCTTGAATTATGGCAAAATACCTTGATTTCTTAGTTCCCTTGGCTTGATCTTCACTTTGCTTTACCTCTCTTCTTGATTTTCAAAAATTTTTCCCTTAGGTCTGACCTCAAAACATACCCAAAAGTTTCAATAAAATCATAGGAAAGAAGAGAAGATGGAGGAGAAGGAATTTGCTAAAGAGAAACCAAGAAAATCCATAAAAAACCATACCTTTTCCTTACCTTTTCCCTTCTCTTTCTTCTTTCCCTTGTGTGCCTCACTCCCTTGGTTCTTTCTTTGGTTTAGGGCAGAAATAAAATGAGCTAAGTGAAGGGAAGAGTGGGGCGTGCGGCTATATATAGGTAGGTTTAAGAAGTTGTTTCCAAAAATTTCAATTTTGTCATTTAATTTTGGCATTTTCGTTTCTAGTTTGTTTTAGCTCCTTTTTTTAAATCATCTTTTCTATCATAAAATTTAGGTCCTCAATCTTATAAAATGTCTTTGGAATCACTTAAATTAAAGCTAAAACCTCTCTACACAAAAGAGTCAAAGTTCGGGTAAACTGGGATTAGAAAACATACACTGGAGTAGTTTTAACTATCCCAAGACTTCCCATGGTTTTCTGGACCTCTAAGAACTCCAGAGAACTCAAATTTTCTATTAAAAAGTCCTCTTGTGAGAATTTCAAAATTTGCTCAAAATTATAAAAATGCCATTATGTTACATAACAATTTTATTGCTTTCCGTCTAGTTATTTTAGCCTCTATTTCAGGGCACCTCTGCCCTCCTAATTTCATACTTAATATCTATATCATCATTCTAATTTTTTTGGGCCTTAGCCAATTCATTTCAGAGGACTTACTTTGAAAATGTATCTATTTCTGTAGTTTTTACGAAAACTGAACATTACATCTAGGGCTTTTCAAAAAGTTATTATATGCTTGATTTTGATTTTTTTAGAATTAATTATAATTTTCCAAAGTTTATATTAGAAAACTATCATGGCAACCTAAGTGCAAAAAATGAAATTTCATGTGAAATGGTTCTCAATCCATGTTATAAGCCTCCAATTGTGTTATTTCTGATATGTTTGAGTATATTATGAATGGAGAAGAATTTAGCTAAGTAAAAATGATTCTCATGGACATTTATGAATGGGTTTGGTTACCAATATCTAATAAATCCATTACCAAAGATATAAACTTTAATGCCTTTGTATGTTATATGCTAGTTGTGTCGTGAGTTGAAGTTTAAGGAGTTATGGTATTATAATATGGGAAAGGAAAAATCTTCTTTGGCTTTTCTTTCTTAGGCTCATCTAGTGCGACATGTATTTTTCAAGATGTTGACTTATCCACGGTAATGGTCTCTAAAGATCCCTGAACTTCCTTTCCATACCTAAGAGTGATGGCACTAACGTTACTGGTATTTATTGGATTGACATTTGTCTGTGCTAGTAATTAGCCTGAACCTTAACACTTCACCCCACTAAAGGAGGCAACAAACTGGCCTAACTGAGTATCAACCCTTCTTTCCAAAATTTACATACTTATCTGTGGTTGCTATGGTTGTTGTTGCAAATGTTGCTTAAGCTGTGCATTACTTTCCATATTCATATAGGTTCTCTCTATCATTTCATCTAATCCCATAAATTTCTTTTCTTCTTGATGCAGTGTGACAAACAAGAAAGAATTTTTCTAGAAAAAGCCTCTTCGATTAATCCCCAGAAGTAATAACATCAGGAGGAAGATAATACAACCAATCTTTAGCTACACCATCCAAAGAAAAAGGGAATGCTCTGAGCTTAATTTGTTCTTTTGAAACTCCTTATGGCTTCATTGTAAAGCAAACAACATGAAATTCTTTCAAATGCTTGTGAGGGTCATCTCCTGAAAGTCTATAAAATTTACGAAGTAAGTAAATCAAACCAAACTTAAGCTCAAAATTTACATCTAATTTTGGATATTGTATACAAAGATTTTGATAGTGCACATCGGGAGTTGTCAAATCTTTAATGGTTCTTGCGTGTATGTTATCATTCAAATTTGCATTTGCATTTGCATTTAAGTTAGCTTAAGCATGCATATTCATGTTAGCATTCACTTGCTCTTGTTCAACCATATTATCAACAACAAATTGAAGTACACAATCAATTCCTTGCACACAATCAAAAGTAAAAGAAATACTAGCACTATTTTCTACATTATTATTATTTTTCTTACTCTTTACTTGCATTTGAAAGGTTCTTTTCATTTCAGGGTCCAAATCAATCAATTTCTTACTAAAGGACCTTGTCATAAACTAATTAGGCAAGCAAAAGCTAAGGAATAGCATAAAAATCAATAAATAAAAATCAAAACGATAAATCTATAAAAAGTAGAGAACATGTCTTAAAATAAAAAAAAAATACTTGAAAAATGAAAAAATAAAAGAAAACAAAAGAATTTGGCTAATCTAGGGGCTACCTCATAGCCATAACTGTGATTTTTGCTTAATACCACCAAAAATATTAAAGTACCAAGTTTCAAAATTTTCAAGGCAAGTGATATGAGAGAATTCAGCACACTGACAAAATTTTGTAGGTAACCAAATTAGCTTAATTTCATAAACCAAAAGTAAGAAAATTAACATTAGACAAAACTAATAACTTCCTAACACACAAATACACATAAAAACAAAGAAATATTAGACAAAAGAAAGCACAAAAAATAAAAATATAAAATCTAGAAAAATTAGAAAAATCCTAAAAAATTTAAGAAAATATTTAAAAATTTAGAAAAGTGACATAAATGATGGAATTTGGCCTAAAAATGGTGTACCTTATAGCTAAAGCTATGTTTTTTTGCTTATCTCACCCAAAAACTTAATGAAGCAAAGTTTCAGAATTTTCTAGGTGAGTTACACAAAAATTCCAGCAAGTAGAGCACCTAAAGTTCAACACCGAAATGACCAATTTCCACTATTTAACTAAAAACAAAACAAACCAAAAACTAGCTAAAACACTAAAGAATACTTTCCCAAACAATTAGGCACAACCTCCTTGCCAACGGTACCAATTTTGAGAATTATCTTGTTGAAGGACCCAAAAAATACTAGGTTGTAATAAAAATTTGTAGTTAATGGCGTAAACTAGGTCATTTCCTAAGGAGTTTGCTTCTAATTGTCTATGAAAGAGTTCTTCTAATGTGATTAAACCAAAGGTGTTTGAGGGAGTTTTGGTTTACTAAAATTCAAATGAATTAAAGAAAATAACATGAACTAAAAAAAACTTCAAACTAAGTGATGACAATAACTAGGCAAATAGTGGTAACTAGCTTTTGAATGGACTTCCTAGAATTCAATTATCCTTACTTCCTTTTAATGTACCAAAACTTAGACATAACTTATTGCTTCTTAGTGTATTCTTTATAAAAATTCTTGAATTACCATCCAAGACTCAAATTACTAATTATCAAGGAATTTTGCAACCACAAAGAACCATGAAAAATTAGCCATTTGAATTAGAAATAAGAATACACCACAACAGTACCCAAATGCTCATTAAAGTCACTGAATAATTCACTTAGAGATGCTAATCAATTGGTTAGATTAAAGATTTTCTCAAGTACAAAAATCACACAAAATTTCAGCCACTTAATATAATGATTATTGCACTAACTAGCCTAAAACCAAAAGGAAATAACTAGCAAATTAGACAGCCATTAAGTCTGAAATTTTTACAAACACTTAGGCATTAAAATGAGTCTCTAAATGTGAAATTGCAATTGAAATTATAAAGAAAATGAATCTAATACAATCATCTACCAAGATCTTCATTTAACAAGCTAAACCTAAGCAAATTAAATAGGGAAATCAGTGTTAAAAGTAAGGGATAAGAAAAAGAGAAGTTAGCCAAATTTAGAGATGAATCTTAGAGCTCAAATCTTAACTCATAGAAGTCACATTCTTAGCCAGCTACCAAGGTGATCAAGCTTCCATTTAGGAGGGTAGAATAAGGGATTAAAGAGGAGAACACACGGCCATAGAGCTTCTAGAATTGGGATTGAATGATGATGCTCTCTCCAGCATGCTACTGCCTTCAATCCAAACCCAAGCCTCTGTATTGTCCTTGTCTCCTTAAGTTTTGCTTGTGTTTTCCCCAAACCTAAGACTTTTCTTATACTCCCTGTAACATCCACTATGTTGTAAAAATACCAAAATGAGCCAGTTTGAAAAGCATGTCCCCTGAGATGAGTGATTCAAGGTTAAATAAAATTTGGATAAAATTTTAAATAATAGAAAATAAGGATTTAAGCCTTGAGTTGTCCAGAAATTAGGGCCAAAGTTATTCAAAAAATTTGCCAAAAGGCCAATGATGGAATGCACCTTAGAACAGAAAGCTCAACTTGCCACCTTTATGTTACAAAAAAAGGCAAATAGATGGCACAAAACCTCTAATGCAAATAAAGAATATACTGATCACCTAGGAGAACTTCTTAGTAGAATTTTATGAAAAATACTTTCCCAGCTCAGTAAGAAAATAGAAGAGATGGAGTTTATGAGTTTGAAGCAAACTGATGATATGACGGCGGATCAATACGTGGCCAAATTTATTGAGTTGTCTCGGTATTCCTCTTATCTCAAGAGATATGATGATGAGTCTTGGAGGTATGAGTAGTTTAAGACTGGATTGAGGCCCTTGATTAACGATAAAGTTACTCCACAACAAAATAGAAACTTTAACAACCTTGTGGAGGTCAACAGGATGATTGAGAATAACCTGCAAGCTATCATGCCTACGATACCATCAGCTAGTCAGAAAGAGGCTCCGAAATTAAAAAGACTGAGACTTGAGGAGGGTTCTAGTGTGACACCTAGTAGCAAGAGAAAAGGCAAGGTGTCATGGAATACGAAGCCACATAAAGGCAAGAGAGTGTAGCCTTCTCGAGGCCAGTCATCTACCCAATTGTTTCTAGTGACATGTTTCAGATATGGGAAACTGGGGCACATTGCCAGAAACTACCCTCAAGTGGATATGGTGCCTCCACCCAGACCACATACGCTTGTAGTGAATGGTTCTCCTGTTATTGCCATGTTTGATCTGAGTGCTAGTCACTTGTTCATATCTTATGATTATGTGAGATGTTTGGGTTTGGCTATTAGTACTCTACCATTTGACTTATTTATCACCACACCTATGGGAAGCCACGTTATTACTTCCCATACTTGCTTAAATGTCACCGTCCAGTTTAATCATTGTCATAATACCATTGATTTTGATTTGTATACTGTTCTATGACATTGATTTGATTATTGATCTAAACTAGATGACTACGAACAATGCTATGCTTGATTGTGAGTACCGAACCTTATCTATACCTTCTTGTGGGACTATACCTAGGGTAGGAGCTGAGTTATTCTTTATGACTACCGTCCAAGCTGAGAGATACTTAGAGCATGGATGTCAAGGGTTTATAGTCTTTTTCTCTATTTAGGTTAAAGTAGAGGAGGGGATAGAGGAAATCCCAGTAATCAAGGAATTCCTGGAGGTTTTCCTTAGAAATTTTGATTTCAATGGTCTACCCCCTGAGAGAGAGCTAGAGTTCCCTATAGATATAGTGCCTGGGGCTGGACCGATGTCCAAGGCTCCTTATAAGATAGCTCCTACCAAGCTTGCTAAGTTGAAAAAGTAGATAGAGGAGTTGTTAGACAAGGATTTATCCACCCTAATGTTTCACCCTAGGGAGCTTCAGTACTATTTTGAAAAAGAAAGATGGTAGATTGAGATTATGTATATATTACAGAGAATTGAATAAAGTTACCATCAAGAATCAATATCCTCTCCCTAGGATTGATGACCTATTAGATCAGTTAGCTAGGATATCTATCTTCTCTAAGATAGATCTTAGATCTGGGTACCACCAGTTGAGAGTGAAAATGGAAGACATCCTAAAGATAGCTTCCAAAACTAGATATAGCCACCATAAGTGCCTTGTGATGCCATTCGGGCTAACAAATGCAATCGTGGTGTTCATAGATTACATGAATAGGGTATTTAAACTATATTTATATCAATTTGTAATAATCTTTATCGACGACATTCTAATATACTCCAAATCTTTTAAGGAGCATGAGAGGCATATAAGATTAGTCCTACAAACCTTAAGAGAGAAGAGGTTGTATGCCAAACTTAGTAAATGTGATTTTTAGCTAACTGAGGTGAAGTTCTTAGGTCACATGATATCATATGAGGGGGTTGTAGTAGCTCCCCATAAAGTAGAGGCTATGTTATAATGGGATAGGGCTAGGACTATCATTGAGGTTAGGAGTTTTCTAGGTTTGGCAGGGTATTACAGACAATTCATTCAGGGCTTTTCTCAGATAGCCTTGCCACTTACGAGGTTGACTAGGAAAGATATACCTTTTGTGTGAGATGTTAGATGTAAAAGGAGTTTCCAAAAGTTGAAACCCCGATTGACCACTGTACCTGTATTGATTATCCCTAACCCTAGTGAACCCTTTATGGTTTATAGTGATGCTTCGAGAAAGGGGTTAAGTTATGTTTTAAGGCAGCAGGGGAGAGTAGTGGCGTATGCCTCTAGACAGTTGAGGCCTCATGAGGAGAATTATCCTACACATGACCTGGAGTTAGTCATAGTAATGTTTGCTCCTAAAATCTGGAGACATTATCTGTAAGGTGCTACCATAGAGATTTATAGTGACCACAAGGGTCTGAAAATACCTGTTTGACCAAAAGGAATTGAACATAAGGCAGAGGAGATGGATGAAATTTTTTAAGGACTATGATTATACTTTGAAATATCATCCGGGCAAAGCCAATGTGGTGGCTGACACCCTAAGTAGGAAATCCATCCATGCAACTCATATGATGATTAAGGAGTAAAAACTCCTAAAGAAATTTAGAAACTTGAATATCTCCTATCAAATGGTATCGGTTAAATTGTATCTAAGTGAAATCCAAATCAAAAATGAATTAAGAACTCATATCATAGATGCCCAGAGAGAGAATGAGTTCCTAAAATAGGTCAGGAGTGAAATTTCTCAGTGTAGGATTTCAGATTTCAGGGTATCTGAGGATAGTGTGATAGTGTATTGGGATAGAATTTATGTGCCTAGTTAGAATGAATTGAGAGAAAAAATATTAGAAGAGGCACATAAGAATAGGTATACTATCCACCCGAGTGCCATCAAGATGTATCAGGATTTGAAAAGAATTTCTAGTTACCCAGAATGAAAAATGATGTAACTGATTATGTGGCTAGAAGCTTAGTGTGTTAGAGGGTAAAGATAGAACATCAAAGACCTGTTGGGTTGTTATAGCCCTTAGATATCTCTAAGTGAAAGTGGGATAGTAAAACTATGAATTTTATCATGGGATTACCTAGGACATCCTCTAGACACAATGTTATCTAGGTAGTAATGGATAGATTGACAAAATCTACACACTTTTTAGCTATCAGGGCTACTCACATAATAGATAGATTAGCCCAATTGTACATCAAAGAGATAGTGCGACTTTACAGAGTACACAATAGCATAGTATTAGATAAAGACCCCAAATTCACATCAAATTTCTAGAGGTCATTATAGTATGCCTTAGGGACCAGGGTGCGATTTAGTACTATGTATCACCCCCAGACAAATGGTCAGATTAAGACGACCATCCAGACCCTAGAAGACATGTTGAGGGCATGTGTATTGGAGACTAGGGGTTATTGGGATGTGTATTTGCCACTTGCAGAGTTTGTGTACAATAATATCTTCTATTCTAGTATTCAAATGGCCCCTTGTGAGGCTTTCTATGGAAGAAAATGCATATCCCCTTTGTGTTAGGTTAAGTTAAGTGAAAGGAGCTTAATAAGTCCTAAGATTATAGACCAAACCACCAGGCAGTTAGAATTGATTAAAAAGAAACTCCTTACAACTTAAAGTAGATAGAAAAGTTATGCAGATAATGTAACAACCAGAAAAAGAAAAGAAAAGAAAAGAGAAAAGAAAAGGGAAAGAAAAGAAAAGCTGAAAATTTTTGAAAGCTAAAAATTTTCTAAGTCTGCTAGCTATAGCCTAGCTATAGCGAATGTACCTGTTCGCTATAGCGAAAAATGGTCTAGCTATAGCGAGAGTGCCTTCTCGCTATAGCGAAAATGCTTCTAGCTATAGCGAGTGCAGGCATCCCATACAAAAACTAGGGCGTTGCTTGCCGTAGCATACACTATAGTGAAAGCAAAGGTCTGGGACTGACACGAACTCGCCGTAGTGAGGGTTATGGCTCACTATAGCGAGGGTTAGTCCGAAAAAGCGTGAAAAGAGAGATTTTGACCTTTTAAAACTCCTAAACTCTTCCTTTCCTTGTAAACCGACCTAAGCTTCGACTAAGAGAGAGAAAAGGGCTGTGGAGAGAGAGAGAGACCTAGAGAAGGAAGGAGAACAAGCAAAGAGGTAAGTAATCTTGAGATTTCCATAGCTTTTCTCCTTAGCATGTTATTCTTCTTTCTTTGCCTTCTCTTTCTATGGTTTTAGTAGTTGATTTGGGTTTGGTTCAGAAGAGAGAAAGTGGAAAACCACTCTTGAGGAAGAGTAGAGCTCATGTAGCTTCATTTCTTCTTCTTTCCTTTCCTTTTTGAGAGCTTGAGAGAGGAAGGAGAATGAGTGGAATTCTAGAGAAAATCCCTAGGTCTTACATGTGTAGCGGGGGTTTCTTCGATAAAGAGCCCCTTTAGCTTTGTGAGTACTTATTTGAGTTATGAGAGAATAATCCCATGCTCTTTGTTGTGCTTAGGCTCAAAGGAAGCAACTCCATCTAGTTGTGAGTGTGAAATCAATAAGGGAAAAGAGAAATTGAAAGGGAAGGCTTGTGTTAGCTGATAAGGTAGCTCTCTACTCTTTCTTGTTGCATTCTTAGATGTGTAATAGTCATTGTATGTTGGTGTATGTGATTGTATGATGAGATATGCCATTTGATGCTGCCTTGATGCATTGGTACCAATATGCTTATGATATGAATTATGAAAATTGCTTGGGTGAGGTGGTGCCGAAAGTCCCTTGAGACGGGTGAGGTAGAGCCAAAAGTCCCTAAACCAAGGGTGAGGCCAATCCAAAAGTCCCAAAGCTCAGGTGAGGCTAGACCGAAAGTCTCTAGAGCCTATTCTTGGCATTGATATGATATCATGGCATGAAACACATATGTTGTGTCATTGTGACTTGTTTGCATGCTTTGACTGGTTTATATATCTTGATTGCTTCTTGAATGAGTATGAGCTATTGACATTCCTTGAATCTCACCCCCTTCCCTCTCCCATCTTAACATCTAGGTGGAGCTCAAGAGCCTAAGAGTGGAGGCCATGAGGCATAGAAGGCCTTGTTTTGCCACTTTTGCACACTTACACCTAGGTTGATGTATAGGAAGACCAAGTACTTTTGCATATATATTATTTTTGAGTTGTAAATATGTGAGCACATGTAAATATATGTATAAGTGATGTATAAACTGCGTAAAGAGCCAAAGTAATGGAAATGTGATATTTGGCCCTTTAGTGGCTTATATGAAATGGTGCATTTTATTCCGTAGCATAGTGAAATTGAAATGTATGATGACTTGGATCACTTCAGTAATTTATATATGCTATGTTTGTACTTTCAAACTTACCCAAGAGATGTTAGAACATGTAGGAGGCCATTTGGACCCATTTGAAACCATTTTGGGTGCCAAAACTGCCAATTGTGTGAACTCCGTCAAAGTATGACCAGATGAGCTCTTCTCGATATGAAATTTGGCATGCCTTTAGAGTCTATTGAGAGCTTCTTGAGAAGTTAAAGTGAGGAATATTTGGAGGTCTATAGAATATTTGGCGAATTGTTGAAGTTTGGAAATTTTAATGGTTTTGGTCATGATACTGTGCAATAAGTCCGAAAATGAATTCATGTCATTCATAGATCAAATGGTGTCCAATTGTCATGAAATTTTATAAGCATAAACTAGATATCCACAGTGACCTATAAAAATTGGAAGCACCTCAATTGGAAGTCTGTAGAGAGAGAAACGACTTGCTGAAGTTCTGTATCAGCACCAGGGAAGCTTTCCAACCTTCGTTACTGTTACATCATTTTTCGAGTTCTAAGAGTTCCTGAACTGATCTGGACTTATTTTTCTCCTCTAGTTAACATCTGTAGCTTTCCAAATTGGTATAGTGTTCCTAGATTGGATTTTTTTGAAATTAATTACGAATTTTCAATTTTCATGACAGTAAACTGCACCAGTATCAGGGATAGCCAGACCTCTGTCTCTTTTTTGATGTCAAAGATTGTCCAGACGTTGAGATTGTGGTTGGGTGTTATTTTTATGTAAATTTAACATCTAAATATTTCCAGAGAGCTATGATTTGCTTAATTCCCATTTTTCTAGAAATAGTTATGATTTTCCAAAGTTAGAGCCAAAAATCTGACTTTTGGGCTCATTTAAGAAATTGCATTTTCTTGGTTTTTGGCTTCATATCCGTGGTTTATGAGTTTTTTGAGACTATGTACAAGTTTTATAAATGGTGTTTGAGTAGAGAATGTGAATGATGGATTCACGGGACCCACAGGACAAAATATGACTGGTTAAACCCTAACTTAAAGTTATAAAATACCACGGTTTTGGTCATTTTCTTTGGAAATCATATGGAATTAAGCCTAGAGGGAGATGAATTAGAGTTAAGATATTATGGTGTTACAGATAAGAGAAGGAGACTATTGAAGTTTGAGATTGGAGACTATGTGTTTATCTAGGTACCTACAGTGACTGGAGTAGGTCAGTCTATAAAGGTAAAAAAGCTTAGTCCTAGGTATATCGGTCCATTTGAAATCTTTGAAAAAATTGGACCCGTGGCCTATTAAATAACCTTACCTCCAAACCTAGCGCAAGCTCATAATGTTTTTCATATCTCCCAATTGAAGAAATACTTACCAGACCCCTCACATGTCATAGAATATGAGTATGTTCAATTGCAGGAAAATCTTTGCTATGTAGTGAAATCGAAGAGAATTGTAGATGCTAAGCTAAAGCAGCTGAGAAATAAGAACATTCCTCTAGTGAAAGTGGTCTGGAGAGGTTTGACATCTAAAGAGTTGACTTGGGAACTAGAAGAAGAGATAAGAAAGAATATCTAGAGTTATTCCCTTAAGGTACGTATTTTAAATTTTGAGGAGCAAAATTATTTTAAGGGGGTGGAAAATGTAACATCCGGTATGTTATAAAAACACCAAAATGGGCTACTTTGAAAAGCATGTCCCTTGAGATGAGTGATTCAAGGCTAAATAAAATTTGGATAAAATTTGAAATAATAGAAAATAAGGATTTAAGCCTTAAGTTGCCCAGAAATGGGGGCCAGAGTGATTCAAAAAATTTACCGAAAGGCCAATGGTATTTTCGTAAATTCAAGAAGTTTTTGGAAAACTCATAGGAGGGATTTTTAAATAGAAAATTTGAGTTTTTCGGGATTCTCAAAGGCCCTAAAAACTATAGAAAACCCCATGATAGTTAAAACCACTCTGATGTCAGTTTCTGAATATTGGTTGACCTGATTTTTTACCCTTTCATTCGAGAACATTTTAGCTCCAAATTGAGTAGTTCCAAAGCCATTTTATAAATTAGAGGATTTTAATTTTGTGATGGAAAAGACAGTTCTCGAAAAGGAGCTAAAACATGCCTAAAACAGAAATACCACGTGTAAGGGATGAAATCGTCATTTTTTGGAACAATTCTCTCTTAATTTTCCTTTATATGTGGCATCCCATAGTTAGCTCTCCTTAATCGACTTGCTACAGCATCCAAACTAGAAATGAGAGCTAAAAAGAAGAACACACAAGAGGAACCAAGAAGGAGGAAGGAAAAGGCTAAAGAAAGGTGAGAAAGTTCAGGATTTTTATACTTCTTTCTCTTGAAACTTCATTCTCCTCTTCTTGCTTTATTTTTCCATAGTTTTAATGAAGTTTTTGGTGCTAGTTTAGGGTCAGACCAAAAGAGATAATTTCGAAATTCAAGGAGGAGGAAGAGGGAAAAGGAAGAACTCTTGAAGAAGGCTTGATTTAAGGTAAATCCTTGCCTTTCCATCACCTCTCCTTCTTGTTCCCTTAGTGTGTGTGTGTTCAATCATACTAGATCCAAGAGAGGGGAGGAGATTTTGTTTTAAAATAAGAGAGAATTGGGGGTTTTAGACCATGGGGAGTTAGGAAATACCAAGAAATTGCATAGAAAACTAGTGAAATGCAAGTTAGGAAAGTGTAGGATTCTTGAACATAATCTAAAATCTGGGTTGATTCAAGAATTCCCTAGTATAATTAAGTATTTATTTTAGTTTCTAAGACTCCTAGGGAGCTTTCCAAGTGCCCCATCCATTAAAGAAAAATTACAAATTCCATGGGTCCCTAGTGAAGGCATATTTCGACCAAGACCCATAGAAATAGCTAAGGGATGTTTTAAATTGTTTCAAGATTGATTTAGGACTTTATATGATAAAAGAAGGTAGGAGAAACCTTTAGGAAAAATTTAGAAGCCTTAGATTGGGAGATGAGACAATGGCTTCCATAATGTAGCCTTGTGAAGCAACATATATCTAGGCTTGGGAGAGTGGGTGTATGATGGCTCCAAGGACTTTAAATGAAGTTAAGAAGCCTAGATAAGGAAAGAAATTAGAGCTAAGAACTTTAATATAGTAGTTCTTCATTAGGCCATAATGGAATCATTATGTGACCATTAGGCAAAGTGTGTGTCTCACGTGTGAGTTTGATGTTTTATGGTGTTTAGGCTAAGGAAGTCAAGCTCTATCTCATTGTGAGTGTGTAGCCAACAAAGGAAAGGTATAGCCAAGTGAAGCTTGAAAATTCCCTAAGGTAGCTCTCCACCTTTTCTTATTACATTTCTTGTTATATATGTGTCATTGTGTGCTTGTGAGTATATTTATATTTTCGAGACATGCCACTTGATGCTATGTTATTATTTTGACACCAATGTGTCTTCTTGAATGTCTTTGAATTGTGGAAATGGCTCATAAGGGTGAGGTAGTACCAAAAGTCTCATGGCATGGGTGAGACAAAACCAAAAGCCTCTTGGATGGGTGAGACTAATTCAAAAGTCCCTAAACTATGAGTGAGGAAAATCCAAAAGTCTTAGAAATAGGGTGAGGCCAAACCAAAAGTCCCTAGAGCTCATTCTTATGCTTGAGATGAGTTTGTGGCATAAAAATGTGAAATTGAATGTTTCATAGATTGATTAGTTGCATACTTGTACCCTTGACATGTGGTATGCCTTGAAAATGCGATTAAATAGGTGTATGAGCTATTGAGATTCAATGAATCTCACTCCTTCCTTTCTCTTATCTTATATGGCCTAGGTGGAGTTCAAGATCCAAATGATGGAAGCCAAGGAGCTTAGATATCCATCTCTTGGCAATCTTGCTATTTTTGATGTACTAGAATGTCAAAGTATATATGTATATGTTATTTTTGAGCCATGAAACCTTGAACAAGTGTTGAACTATGTAATGATAGTGTATGTATCAAGAATGGAGCTAAATGAATAGGAATATGCAATTTGACCACTTGAGAGCCCACTTGTGCATGTATGTTTATGGATGTGTCATGATGAATTTGAGTTGCATAATGGTTTAAACCTTATAAGAGACTTATTTATGCTTCCTAAATTGCTCAAATGGGTGTGGCAAAATGTATGGATCATTTGGACCAAATTTATTCCTTTTTTGGAGCCAAAAGTGCCATAATCTTAAGCTGTGGTAAAGTTTGACCAAATGGTCAATAACCTCTTCTTGACTTGAAATTTGGCATGCAATAGATCTTACCTAGAGCTTTCTAGGAAGCCAAAGACTAGGTCATTTAGAGGTCTGTAGAATTTTTTATGATTTTTCAAATTTGGCATCATAAATTCGGATCTACATAATTACTGTTCATTTGGTCAATTTTAATTTTGTGTCATCTGAAAAGCAAAAATGGTCCAATGGCTATAAAATTTGGTAGGCATAAACTAGACATTCATAGTGACTTGTAGTCTGGATGTGAATCATGAATGGTCCAATGGCTATGAATCATGAATTTGCTATGTGGCCTGGATGTGAATCATGAATGGTCCAATGGCTATAAAATTTGGTAGGCATAAACTAGACATTCCAATGGCTATAAAATGGTCCAATGGCTATGAATCATGAATTTGCTATGTGGCCTGGATGTGTTTGAGTGAATGTGTGAATCTGATGCCCCATGTGTGTGAAATCCTGAGAAAGTAAATGTGTGGGAGAATTTTTCCTTGTGAGTATTATGTTTTTCTTTATGAGTTGGTGGGCCCCCTTCCATGTGTGTGTATATTTGCTACATGGAATATGCCATGGAGTGCATCCATGTGAAGAAGAGAGCTTACTATGCATAAATATGTAAGTGAATCATGCAGCCAACAACACCAAACCTAAGCCTGGAGCTTCCTTGGACATCTATGTGATTATGTGTGTGATTTGGAGAATGGAGTGCATGCCATTAACATGTAGCCTGTCTAGTGAATGAAGAAGCTGTGCCTTGTATGGAATGAAATAATTGATGCTTACTTCATGAACTCGTGGAGTATGTATATAGGAGCTGCTTCTTTAATTTGTGCCTACATGTAAGTGTGACCCATGCCTCTTTATTTAGCCTAGTGCATGTGTGTTCAGCTGTGCATTTGATTGTGTGGAAGAGTAAGTGTGTGTGCCTTCTGATCTAGCCCATGTACGTGTATATGCTCCTTATGCCCCATTTCTTTTTTTCATTTTTATTTTCTAAAATTCCATAAAAAATGTGGGCCATTATTCCATTCTTGAAATTGTACACTTAAAGCTCCATCTCTTCTCCAAATCAATTTCTTCATTTAAATTCTAATTGCCTACTAAAATCTACAAAAATAATAAACATATTAAGTCAAAAAATTTACAAAATTATTTAAAAGAATTTATGCATTAAAAACCAATAATTTTGTTAATTAATTCCTATAGTACAAATGGCTAATAAAGTCAAATATCTTCCAATTAAATCCATTAAGCCTTAATTCATTATTAAAATATCTAATTTAAAGGTAATAAAATATATAAAAATGCACTGTTGCAAGTACAAATCTCATTTGACTCTAATCAATATAAAAAAATATCTATAAACCAATAAAATCAACTTGTCAGAGCATGTATATACAAGAAACAATATAAACAAAGTAGTAGAGTATGTTATCGCTATTTTATCCCAAATGGTGCTCTTTATGGCTTGGTCAACCTGTCACCAATCACTTGTAGTGATGGGCACATTCATACGAGCCATAACTCCTATGTAGCTGATCAAGTTTTTATCGTTTTTCTTAATTGGTTGCCCCTTAGCATTTCACTAAACCTCAAATTTTATCCCGATACTTCTTCTGTGGGTCACCTCTTTCAAGATGGTTAAACCTCATTTAATCCAATTTATCTCCTTTGTCACATCATCTAAAGCACTATTATGACCACCTGGAGAAGCCATTCACCTATAATGAAATTTAAATGCACAATTTAGAATAATAAGCAAAATCAATTCAAAGATTAAAAGAAAAAATATTTAAGAAATTCAATAGGACATAAAGGATATTGAAAAATAAAAGGAAGCATACATGTTTAAGTCAATCTTTTTCTTTTTCTAATCTGATTTATACTTTTTTCCCCTTTTTTTAGTATCCAAATACCCTCTTTATGATCATCTCTCATATGCAGGGCATCATCTTCAATGAAATCTCTTTCAAGAGAAATCCTTAAAGGGGGATCATCCTTAACATTGGTATCTTGACCGTGTTGAACATCATCTTTATTCTTATTTATTTTGTTTGTCAATTGAACAATGGGCCACTTCTTACTACTAGGATTAAGGACATAGAATACTTGTTGAGCTTGGGATGTAAAAATAAAAGGCTCGTCTTGATACCCTACTTTATTAAGATCCACTTGGATAAACCTTGACTTATCAATTTGAAGGTTGTTCTCATTGTCGACCTACTTGTAACCAACGACTGGCATCTGAAACAAAATGTAATCCAACTCCCATATGTATTCAATTATCCTGAAGTATGACATGTTCACAAAGATAGGGTTTTTATCTTTAATACTAGAAACATGCATAGATTGAGCTATAAGAGTTACACCACTATTTTGCATTATGCTTCGATCATCTTGCGCTTTTGAATAGAATGTGTAGTCGTTAATGCAATAACTGGTGTAAGAGAGGACATGCAGGCTTGGACCTCTTGCCATCCATCTCAATTTTTCAAATATTGCATTAGGATTCACATCTAACTCCTTAAAAATTTGATTTGTGAACTAATTTATATAAGGCTGGTTATTTTCTTTTAATATCTAACTTTCATTCTTATTGGGGTTCAAACTTCTAAGTATCTCCTTATGGTTCCACATATATGGCTCAATCTCATCAAAGTTGTGCAAAACTTATAGGTGTGTTTACTCCCATTATGTACTTGAGATGTTAACTATTTCATTTCCCATAATCCCTTCCCTAGTAGTTATTCCCATGTGTCGAGATACTAGAAGCCCAATATTATTGACATTGGATAGGTATTTAGTACATAATTCAACCATTTCTTCGATATGTACCATTTAACTACACTCTAGTAGACTTTGATTTTTCACATACCCTTTTAATATCTTCATGTAATGTTTAGTTGGATACATGCACCTCAAATAAACTGGGCTACACATCTATGTCTCCCTAACCAAGTGAATAGTTAGGTGAACCATCATGTTAAAGAATGAAGGCAGGAAATACATCTCAAGCTCACATAAAGTAACCATAATTTGTCTTTACAATCCAATAATTTTATAGGGGTCAATGACTTTACTACAAATGGACATGAAGAAGAAGTATAGTTTAGTGATTGTCCTTTACACCTTCTTAGATGAAATAGAGTGTAGAGCCATCAGAATCAAGTGCTTTATCAAAACATGGCAATCATGAGACTTGAGGACCCTTTAACTTCAAATCTTTAATTGATACAAGCCTTCTAATGTTTGAAGAATATCGCTCTGGAACCTTGACTCCATTAATAAATTCATAAAAAGTAATTTTTTCTTTCCTACATAGAGTATGAGCTGTTAGAGATTGATAAGTATGAAGTCCCTCCTTTATCAGCACTAATTCTCCCCTTATTCCTAAAGTTACCAAGTCCAATCTTGCACTAGTATCATCTTTGGTCTTTCTTAACACATTGTGTAATATACCAATTACATTATCATATACATTTTTCTTGATATGCATCACATCAAGGAAATGCCTTACATATGAGGACTTTTAGTATAATAGTTCAAAGAAAATAAACCTTTTCTTCCATCTGATTATCCCAAGATGTCCTACAAAAGGTTTGTCAAAATAGTTATGTAAATCCTTTACCTTTTCATATAGCTACTTACTAGTCAAAGGCAAAGGTGCACTACCTTCCTCTGTATTCCTATTGAAAGCTTTTCTCCACTATTAGTAATGATGTCTGTAACACCATAATTTCTAGCTCACATTCATCGTCATGTACATGTTCATGTGATATGTCACATACTTTCTTGCAGTGCTTCATGATTAAAAATTTCTTTCAGTGTCATGTGGACCGTGTAAGCTCATGTTATACATCCTTATATTTAATTACATCATTACAACTTATTTTCATCACAAAAATATGCCTACAACTCATGGAAACCAAATTGGAAGATAGAAAATGAGGTTTCATTCTCGGCCAGAATTGGCCTCATTTATGGGCAAACTTTAGAAAATCATAACCAAATCTAGAAAATTTGAAATCATGCAATCTTAGTTATTATGGAAAGCTTGGGATGTCTACTTCATGCTAAAAATATGTACAAATCACAACATCCTACACACAGAGTGTTTGACACATGAAATGGTCTGAAGGTCTAGGTCCTGATGCTGTCACAATTTACTGATATGAACTTCAAAAATGTCCAATTAATTCCAAAAAAATCCAATCCATGCAAATGATACCAATCTGGAAAGATGTGGATGTCAACTAGAGAAAAAAATATCTTTAGATCAGTTCATCAAGCCCAGAACTCAGAAATTGATGGAACAGTACTTTTGGTCGGGCCAAGTTACTAATATTGGGCAGAAACTTCAAAAATTCATATCTCCCTCTCTAAACCTCCAAATGAGGTGCTTCTAGTTGGCACAAATCGCTGTGATTATCTAGTTCCTTTGTATAAAATTTCGTGGCAATTGGATATCATTTGAGTCTCGTGTAATAGAAAACAATTTCGGACCAAATGAATAGTACAACAAACTAGAAACATTAATTTTGCCAACTTTGACAAATCATCAAATATTCTATAGACCTCCAAAAATTATGATTTTTAGCTTCCCAGAAAGCTCTTAATGAGATCTAATTGCATGTCAAATCTCAAATTAAGACTAATTCATTTGGCTAAAAAGTGACTTGGGGTTCTATAATAGTCAATTTTAGCTCCATATAGGGTACCAAAGTTGCCAAATGGATTAGGACTATCCTATGTATGGCCGAAACATGCACAAAGAGAGGGGGAAGGAAGACCAAGTGGAGGAATCACAAAATACCTTATTTTCCATGAATTTACTTGCTTTTTCTTGCTTTCCTTGGCCTCCTCACTTAAAATTTAAAATTTTTCCTTCAAAATAGCCCTCAAAACTTTAGAAAAATCATGGAGAAGAAGAGGGAAAAAGAGGAGAAGAGATTGGTGGAGAAAAAGCATGAAAACATACATAAAAACCTACCTTTAGCTTGAAATTTCTTTTCCTTTTTCCTTCTCTCTTGGTGCACCCAAAGCCTTAGCTATCCCTTTTGAAATTATGCAAAGTTTTTTGAATCTAAATGGGGAGGAAAGTGGGGCGCCACATATATATAAAGAGAGAAAAGTGACTTTTTCAAAATTTTCAATTTTGCCCTTCATACTTTGTATTTTTGTTTCTCCTTCGTTTTGGCTCCTTTTTGAGAATTGTCTTTTCCATTATAAAAGTTAGGTTCTCAATTAAGAAAAATGGCTTTGGAATCACTCAAATCGAAGCTAAAACCTTTTCGAACAAACCTGTTAAAGTTTAGGCACACCGACGTTGGAAAACTTCTATCGAAGGAGATTTAATTGTCCCAGGGCTTCCCATGGTTTTTAGGACTTCTAAGAACCCTGGAGAACTCAAAATTTTAGGTTAAAAAGCCCTCCTGTGTGAATTTCAAAAATTGCCCAAAATTACAAAAATGCCATTACATTTTGTAAGGTTTCCATCAAAATTTATTCTTCATTCTAGCTCCATTTTTCCTTACGTCTGAGGCTAAGATTCTTATTTTTAGGAGGGTAGAATGTTACTCAATTTTTTTGGAACTTTAATTAATTCATTTTAAGAGACTTGCTTTGAAAACGCACCTGTTTTAGTTGTTTTAACAAAAACTGAGCATTACAATGTCCTAGAGGCAAAAATATACAATGCTCGAGGAAGACATTCTTCATACAATATTTTAACCGCATGGAACGTGTGCTTTCCTCACAAATAGGGCATCTACAATGTCCTTTGATACGTATCTTAACAAATTATTATATACTAGAAAGTTGTTAATTGTCCCAAATAGTATAGCTCATAAATTGAAACTTTCCTCCCTATACTCATTATATATGTAACACCATAAATTTTAGCTCATCCCATGCTTTTCAATGACTTACTATCATGGAGGATGTAGGTTTCTCATAAAGAGCAAGGGAAGATAATGAATATTTTTGCGTTACGTCGTATCTAGCAATTCATTTCGATGCCATGTGGACTGTGTGAGCTCATACTATGCCTCCTCATATTTAATTACATTGTTACAACTCATTTATATCCTAAAAACTTGCTTACAACTCATGGAAACTAAAAGGAGACATGGGACATGCATATTCATTCTCAGCCAGACTTGGCCCCATTTCTGGCAAATTTTGGGAAAATCATAACTAAACCTAGAAAAATTGAAAACATACAATATTGGTCATTCTAGAAATCTTACGATGTCTACTTCATGGTAAAAATATGTACAAGTGATAACATCCTACACACAGGATGTTTGACACGCGAAATGGTCTGGAGGTCAAACTGGGTTCTGATGCTGTTACAGTTTACTGATATGAATTTCAAAAATGTCCAATTAATTCCAAAAAAATCCAATATGTACAAATGATACCAATATGGAAAAATGTGGATGTTAACTAGAGAGTAAAAATATTTTTAGATCAGTTCATTAAGCCCAACTCTCAGAAATAGATGGAACAATACTTCTGGTTAGGCAAGATGACTGATATTGGGTAGAAACTTCAAAAGTTCATATCTTCCTTTCTAGACCTCCAAATGAGGTGATTCTAATTGTTCCAAGTCGCTGTGGATGTTTAGTTTCTTCCTATAAAATTTCATAGCCATTGGACCATGTTTGCCTCTCGGATGACACAATTACACAACTAACCAAATGAACAGTATTAGTGCAAATCTGAAATTTTGATACCAACTTTGAAAAATCATAGAAAATTCCACAGACCTCCAAATGAACTAATCTTTCACTGCCCATAATGCTCTAGGAAAGATCTAATCACATGCCAAATTTCAAGTCAAAAAGAGGTCATTTGGTGAGACTTTGACATAATGGGGCAAAGTATCAATTTTCTTTTTGTTAAAAGAGAGCTCCAAGGGTTCAAATTTGCTTCTCCTACTCCCAAGGCTCTATGAGCACGTGGGGAAAGCATCAATATAGGCTATCAAACATGGCTCAAATATCTAACAACCCAAATTTGCAAAGCTCACTCTCCCACACTAAACAGACACCGTGTACATAATGCCAAGATTTTGCTATTCATATCAAAAACTTGCTACATCATTCACCATGGTTCACATATACAATAAGTACATCCATTTACAAGTATTCATAAGTGCATACCCCATGTACATCATTAGATTACATCTCTTAACAACAAAGTGGTGACAAAATGACTATTTCATAAATCCTTTGCCAATTTCTCTAGCTTCAAGCTTGGTGGCTCCCATGCCTTTGTTCACTTGGTCCACCTAGCATGTTAGGATAGTAGAGAGAAGGGAGTGAGATTCAAAGAATCTCAATAGCTCTTCTCCCATTCAATCACACATAATATGTGCAAAGCAAGCTTTTCAAATGTATGTATGGAAAAGTGGAAGTCATGGACATTTTAAAAGCAATCTTGGCATGTGAATCAATCATACAAGATATTCAAGGGTTCACTAAGTGTTTGGATTGGCCTCACACTTGTCCTCATGGATTTTGGACTTGCCTCACCCATTCTTGAGCACTTTGGACTTAACCATACTCTTGGAAGCCCACATTGCTTTTGGGAGACCCTTTGTTTTATCTCAACCAAGCTCGAGGATTCTTGGCTCATCCTCACCCAAGGGAAGAGTTCTTGGCCTTTCCACACTCAAGCAAACTCATACAAACATCATAGATTCATTTAACACATAACATATCATCAAGGATCATGACATGTAAAGGCATGCTAGCATACTTTCTTAGTTTGAAAATACACATATACATATTCTAAAATAAGCTAAACACGCATCCATGCATAAGAGAAAGGGGAGAGAGCTACCTTATAACCTAATACAAGCCTTCCCTTTTAATTTGTCTTCTCCCTTCTTGATTTCATAATCACAACTAGATAGAAGTGCTTCTCTTGAGCCTAGACACACAAAGAGCATGGAATTACTCTCTCATAACTCAACACTTATTCACAAAGCTAGGGGTTTCTTTATAGCAAACCCTACTAAGCATATAAGAAACTAAGGGTTCTTTCTCTTTCTAGAATTTCACCAACTCTTCCTCTCTCATGCTCTCAAGTTGGTAGAACCAACATACCCCAGGGGAAAACAAAGAAGTAAAGCTACATGAGTTCTAACCTTCTTCAAGAGTGGTTTTTCACTTTCCCTCTTCTTCCTTTTCTTGGTCTCTCTCTCTCTCCACAACCCTTTTCTCTCTTTTGGTCAAAAGTTAGGTTAGTTAAAAGAAAAGGAATGAATTTGGACGCTTTAAGAAGTCAAATTCTCTTTTTTTCACACTTTTCTGGACTAACCCTCGTTATAGCGAAGGATAATCCTTGCTATAGTGAGCACGTATCAGTCCCAGACCCCTGTTTTCGCTACGGCATGCGCTATGGCGAGGAACCCCCTGGTTTTTTGTATGGATGCCTACACTCGCTATAGCAAAGAATAATCTTCGCTACAGCGAGCACGTATCAGCCCCAGACCCCTGTTTTCGCTACAGCATGCGCTATGGCGAGGAACCCCTTGGTTTTTGTATGGGATGCCCGTACTCGCTATAGCTAAGACGCATTCTCACTATAGCTAGACCATTTCTCGCTATAGCGAACAAGTACATTCGCTATAGTTAGGCTATTTCTCACTATAGCTAGCAGACTTAAAAAATTTCAGGACTTCAAAATTTTTCAGCTCCTCTTTTTCTTCTTTTTTTTTTTTTACTGGTTGTTACAATATACCTCCACTCTTGGCTCCTACATTAGCTTCAAATTTT
The DNA here is from genome assembly GCA_026724425.1 of Erythrophleum ivorense. Lineage (NCBI taxonomy): Eukaryota > Viridiplantae > Streptophyta > Magnoliopsida > Fabales > Fabaceae > Erythrophleum > Erythrophleum ivorense. Next base: position 130,593 of record JAIUCV010000611.1, on the reverse strand, counting down.
CAAATAGAAGAGCCAAGTATACATCTATATCATTCCCAGGTTGTTTGGGCTTATAAATTAACATAGAAAACTTTATAAACTTGCACTTCATGTATAGCCATGAAGGTAGGTTATAAATCGCCAAAGTCACCAGCCATGTACTATAGGTACCACTTTAGACATCATGCGGGTTTATTCCATTAATAGCTAATGTAAGGTGTAGGTTTTTGTTTTCTTGCCTAAAGTCATGGTACTTATAATCAATTTTTTTCTACTGAGGAGAATCTGTAGGATGCCAAAGCTTGCCATCTTGAATCCTTTCATCCACATGCTATGTCAAGTGCTTCACATAGTGGTGCAATGCCATTTCTACTAGCATTGATGTTTCTTGTAATATGTTCATCCATGGCCTTTTACACAAAACTCAATCTCATACTTTTTCTTGATTTTATAAAGTCACCAACCATTTACAATTTTTTCACCACTATTAATCTATTCTGAGTCAAGTTCATTCTTTTAAATGAGCATTTGAAAAATGTTTTAGCAATTAAAGCATTTATGATTAAATTCTTGTACTTCATCTTCTTTAATGAATAATTTATCCAAGGATTGTTTCAAATGCTTTTTGAAATAATTTGGCTGAGACAAGCTTATATAATTATGGTTTTATTGTTATTATAACCATGGTATTTTATTATTGGAGTTTACATATTTCAATTGTCACTTTCACTTTGGATTGTTGAATTGAGACACTAAGAGGGCTTGCTACTAATTGAACCTTTAAAGTGCATATAGATGGTATATGAAATATTTTTTTTTTATGATTTTGAAACCCCTGGATGTGGAGTTTTTTTTATAATGAAAAAGGTCATGTTTGAGGCTATTTAAGGCTAAGACTTTGGAACTATTCATGTGGTCATTTTAGTTGGAATTATAGCTTATTGATTATGGAGTTGTTGCCTTGAATTGCCACTCTCATGGTAATTAGGTAACATGTATAAAGTGTATTGGAAAAGGCTTCATGCCCTAAAATTTGTTCCACATAGTTAGTGTGACTAAAAAAAAAGTATGAGACTATAATTGGAGCACATGTCATGACTAGTTATAGATTTCTATAGGTTTTGGTATATGATTTATGTGATGCCACCTATGAATCATTTTATGAAAGAATATGAGTTTTAAGTCATGCATGTTATGTGACATATGTAAAGAATATGGAATGCAAGATAAAGTAAAAGATAACTGTGCTATAGCTATATTGTTGAAAAGGAAAAGTTTCAAATTTTTATCACTTTTTATTACTTGGTATAATGGTGATGAATTACTTAAGATAATTACTATGTATATTAATGTGGCATATACCATATGTTATACTATTTTCCAAAGTATGCTTCTATGCTCTATGTAAAACCTCTCTCATCAATAGTAATGAACTCAGGGTTAACTTGCCTAATCACCCTTCGGATTAGCACAGAAACATAAAATAATGATCCAAGTAATGACAAAAATGCCTTTGAAACTTATTAAGTTGCTTACAAGCAACATAATTCCTAATACATGTACTCCTCTTCAAGACTTGTCTAATGAATTAAAACCACTGAGAGTTGACTCTAAGGTACCTCTTCTAAGTTTATGAACTTACATAAACTATTCTTGCATATCTAAGAGGATTAATCTTTTACTTTCATTCTAGAGTCCATTATAGCTCTAACATTACGATAAATTTTAGTTTGCTTGATCTAAAGGGATATCAACTTAAGGTATAATTGACTAGGTGTTGATTGAGTTGCCCCGGTCTTTGTTAGATATGTTCTCCATGTAGGTAGATCCTGCTAACAAGGTTTTAGACCAAGTTGACTATGTCTCAAATCAATTCAACTACATATTACATCAATTCAACTATATATCAAACCAAGTTGACTACATCTTAGATCAAGTTAATTACATCTTAATTCTAGATGTAATTAATCTTTTACTTTCATTCTAGAGTCCACTATAGCTCTAACATTAAACTTTTCGATAAATTTTAGTTAGCTTGATCTAAAGGGATATCAACTTAAGGTATAATTGACTAGGTGTTGATTGAGTTGCCCCAATCTTGGTTAGTTATGTTCTCCATGTAGGTAGATCCTGCTAACAAGGTTTTAGACAAAGTTAACTATGTCTCAGATCAATTTAACTACATATTACATCAAGTCGACTATATATCAAACTAAGTTGAATACATCTTAGATCAAGTTAATTACATCTTAATTCGATCAATTTTCCTCAAAAGAGTACCTACTAAATGAATTCAATACAAATAAATGGTTTCACCCCAACACCAATAATAAATATTCATCCTATCCTTGAATATCATCTATCTCATAAGCATACACTTCCTATATATAAACTATCCAAGCGAGGAGTTTTCTTGCTTCTTCTTTAGGGCTCTATAATTCACAAGTTCCATCTGTAACTTCTTCTAGATGGTATTAAGTCCTATAAAAATTTCAGATAAAAAAGATACCATTTGACCCCTCAAATCCATTGATTTCCAAAATAGCCCCTCAAAAGATTACTCCTAGAATTAGAGAACCTTGGGGTGTTCTTAGGCTAGGCTATCCTACTCCAAAACACAAGCATGCTAGACCTTTTATATATTGGCTAACACATATACAAATCTCAGGTCAATTAGAGGTGATCTGCCCTATGAATAGACTCAAACTTGAAGGTGGCTCTACCATGGAAAGTGCAAAAAATTCTACTATAAATTATATATATATACATACGTATATTCAACTTTGGGCACAAATACATCCTACCATATGCCATCTAAAATTGTAAAAATTGGTGGAGAGCTCTCTTATGGTAAGAACTAAATGCTAAAGAAGTCTTAGGCCAAAAGAATTAAGTTCAACCCCTAAATTTAACAAATCATAGAAAATGCCCATATCACTTCTCAATAGAAAAAGTAGCACTTTAGGTGCTTCAAGGGATCAACAAATCCACTGCCAAGGCACTCACATTTGGTACATAGCAAGCCTTACAAGTTAGCTACAACCTAACACACTTTTTAAAGCTTAAGGGATAAGATAAACTCTTGAACTTATTAAGTTTTCCACAATGGAAAACATAGCCAAAAACAAAAAAAATTACAACTTATGATAGTAACAAGGCACTAACAAGTAACATGATGTATACCTATAATGATTAAAACCTCACAAAACCTACTAACCATACCAACAAATGCCGAACACTATAACACAATGTTCCTAGCCATTGAAACCCCCTAAAAACTTGAAATTCTAAGAATGAGCTTGTCAAAATCTCTTTACCATGACAAGACACGTAGGTTTAGGATTCTTAAATGATATCACAATCGATTGAGGTGTTTATGCTATCAAAAGGGTGACACAACCAAATCACAATTAGCACCAAATTACATTTAAGCTTACCAAACATGCACTTTATAAACCATCACCCAAAGTCACACTGCAAACACAATTTCTCATGGTAGATCATTATAATCAATAGCCATTCATCAAATTCATGCATAATTAATAAACTTATTAACATCCACACATACATTTTAATTTCATCATAACAAGATCAACCCAAAAGTGCCTTATATACAAACACATAAAAGCTAATCGATCATTTATACATCTAGCTCATACATATCCATTCCTAACTTCGCATTCATGTTTATAGACACAATAAAAACCAAGAACTACATTAAAAATCAATTTTACAACATTAACATCATATGTACAACCCTAAACAAAAACACAAATATAGGATCATAAATTAACACAACCACTATAAAACTCACATAAAAATATATATTTATGCTCACAATTAAACACACATAAAGGTAGGTTTCGAACCCTAGACCACTACTTTATTTTTATTTTACCACTTCTCTATTTCTATTATGCCAAAATTGTCCTTGTCTATTGTGTTGGAAAGTTATGTTTTTTAGTCATTTCCCACCCTAACCTTCGGTTCCATGCCTTTAGTAGCAGATCCATCCTTTTAAACAGTAGAACTAGTGGATAGGACACTAGAAACTACCAAGTATCATCTTGGTTTTTACAGTAACTCATGCTCCTCCCTTGCTTTTATTTCTTGTGTATTTTTTTGTCACAGCATAATATCCCACTGTGCTTATTAGCTAACAAAATTCTTTTATGCAAAACCACCTTCCCTCAACCATGTTCTACTATTGGTTTAAGTAGCCATTTTTTGTGCAAATTTACTTCATAAGGTTTTAGCTTCTTGGTAGCTGGTATGGTACTTTATTTCTCTTTTAAGGCTCCTTATATTTTTCTAGTACATGATGTTATTTTCGCTTGTGTAGAACCCAATTCCAAATGCTCTCTAATAATTAAATATTTTCTATATTATTACACATTAATTATGGACTCTTAGTTCATGAATTGATGATATTTGAACTTTACTGGATATTATTTGGATTAGGAAATAAAATCTCATCTTTTAGAATTTTATTGAACAACTTAGGCATTTTAATGGTTTTCTTTCCTAGATGATAATTTTGTCCCATAGACCATTAATTTTGTCTTATTTTAACTCAGGGTTTTTCATGTAACAGGAAGCAGATTCATCATTCACATGTGCATGGGTTTCCTCAAGTTCTTTTAACCATCCACATGGCCATCCACTCTCAAACTATCATAGGTCTTAGTCAACTTAGTAATACACACATGAGCTTGGGAGGCCAAGAACATATTCCACATGATGCACAAAATGATGTAGCAATCCTACATGCTAACAAGTCAGTACACACTTAAGGCATAAGGCCCAGTTACGTGAAGGAATGAATTCCTCTCTAGCCATGTCTTCACAGAATGAAACAACTGCATGGGATGTGGAATCACCAACACTTATACACCTTCACACTTACATCCATCATATACAAGCACGGGTTGGGAGAAAGAAGACAGCTCACACATACAAAGAAATGTGAACAGAAGCACAGACCATTTCATTCCTATTTGCACACAATAGTTCATGTGTACCCAGAAGAAAGGCATGTGGATGAATTAAAAAATGCACAGTACCATCTACATTCACATTTAGGACACACAGGAGCTCTCCATGCATATCACATTCATAGGTTTTTGGATGTAGGGGCTTCGAGGAGAAGAAACACAGAATAAATAAAAGAGGCACAGGTCAGGTCTGGGAAGTAGGATATGGAGAGGAGGAGGCTGAGTAGTTAACACACTCACACATAGCAATACAAAAGCATGGGCTAGATATCCATTAATACACACGTAGTAGCACACATGGATAGTTCACTCACAGCAGCTCACGCCACTCTCATACAAACACTCACATAATCACATGATGAAGAAAAGGGGGCCCACACATATACGCCCATGAGCTGGAGAGATAGATTCACAATCATGTACACATAATAGCTGCTACCTGAGATGAAAAACATGGGTTCATCCAGGATATTCACACACAATGCATAAGCTCACTTCACCCATCCATGTAGCAAACTCACAACATCACACTCAATAGTATACATTCCATCCACATAAAATGCTACGTTGGGGCCCACAATATTCACCTAAGAAGCATCTAAAAAGCTGTATCCATTTATTTTTAGCTAAGGGAGATTGAGAGGTCTAGAGCATGAGAAAGAGCACATGAAAAGTAAAGATAAAAAAAGGCATGCACAGCCTAAATAGAAAAGCATAGAGTTGAGCCATGTCTTTATGTTACAGTTTGATAACATGCTACTCAAATGCATAGGGGGCCACTAATTAAAAAGGAGGCAGCACACTTGAACAAATAAGGAGAAGGAATATGTGAATGTGTCTTGGGCAGGAGGAAATGGGTTGAGCACGTGATCATTAAAAATAAAATAATGAGCAAGTGAGAAAGGGATAAAAATAAGCTTAGGACAACATATGAAAGGGAAAGGATCATCCATCATTCACTCTTCATACACTATCTTTCCATTCTCTTCCATACCATAACTCTCTATTCCATTTTCACTCTATCATTTTGCATCCTATAAAGGTTTAGTTGACTTCATGGCTAGCTAGGAGGAAGACCTTGGATTGAAGCTTAAATTCATGGATATTAGCAAGAGCCTTTGGCTAAGCTTTCTATTTTATATTTTTTCTCTCTTTATACATCAATTTTTGTTCTTAAACTTGCTTGGTTGAGCTTGTAATTGACTAAGATTGATGTGGTTTGTAATTGATAGCAGGTTAGATATCAATTAAGAGAGTAATTGATGATTAATGGATTGATTTAAGTGTTGGATTTTTTATTAAACTTCAATTAACCATGTATGCAGTCAAGGTGTTTGATGAAATACATATGAGAAATTGTGTGCTTGAATGTCTAATTTGAGGTCTCTTTGGAATTTAATTGGTTAATTAGACAACCTAAGATGATAATTTAGAGGCTAAATTGATGGATTAATCATTCAAATTTAGTGTTCCTAATAACAAGAATTAATGATTCAATGTGGAGTTGAGGTTTCAATTCAATATTAAATTGTTAATATCTTAAATCTTGTGTGGTAACTCAAGATCACTTACCATGAACACAAATAGGGACTCTTAGACCTGAACAATTGATAATTGAATTAAGATGATGATAATGGATATCAAGTGATGAATCCAAAGTTAGTCACATGTCCATTAGTTGCTTCTCAATTCATGCGTTTAAGTAGTAGTTAAGAACTTTAAATTAATTTAAATTCTAGTTAGTTTGACTAATTCAAAACCCCCTTTAATTAGGTAGCTTTTAGATTTTTTTCTTTTACAAATAGAAAACTTAATTAAATTTTGAAATCCATTTCCAAGGGAGACAATCTAGGTTGCACTCTACATTGTAAATCTTTTTAACCTAATTTATTTAAGGTTACTTAACACAACTGTCAAATTTGGCATCGTTACTGGGGAAATTGGATTCTCAATTGTTGAAAAGGTTTTCTAAGTGTCTTAGTTATGTTTTAGCTCTATTTTTGTTTTGGTGTTACGTAACAATTGCTCTGCTTTGGAATTTTTGTTTGACGTGCTTAAAAAATTCTCAAACTTTGTTTTCGAAGGTTTTTAGATGTTTTAAGCAAAAATAATAGCTTACCTATTAGGTACACTATTTTTAGGCCAAATTCCAATGTTTAAGGTACTTTTTCTAATTTTTTAGTATTTCTTGAATTTTTAAACATCTTTCCAATTTTTTTGGATTTAATTTCTTTATTTTTTGTGAGTTTATTTTATGTGATTGACCTTTGTTTTTTAGTGTTAGGTAGTTTTTAGCTTCATTTGATTCTAATTTTCTTGATTTAGAGTTAATATTAGTTGTAGTTTTTTAGTGATTTGTTTTGTACTTAAGATGATTGTGCTTCTCATATTCTTTATCTAGAATGGATCCAATTATATGTCTAATCAAGGTATCTATAATTCTTGTACAAATGATAGGATTATCCAGAAGATGGATAAAGCTATATCAATGCTTCATGGCATACTTGAGCAACGAAGACAAGCACAACAATACCAACAGCCATGCTACCAATCTTACCACTATCCTTATGAGATTTGTAATATCTGGTTCTCTAAAAATGAAAGAAAACATGAGAAACATTACGTACATTTTTTTCGTAAACACATGAAATTCACTAGATATAAAAAAAGTCCCCCAAATAGAGTGATTTGAGGTCCCAAAAAATTTATATAGCATTCTAGACTCCTAAAAATGAGAATCCTAGGCTTAGACAGAAAGAAAAATTGAGCTAGAATGAAGAAACAAATTTGAACAAAAGGCTGACGAACATAATGACATTTTCATAATTTCAGGTAATTTTTAGAATATTTATAAAAGGGCTTTTTAAATAAAATTTTTGAGTTCTTTGGGATTCTCAGAGGCATTAAAAATTATAGGAAGCCCCAAGAGAGTTAAAACCCCTCCGGTGAACTTTGCCTAACAGTGGTAGACCTGAACTTTGACTAATTCATTCAAAAATGTTTTAACTCCAATTTGAGTGATTTCGAAGGCATTTTATTAAATTGAGGACCCAAATTTCATAATGGAAAATAAATTTCTAAAAAAGGAGCTAAAATGAACTAGAAACTAAAATGCTAAGACAAAGGGGTAAAATTGAAATTTTTGAAAAGTGTTTCTTAAACCTACCTATATATATACGAGGCACCCCATCTCCTCCTTCATTTAGTGATATTTGTTTCTACCTTAAATCAAAAGAAGAACCTTAAGGGTGAGGCGCATAAGAAGGAGAAGAAAGAAAGGAGAAAAACAAGGAAGAGGTATGGATTTTCTTGGCTTTTTTTTATACTTTTTCTTTAGCAAACTTCTTCTCTTCCATTTCCCCTTCTTTTCTATGGTTTTATTGAAGTTCTTGGATCTGTTTTGAGGGTAGAATAGAGGGGAAAATTTGGATTTGAAGAGAGGAGGCCAAGGAAAGTTAGAAACAAGTAAGAAAAACTAAGAAAACAAGGTAAATCTTCATTCCATGGTAGCTATCTCTTGCTCCCTTCTTCTCCTTGCTTTGTCCCATACATGGAGCTTCGAGAAGGCTTAGATTTTGGGTAGAACCAAGGGTGAATCTTAGAAATTTAAGAGAGGAGAATAAGAATATGCAAAGAGAATTAATAAACAACCATAGAAAATCAAGATATCAAACTTAGAGTTTCAAGTGTCCCTTGAAAAATCTGATTTGATACAATAATTCCTAAGCCTAAATAAGTGATTAGATGAGCTCCTAAGATCCCTAGAAGGCTCCCCATATGCATCTTCCACCAAGAAAACAAAGCAAACTCCCTTGGTAGCATTATGCTCCATAGCCATGGCCTAGAGTAGTTAAGGCACCTAGGGATAGTTTTAAATTCTTTTAAGCCCATTTTTAAGTCATATATGATGAATGAAGATGAGAGGAAACCTTGAGAAAAGTTTAGGAGGCCTATAGAATGAATTAGTGTCATACGTTCCATCATATGACCTAAAGAAGTATAACACCATAAATTTCTAGCTTGTCTCATGCTATCTCCATATCTCATACCATGTATTTCATGAAGAAGCAAGAATAATGGTATTAAAATAATGAATAAATTTGCGTTACTAGGGGATGAATTTTTCATTAAGTGTCCTGTGGACTATATGAACTCACTCAATTGATTCTCATATTTAATTACACTAACACAACTCAAAACTATCCAAGGAAGTGGGCTAAAGCTCCTGCAAGTAGATGGAATACACAAAAATACTAGGTGCAGCCTTAGCCAAAATTTCCAGTTTTCTATCATAAACTTTGAAAAATCATAACTAATTTTAGAAAAATAGAAATTACACATTCTTTACCATTCTTGAAAGCTATAGATGTCTACTTTATATAAAAATATGTCTAGACCTTAACAGAGGCTACTAGCCACCAAAAATTGATGGAATAGTACTAGAGGTCATCCAAATTCAAAAATTCATATCTCCCTATTCCGAAGTCCAATTGGGGTTTCTTGATGGATATGGAAATATTATTTTGTCTAGTTTATGCCTGTGAAATTTTATGAGAATTGGACATCATTTGGCTATCTAATGACACAACCCACATTTCTGACCATATAAATAATACCTATATCAGTTCGGCAGAAAAATGCCAACTTTGTAAATTTATAATTAATTACACAGAGCTCCAAATGATCTGGTGTTTAGCTTCCCTAAAATCTCTAGATAATATATATATTTGTGCCAAATTTCATGGGCAAATTCATTTATTTGGTTAGATCTTGACATTGGGTTGTGAAATGGTCACTTTCATGCAATCTAAGGGGTCCAAATGGTCCATATTGAGTTCCAAGGCCACCATGACCACTTGAGCACGTGGGAATGCACCAAAATGGCCTTCTAAACTTGTATCAAAGGTGCACAAATCTAGAATTTAAAAACTCACTCTCTCACCCTATGCCATACACAAGTTTACACAAGGCTAGTCTTGCCATTCCATACCCAAAATGCATTATATCATACACAAAACATTAAATCTCATTTGTACATGATACATTTGTATAATTACATATGTTCATAAGGTCATATGACATATACAATAAGGAATTACAATATTTTCTACTCATATGGCCATAAAAAATCAAAATCAAGGCACTTTGTTATCATACTTTCATCTTACAACTTGTTGGCTTCTATTGCCTTGTTCACTTGGTCTACCTAGTATGTTAAGGCATTGGAGAGGAGGAAATGAGATTCAAAGAATTCCAATAGCTCGTTTCCCTTTTAATCATACATAGAATATGCCATTCAAGTCTTAAAACTGCATGTATGGATATATTGAAATGTATGAGCATTCAAGAAACATCCTTGGCATTTGAACAAGTCATACATAGCATACATAGGCTTGCCAAGTAAGTGGATTATCCTCACCCATTCACTTATGGATTTTGAACTTGCCTCACCCATTTTCTCTAGGAGGTTTTTGCTCAACCTCACTCTTGGGAGACACTTTGCTTTGTCTCAACCATTTCTAAGGGTTCTTGGCTCATCTTCACCATGGCTAAGAGTTCTTGGCTTCTCTACACTCAAACAAACCCAAACAAACATGTCGGACATTATTGGAAAACATAATGCATCATCATGGTACCATGGAATAAAAAATCATGCCATAATACTTTTCATACCTTAAAGCACAAATACACATATTTAAAGACTAGTCAAGCATACATTCATGCATGAGAAAAGGAGGAGTGAACTACCTTTGTTGCAACCATACACTTTTCCTCTTGAAAATGCTCTCCCTTCCTCGGCCTCACACACACAAGGGTGTGGGATTGGTTTCTCTTGGCCTAAACATAATATATGGAAGCCAATTAAGTTCATGGAATCATTTCTAAGGCCACACATCTACTTGGAACTCTAACTTTGCCTTATGGTTCATTTATGGTTCCTGAATACACTTAATGAAGCAACACCCATCAAATGAGTTATGAGCTCCATTCTTTTCTTTCATATATGATTTTTGACTCCTTTTAAACCTTTTGGAGTCATCATACAATTAAAATAAAGGGCCTAACTACATGTTGCTTCCTTTGGTCATATTATGGAACATATAAGACCATCTCACTTTCTATGGTTTCTAAATTTTTCCCAAGGCTTTCCCTCATCTTCACTCATCATATATAACTCAAAAATGGGCTTGGAACAAATTAAAACTATCCCTAGGTACTCCAATTATGCTAGGCCGTGGCTATGGAGCAATAGGATACCAAGGGAGTTTGCTTTGTTTTTTTGATGGAAGATGCATATGGGGAGCCTTCTAAGGATCTTAGAAGCTTATTTAAACATTCATTTAGGTCTAGGAATCATGGTATCAAATCAGATTTTATAAGGAACACTAGAAACCCTAGGTTTGCTATCTTAATTTTCTATAGTTATTTTGTTATTTTCTTTGTATATTCTTATTCTCCTCCCTTAAATTCCTAATATTCATCCTTGGTTTAGCTAGAAATTCAACTCCTTAGGGCTGGCCATATGTTGGTTGGACCAAGGAAGAAAGGGGAGAAGAAGTAGCTACCATGGGATGAAAATTTTATCTTATTTTTCCTTGTTTTCTTGCTTGATTTTTCCTTTTTTTGGCCTCCTCTCTTCAAATCTGAATTTTTCCCTCTGTTCTTCTCTAAAAAAAGATCCAAGAACTTCAATAAAACCATAGGAAAGAAAGGAAATGGAGAAGAGGTTTGCTAAAGAGAAAACATAAAAAAACTAAGAAATCCATACATTTCTACCTTGTATTTCTCCTTCCTTTCTCCTCCTCTTGGTGCGCCTCACTCTTAGGGTTTTTTCTCTAGTTTAGGGTAGAAACTAAATGAGCTAAATGTGTAAGGAGATAGGGCGCCCTATATATATATGTGGGGTTTAAGAAAGACTTTTCAAAAATCTCAATTTTGTTCTTTCGTCTTGGCATTTTCATTTCTAGTTTGTTTTAGCTCCTTTTTTAGAACCATATTTTCATTATAAAATTTAGGTTCCCAATTTAGTAAAATGCCTTTGAAATCACTTAAATCAGAACTAAAAATTTTTCAAACGAATTCGTCAAAGTTTGGGTCCATTAATATTAGAAAATATCCACTGAAGGGGTTTTAACTTTCTTGGGGCTTCTTATGGTTTTTAGGGCCTCTAAGAACCCTGGAGAACTTAAAATATTCATATAAAAAGCCTTCCTATATGAATTCCAAAATTTACTCAAAATTACAAAAATGCCATTATGTTTTATTAATCTTTCGTTCAAATTCGTTTCTTCATTCTAGTTCCATTTTTCTTTTTGTCTAAGCATGGGATTCTCATTTTTTGGAGTCTAGAATTCTATTTAAATTTTTCAAGACCTTAACTAATTTATTTCAGGAGACTTGCTTTGAAAATATACCTATTTGTTTTTGTCGTTTAACAAAAACTGGATATTACAAGAAGCAACATGTAGTTAGGCTCTTTGTTCTAATTGTGTGATGACTCCAAGAGGCTTAAAAGGAGTTAAGAATCATAGATGAAAGGAAAGAATGGAGCCTAAAACTCAACTGATGGTTGTTGCTTCATTAGGTGTATTTAGGAACCATAAATGAATTATAAGATAAAGTTAGAGTTCCAAGTAGATGTATGGCCTTAGAAATGATTCCAAGAACTTAATTGGCTTCCATATATTGTGTTTAGGCCAAGACAAAACATATCCCACACCTTTGTGTGTGTGAGGCCAAGGAAGGGAGAGCATTTCCAAGGGAAAAAATGTATGGTTGCAACAAGGGTAGTTCTCTTTACTTTCTCTCATACATGAATATGTGCTTACCTTGTCTTTGAATGTGTGTATATATGTGTTAAGTCATGAAAAGTGTTCTAGCATATGCTTTTGTTCCATGGTATCATGATATTGTAATATGTTCTTAAATGATGCCTACTATGTGTGCTTAGGTTTGCTTAAATGTGGTGGAGCCAAGAACCCTTAAAAATAGTTGAGACAAAGTAAAGAGTCTCCTAAGAGTGAGGTTGAGTCAAAACCTCTTAGACCAATTAGATAAGGTGTAACACCATACTTCTAGGACTCAATTTATATAATTCTCATGCCTCATCTTATGTTTGTTCTATGGAAACAATATAGTGGCATAGGGAGTTATGAATTAAAATACATTTCTCTATAGGTAAAATTTTTCTTTCAGAGTCCTGTAGGCCATATGAAAGCATCTATCACGTTCTCATACTTAAACACATGAATATAACTCATTTCCATCATCAAATTTGGCCTACAACTCGTGGAAAGCAAAGGAGCACATAAAATCCATGTTTGCATTTTCGGCCAGAATTTCCTCTTTTCTACCACAAACTTTGGAAAATCATAACTAAATATAGAAAAATCAAAAACATGTAATTTTGGTCATTATGGAAAGCTTGGGATGTCTACTTCATGATAAAAATATGTACAAGTCATAACATCCCACACACAGAGCGTTTGACACATGAAATAATCTAGAGGTCGGACTGGGTCCTAATGCTGTCACAGTTTATTGATATGAACTTAAAAAATGTCCAATTAATTACAAAAAAATCCAATAGATTTAAATGATACCAATCTAAAAATATGTGGATGTTAGCTAAAGAGAAAAAATATCTTCAGATCAGTTCATCAAGCCTAGACTTCGTAATTGAATAGAACAGTACTTCTAGTTGGGCAAGGTTACTGATACTAGGCAGAAACTTCAAAAATTTATATCTCCCTCTCTAGACCTCCAAATGAGGTTCTTCTAGTTGGCATGAGTCACTGTGATTATTTAGTTTCTCTGTATAAAATTTCGTGGTAATTGGACATCATTGGGCCTCATGTGACAGAAAGCAATTTCAGACCAAATGAATAGTGCAGCAAACCAGAAACCATGAAAATTGCCAACTTTGAAAAATCATAAAATATTCTGTAGACCTCTGAAAATTATGATCTTTATCTTCCCAGAAAGCTCTCAATGAGACCTAATTGCATGCCATATTTTAGACCAAGACTAACTCATTTGGCTAAAAAGTGATATAGGGTTCTATATTGGTCAATTTTGGCTCCATATGAGGTACCAAAATTGCCAAATGGCCTTCCCTTGGTTGTGGCACCATTTGGGCAAGTCCAAAAGTACATTCGAGACTTAAGTGTGCTGCCCAAATGGTCCCAAATCTCATGCATCTCATTTTGGCCATTCAACCAACACTTATACATACATTCATCAAAATCCCATATTGCACACCTTGGCCTTCCATACTCAAAATAAGTGATATAGCTCATATATCATTTTCATATATCTAAACATCACATAATAGTATATTTACACATGTCTTATGGTTCATGGTACATATATAACATCATATACATTATGAACTCTCATTATGGTTCCAAAATGGGTAAAATAACACATAGGCTTGTTAATCCTTGCTCTTCATGGTTGTTGGCTCCCTTCACCATAATTACTTGGTCCACCTAGCATGTTAGATCATTGGAGAGGAGGGGATAAGATTCAAAGAATTCCAATAGCTCATCTCCTATTCAATCACACATAATATGTGTAAAGCAAGCTTTACAAATGCATGCATGGAGGAAATAAAAGCCATGGACATTTTAAAGCAAACTTGGCATGTGAACAACTCATACAAATCATTCAAGAGCTCACCAAGTGTTTGGAATGGCCTCACACTTCTCCTCACGGATTTTGGACTTGCCTCACCCATTCATGAGCATTTTGGACTCAACCATACTCTTGGGAGCCCACTTTGCTTTTGGGAGACTCTTTGCTTTGTCTCAACTAAACTCGAGGGTTCTTGGCTCATCCTCACCCAAGGGAAGAGTTCTTGGCCTCTCCACACTCTAGCAAACTCATACAAACATCTTGTAATCATTTTAAACATAACAGGGCATCAAGAATCATAACATATAAAGGCATACTAGCATACTTTTCATAGCTTGAAAATACACATATACACATTCCAAAATAAGCTAAACACACATCCATGCATGAGAGAAGGTGGAGAGAGCTACCTTGCACACAATCACACACTTTTTCCTTTGGATTCAAGCCTCCTCTTTCGGCCACGCACCCACAAATTGGTGGAGATGGTTTCTCTTGGCCTAGATACAATTTATGAGAGCCAATTAGGTTCATGAAATAAACTCGAAGGTCATACAACTTGCTTAGATACTAGATTGCTCTATAGGCTCCATTATGGTCCATAAATGCACCTAATGAAGCAACACCCCTCAAACAATTTCTAGGCTCCATTCTTTCCTCTCAATATGATTCTTGACTCCTTTTAAGCCTCTTGGAGTTATCACACAATTAAAACAAAGAGCCTAACATCATGTTACTTTTTTAGGTCATAATATGGAACCTAAGGCACCAAATCACTTTCTATGAGTTCTAAATTGTTTTCAAGGCCTCCTTTCATTTTCATTCATCAAATATGACTCAAGAATGGCCTTAGAAAAATTTAAAACTCTCCCTAGCTAGGAGAACCCATCTAGGCCGAGGCTATGAAGCATATTAGGTTCCATAGAGCTTTCTTTGTTTTCTCAAGGGAAGAAGCATATAGGGAGCCTTTTAGGGATCTTGGGAGCTCATTTAAACTCTTACTTAGGCCTAGGAATCATCATACAAAATCAGATTTTACAAGGTGCAATTGAAACCCTAGAACTTGCATCTTGAAATCTAATAATTTTTTGATAATTCCCTTTGCATATTCTTAATCTCCACACCCTTTTATCTTAGATTCGTGCTTGGTTCTGCCTAAAAATCATCTCCTCCTAGGGTTTTCTCAAGTAGGGCGAAATGGTGGAGAAAGGCACCAAAAATGACAACCATAGGAAGAGAAATTACCTTGTCTTCTTACTTTTTCTCACTTGAATCTTGTATTCTTTGAGCTCCTCTCTTCAAATCCGAATTTTCCCCTCAATTTCTCCCTTAAAACAGATTTATAAACTTCATGATAATCATAGGAAACAAAGGAGAATGGAGGAGAAGAGGTTTGGAAGAGAAAGAGCATGAAAAACTACTAATTTCCATAACTTAAGCCTTTGATTTCTCCTCCTCTTTGCCTTCCTCTTATGCGCCACTCTCCCTAGGGTTTTTCTCTGGTTTTGGGCAGAACTTGGTCGTGCATAATGAGGGGAGAAGAAGGGCTCATCATATATATAGGTGGAAGGAAGTTACACATTTCAAAAATTCCTATTTTGCCCTTTGTTCTTGGTATTTTTGTTTCTCCTTCGTTTTAGCTCCTTTTTGAGAACCATCTTTTCCATTATAAAATTTAGGTTCCCAATTTAGTAAAATGCCTTTTGAATCACTCAAATTGGAGCTAAAACCTTCCCGAATGGATTCGTCAAAGTTCGAGCACACTGACATTAGAAAACGTCCACCGGAGGGGATTTAACTGTCCGAGGGCTTCCCATGGTTTTTAGGGCCTCTAAGAACCCCGGAGAACTCAAAACCTTCATTTAAAGAGCCCTCCTATGTGAATTTCAAAAATTTCTCGAAATTACAAAAATGCCATTACATTTCGTAGGCTTTTCGTAAGAAATTATTTCTTCATTTTAGCTCCATTTTTCTTTCTGTCTGAGCCTAGGATTCTCATATTTAGGACTCTAGAATGCTTCCCAAATTTTTTGGGACCTTAACTCTATCATCTTGGGGGACTTCCTTTTGTATCAAGTAAGTTTCGTTCGTTAATGGAGAAACTGCACGTTACGTTTCTCACATTTCCTCTGGTTTTTAGGGAACCAGATGTTACATAAGGCAAGTCCAAAATAAATAAGAGAATGGGTGTGGCTAATCCACTTACTTGGCAAGCTTAAGTAGCCTTTGTGTGACTTGTTAAAATGCTAAGAATGCTTCTTAAATGATTACACATTCCATCATGCCCATGCATGCATGTTCAAGATTTATATTGCATTCTTTATTTGTGATTGAAAGGGAGATGAGTTATTGGGATTCTTTAAATCTCATTCCCCCCTCTCCAATGCCATAAGATGCTAAGTGGACTAAATGAGCAAGGTAATAGGAGCCACCAAGTTGGGAGATAAGAGATTGACATCAAAGTGTCTAGAATTGCCTAGTTTTGTCTCTTTTGTAGCCATATGAATGGCAAGTGATGTAACACTATGATGAAAATGTTGTATAATCATTTGAAAATGTGTATTTACTCATATAGTTGATGTATGTATGGGACTTGATGCCAAATGAATGATAATGTAGATTCTGAACCTTAGATGGCAATGTAAAGCATGTGCAATCTTGTGTAAGGCATGGGGTGAGAGAGTGAGTTTTCAAATTCTAGGTTTATGCACTTTTGAGACAAGTTTAGAAGGTCATTTTGGTACATTCCCACGTGCTCAAGTGATCATGGTTGCCTTAGAACTTTAAATGGACCATTTGGACCCCTTATATGACACAAAATGAGCCATTTCGCAACCCAATATCAAGATTTGACCAAATGAATGAATTTGCCCATGAAATTTGACACACATATAGATCTTATCCAAAGATTTTAGGAAAGTCAAAGAACAAATTATTTGGAGCCCTATGAAATTAATTATGAATTTCTAAAGTTGGCATTTTTTACTAAACTGATCCAGACACTATTCATATGGTCAGAAATTTGGGTTGTGCCATTGGTGGGCCAAATGATGTCCAATGCTCATGAAATTTTACAAAATTAAACTATACATGATAAGCTTTCTATGGCCATTAAGGTTGCCCCAATTGAACCTCTAAGCAGAGAGATATGAATTTTTGAAGTTAGAGGATAGTACTAGTAACACTAGTCGACCTATGGTATTTTTCCATTAATTTCTGGTGGCTATCAGCCTCTGTTGTAGTCTACATTTATTTGTATCATATTGTAGGCATCTGTAGCTTTCTAAAATGATATAGTGTGCCTGAGTTTGATTTTTCTAGAATTAGTTATAATTTTTCAAAGTTCAAACATAGAATCTGGACTAAGTACTCGAGGCTACATGCTACATTTGAGTATACCATCCTTTTGCAAGAGTTCTAGGCCACTCCTTGAGCTTGTTATGAGTTGTATTTGTTTATTTAAACATGAGAGTAAGATGGATAAATTCATATGGCATATGAGACATCGAATGAAAATTTTTCCATGACATAACGCAATTAAATTGAATAATTTTAATGATTTCCCTTAGCAAGCTTGCATATTCCAAGGATGTCAACTTGGATATGATGTGAGATGAGTTGTATAAATATGATGTTACAAGATTCACCCTAGTTACATTGAACCATACCACAATTTCCATGTGCAAAAGCCAAAGTATCATGCTTACAACTATTAAGAAGGATATATGCAACAAGAGCCCCAGAGGGAACCAAGTTGGGAAGAAAGGATGAAGCAATTAGATGCTTTTAATTTTTAACTCCAACAGGAGAATAAACAATTACATCTTCAAAACCAACAAATGATTGATAACCTCATGAAGGATTTGGGAGTTCAAGTGAATCAACCTATCTCAAATGCTATTGAAGTGAAAGAAAAGCAAATCAAAAGAGAATGTATAGAGGAGGAAGAGTTTTATTCATCGGGTAATATGCGTCCATCTTCTAATACATTGCGTTTCATTGGGAATAACTCTAGTTTGCATGATAGCACAATGAATACTAATGTACATGATGATGATGTAGATGAAGAAATTATTATTGAATCCCCTGATATGGTTGATTATGGTAATGCATTCAGTAAAAATGATACATTTATTGATGGTAATGAGTCTTTGTGTACTAATACACTTGGTTTTTCTACTCCTAGCTATGACCATAGTGATGATTGTAACAAACGGTTGTTTTGTAAAACATCATAATTGAGCCATATAAAAGCAAGTCCCCTAAGACAAGTAATTTAATGCCAAATTAAAAAATTTGATAAAATTTTAAATAATAAAAATGAGAAAATTTAAGTTTCGAGTTACCAAAAAACTGAGACTGGAGTGGTTCAAAAAATTTGTCAAAAATTTAGTGGTATTTTCGTAAATGTGGACCATTTATGGAAAACTCACAAGGGGGCTTCTTAAATGGAAAATTTAAGGTTTTCAGGATTCTTAGAGGCTTTGAAGACCATAGGAAATCCCAGGACAGTTAAAACTCCTCTGGTGTGCATTTTTGGATGTCAATTGACCAAACTTTGACCGATTTATTCGAGAAGATTTTAACTCCAATTTGAGTGATTCCAAAGGAATTTTATAAGATTAGGAACCTAAATTTTATGATGGATAAGATGGTTCTAAAAAGGAGCTAAAACAAAGTTACAATGAAAATGCCACATACGCAGGATGTAAACTTATTTTTGGAAACAATTGCCTCCTGAATTCTCTTTAAAAGTGGCATATAGGATTCTAGCTTCTTCTAACCGACTTTCCTTCATCCAAATTGAGAGCTAGGGAGAAAGGGAAGTTGCTAACCTAGAGCAAGCATGAAACCATTGATTTAGGCTATGGGAACTTGGAATATGCAAAAAAATTGGAAGAAAAACTAATGAAAATTAGGATAGGAAAGTGTGAAGCTTTTGAACATAATGCAAAAATTGATTTGATTCTTATATTTCCTTCCATGTGTGGATGTTTATTTAAGCTCTTAAGATCCCTAAGAAACCTTCCAAGTGTCCCTCCTATCAAGGAAAAATAAAAAATCCCATAGGCTCTCTCCTTCCCTATAACCTCGGCCAAGCTTGGAAGAATAGGGTAGGGAATATTTTAATTTGTTTTAGCCTTAGTTTAAGACTTCATATGATGGGAGAAGGTGGAAGAAACCCTAGGAAAAAATTTAGGAGCCATAGATTGGGAGATAAGGCAATGGCTTCCATAATGTAGCCTTATGAAGCAACATGTATTTAGGCTTTTGAAAGTGAGTGTGTGATGGCTCCAAGAACCTTAAATGAAGTCAAGAGGCCTAGATATAGGAAGAGAATGGAAGTAAGCACTTGAATCATAGTAGTTGCTTCATTAGGCCATTAACGAAACCATTATGTGATCATTAGACAAAGTGTGTTTATGAAGAGTGAGTTTAATGTTTTGGATTGTTCCAAAAGTATAATTGAGTGTTCTTCATGGTGTCTAGGTTAAGGAAATCAAATCCTATCTCATTATGCTTGTGAGGCTAAGAAGGAGAGGAATAATCCAAACTAAAGCTTGAATGAACATCAAGGTAGCTCTCTACCTCATTCTTCTTGCACTCTTGGTTATGTATGTGTTATTATGTGCTTTTGTGTCTTGTGAACATGCCACTTGATGTTATGATGTTGCATTGGTACCAAAATGCTTTCTTAAATGTTATTGGTTGTGAAAATTTCTCATAAGGGTGAGGTGATGCCAAAAGTCTTAAGGCATGGGTGAGACAAGGCCAAAAGTCTTATGGATCGGTAAGGGGATGGGTGAGGCCAAGTTAAAAGTCCTTAGGCCAAAGGTGAGACAAATCCAAAAGTCTTAGAAATGGGATAAGGCTAAACTAAAAGTTCTTATAACTCATTCTTGACCTTGTTGTGACTTTGTGGCATGGAAATATGGATTGAAATGCTTTATGATTATGTTAGCTTACATACTTGTGCCTTTGACATGTTATATGCCTTGAATGTGTACTTGAATGGGTGTATGAGCTATCAAAATTCAATGAATCTTACCCCCTTCCCTCTCCAATCTTATCTTGTCTAGGTGGAACTCAAGAGACAAAGGATAGAGGCCATGAAACATAAAATGGCCATCTCTTGGCACTTTTGCCTGATTATGTATAGTTTTGATGTATAAGAGTGTCAAAGTGCATATGTATATATTATTTTTAAGTTGTAACCATTTGAGTAAATGTAAAAGCATGTATGGATGATGCAGAAACCATATTTGATACCAAATCAATGTAAATATAAGATTTGGATATTTGATGACTTGTAAATGCTAGTATATTCTTACATATGGAATGGCCAAATTGAGATACATGAAAAGTGGGACCACTTGGGCAGTTCATATATGATGTAATTATGCTTTCAAACTTGCCCAAGAGGTGCTTGAACACAAAAAAGACCATTTAGACCAAATTAAACCCTTAGATGACATTAAAGTGACCATAATTGTGAGCTTTAGCAAAATCTGTCCAAATGAGCTCTTCTTGGCCTAAAATTTGGCATGCATATAGGTCTTGTTTAGATATTTTTGAAAAGGTAAAGTGCATATTATTTAGAGCTCTATAGAATTTTTGGTAAATTTTCAAAATTGGTTGAAATTGCAACGTTTGACAGTGGCACTATTCATATGGTCTAAAATTTTGCCTCTGTCATTCATGGGCAAATGATGTCTAATGGACATGACATTTTACAGCATAAACTGGATATTCATAGTGACCTATACTAACTAGAAGCAACTCAATTAGATGACTGTAGAGGGAGATATGAATTTTTGAAATTTCATATTAGTGACAATAGTGTATACCAACTTTGGTTATTGTTTTATCAATTTCCAAGGTCTAAATGCATCTGAAAATGGTTTGCACTTATTTTCTGCCTCTATTTAACCTCTATAGCTTTCCAAATTGGTATATTTTACCTAGAGTGAATTTTTGTAGAATTAGTTATAAATTTTTAAAATTTATATTAGTAAGTTGTATCAAAAATGCTGGATAGTTCGACCTTTGTCCCTTTTCTATTGTTCAAAGTGGTTTATATAAGGTTTTCATGGCTTGTAATTATTTCTTTAAAAAAAAATTAACATCCAGATCTTTCCAGAAAGCTATGAGTTGCTTGATTTCAAATGTTTTAGAATTATTTATAATTTTCCAAAGTTGTTAGCAGAAAACTAAAATTTTGACCTGAGGCTAAAATGTGGATTTTATGTTTTTTGGTCTCTAATTCATGATTTATGGATTTTTTTTGTGATTTTTATGATTCATATGGATGTAATATGACTAAAGAATGTTCTGAGTAAGTTCACGAGGTCCACGAGACATGAATTGAATTTTTAAACCCCAATGTAACACTAATAAACATAATATTTTGTTACTTTTCCTTTAAAATTGGAAGAGATAATACCTAAGTATATGACATTGAGATTGAAGTATTATCGTATGATAATGATTTCATTTCCAAGCCAGTTAATGATGATTCTATTAAGTTAAGGGTAGTAGATAAGTATAAGCGTGACTTAAAATGTGATGATCATTCTGCTCTTAGTGTGAGGTTGGTTAATAAGCCCATTAATGATGTATATTCTGAGTTTAGGATAGTATGCTATCAGGACTATATGACATAGCTGACTTGAATGATTCTCTTGATTGTGTGTGTGCTAGATCCACTATATGTGATCGATGTTCCTAGATTAATGCTTTTATTGAGACTAGTGAGTTCTTCACATATTCTGATCATCATGATTCTGTTAACTCCATGGATTCTTATGTTTACACTGAAACTATTAATGAGATTGATTATTCTGATCATACTAGTGTTGATACTAAAAATCCTATTGATACTTGTGTTGTTTTTTACACTGGTGAGAGACTTGATTTTGTTGATGATGATCATTGTATAGAATCTTATGATTCTACTTATGTTTCTTTGGTCAAGAAAGATATTATTTCTTTTGTTGAGACTTCTAAATAGGTTCATGAAGTTGGTGAACTAGTTCTCAACAAGCAACAGACTCCCCCAATTGAGATGAAGCAACTATCAGATACCTTTTAAAGATTTTCCCTTGAAAGACTATGAGAAATTGTAATTGAATTCTTTTGTTGATGCAGTGACCCTTACTCTTACTGATAAGAGCCCAATTGATTTTATTGGTTTGAATAGATATTTAGAGGATCTAATATTTAATACTCATAAATTTGATCTTAGATTTTCTTTCTTTATCTTTGATCATGCTAAATTTGTCTTTTCTTCTTTCATTATTTTTAAAAATGTTGAATTTGACTTTCCAAAACTACTTATGCTTGAGGAAGTCCATGAATCATCCTTGAATGATCATTCAAAATGCTTCAAAGTGGTTAGACTTAAAATTGTCAAACTAAGGAGAAATGAAGTTGTTTTAATTTTAGTTCTTGATACATATGATTAGTTGGTCTTTGATAGTGTCCTTTGTAGTTTAAGATATAGTTATCTTTTCTTTTTTGCATTACTATTTGTTTTGTTCTGTTTTATAGGTAATAAATGGTTGCTAGCTAGCTACATGGAAATCGGACCCACCCTTGGGATTTTCATGTCATTTTACTCGGTTGTACATTTTCCTTTCCACTCTTCATATTGTGTTGTCTATCTGCTGATTAGATCTTGTACTGGCATTGAGGACAATGTAATATTTAAGTGTGGGGGGGAGAACCATTCCATTTCATCCATTTCTTTGTTTTGTTTTCTTTTAAAAAATTGAAAATTTTGGAAAAAAAAAATCAAAAATAGTGTTATTTTTTTAGTTTTTATGGTAGTTACAAGTTGAGATGATCATGATTTAGATACATTTTGACATGATAAGTGATGGATATTGTGTTTTGATTTAAGTGAAGTGGCAATGAATTTGATTTTAATGAATTATTTTGATAGTCATTAGTTGGTGAGGATTTGAGCCTTATTTGTTCATTTCTAATGTGTATTCACCTATCATCATTTTCACTCTAGAACTTATCTTGATTCTTTGTTGAGACCACATTTATATTTGCATGCATGAAAATGATAAGGCATTTATTTCTTGTATAGTTATTTAACCAAATAGCCAACCCTTACATGCATTTTACCCATCATTTAGCCATTGTAGACCTTGTTTTATTTTCTTGATTAAGCCCGTAGCCATGAAAAGTGAAAAATAAAAATAAAAATAAAAATAAAATATTTTTCCACATTGTTTGAAGATGCCTTAAGGATTTCAACAAGCATTAATGTGTGCTTTACATTATTTAAGCCAGTAAAAGTGAGAAAGATGTTTCTAAAAAGAAAGGAATGAATGAAAAAGAATATAGAAAAGCAAGAGAAAAACAATGAATGAAAAATGAAATTAAAAAAAAAAAGAAAGTAATAGAAAATCAAAGAAAGAGGTATTTTAAGTTTTGTTTGTATTTACTTATACTAGTTGGAAAGAAGGCCTTGAATTGCACATTTTCTTTTTTATCATAGGTTTCCCTTTATTACTTTTGAGTTTCTAAGGTATCCATTTGTTGTTTGTTTTTCCTTGTTTGTGTATACCTACTCATTTCATTCTCTAGCCTCATTACAACCTTAAATAAAGTCCTTTTGATTTGTGCATTGCATTTGGCATAACTAATGGAAATTTAGAAAATAAACAAGCCTATGGTAGTAAAGTTTTAATAGATGACATTTGAGTGATACACATTACCTTAACCATTTGAGAGCTGAAAGTAAACACTTATTCTATATGAGAGGCTAGGCACTTCAATTTATTCTTTTCAAATGAAATTGCCATGGGAGCTTACTTTCTTGATGCAAGTGAAGTTAACTTCGATTGTTGAGGTTGAGGGGTTGTAATCATTCTTTAGCTTGTGATTTTAATGCTTTCCTTTTAATTTTTCATTCTCCACTAGCCATTTCATTAGCCTTTCTTTAGATCTTGATTGAATTTTGCCCAAGAGTGCAAAGGTTAAAGTGAAGGGCAATTTTGATAACTCAAATATTCTTTATATTTTTACACATTAATTATGGACTTTTAGTTCATGAATTGATGATATTTTGAACTTTACTAGATATTATTTAGATTAGGAAATAAAATCTCATCTTTTGGAATTTTATTGAATAACTTAGGCATTTTAATGATTTTATTTCCTAGACAATAGTTTTGTTCCATGGACCATTGATTTTATCTTATTTTGACTTAGGGTTTTTTATGCAAAAGGAAGCAAATTCATCATTCACATGTACACAGGTTTCCTCAAGTTCTTTTAACCATCCATATGGCCATCCACTCTCAAACTCTCACAGGTCTTAGTCCACATAGCAATACACACATGAGCTTAGGAGGCCAAGAACAAATTCCACGTGATGCACAAAATGATGCAACAGCCCCACATGCCAACAAGTCAGCACACACTCAAGGCATGAGGTCCAATCATGTGAAGGAATGAATTCCTCTCTAGCCACATCTTCACGGAATTATGTAGTTGCATGGGACGTGGAATCACCAACACTTATGCACATTCACACTTACATCCATCATATACAGGCATAGGTTAGGAAAGAGAAGACAACTACACATGCAAAGAAACGTGAATAGAAGCACACCATTTCATTCCCATTCTCACACAATGATTCACATAAACCTAAAAGTAAGGCATGTGGATGAATAAAAAAATGCGCAAAACCATCTACATTCATGTTCAGTGCACACACGAGCTCTCCATGCACTTTACATGCATAGGTTTCTGGATATGGGGGCTTCTCGAGGAGAAGAAACATAGAAGAAATAAAAGAGGCACTGGTCAAGTCTAGGAAGTAAGACGTGGAAAGGAGGAGGCTAAGCAATTAACACACTCACGCGTAGCAATATAGAAGCATAGGCTACATATCTATTAACACACATATAACTGCACACATGGATAGTTCACTCATAGCAACTCATGCCACATTCATACAGATATACGCATAATCACATGATGAAGAAAAGAGGGCCTAAACATATACACACATGAGCTAGAGAGATAGATTCATTATCACGTACACACAATAGCTACTAGAAGAGATGAAAAGCATAGGTTCATCTAGTATATTCACACATAATGCATAAGCTTACTTCTCCCATCCACATGGCAAACTCACAGCATCACACTTAATATCATACATTCCATCCACATAAAATGCTATGTTAGAGCCGGCAATATTTAGCTAAGAGGCATGTAGAAAGCTCTATCCATTTACTTCTAGCTGAGGGAGATTAAGAAGTCTAAGGTAGGAGAAAGAGCACATAAGAAGTGAAGAAAAAAAAAAGAGCATGCATAGGCTGAATAAAAAAGCATGGAGTTGAGACACGTCTTCACATTGTAGCTTCATAACATGCTGCTCAAATGCATAGGGGGCCTACTAATTAAAAAGGTGGCAGCACACTTGAACAAATGAGGAAAGGGAACACATGAATGTGGCTCAAGCAAGAGCAAATGGGTTAAGCATGTGATCATTAAAAACATAATAAGGAGCATGTGAAAGAGGGATAAAAATAAGCTCAAGATAGCATGTGAAAGAGAAGACCATCCATCATTCACTCTTCATACACTATCCTTCCATTATCCTCCATATCATAGCTCTCCATTCCATTTTTACTCCACCATTTTGCATCCCATAGAGGCTTAATTGACTTGGTGGCTAGCTAAGAGGAAGAACTTGGATTGAAGCTTGAATTCATGGAGATTAGCAAGGGATTTTGGCTAAGCTTTCTATTTTTTTTCTCTCTTTCTACATCAATTTTTGTTCTTAAACTTCTTGGTTGAGCTTGTAATTGACTCAAATTAATGTAGTTTGTAATTGATAGCTAGTTAGATATTAATTAGGAGAGTAATTGATGATTAATAGATTGATTTAAGTGCTAGATTATTCATTGACCTTCAATTATCTATATATGTAGTCAAGGTGTTTGATGAAATATATGTGAGAAATTGTGTTCTTGAATGTCTAATTTGAGGTCTCTTTAGAGTTTAATTAGTTAATTAGACATCATAAGATGATAACTCAGGGGCTAAATTGGTGGATTAATCATTCAAATATAGTGTTCCTAATGACAAGAATTAATGATTCAATACGGAGTTAGGGTTTCAATTCAATATTAAATTGTTAATCTCTTGAATCTTGTGTGGTAACTCAAGATCACTTGCCATGAACACAAATAGGGACTCTTAAACTTGAACCATTGATACTTGAATTAGGATAATGATAGTGGATATCAAAGGATGAATCCAAAGCTAGCCACATCTCCATTAGTTGCTTCTTAATTCATGCATTTAAGTAGTAGTTAAAAACTTTAATTCAATTTAAATTCTAGTTATTTTGATTAATTCAAAACCCTCTTTAATTAGGTAGCTTTTAGATTTTTTTTTACACTTAGAAAACTCAATTAAATTTTGAAATCTATTTCCAAAGGAGACGATCTAGGTTGCACTCTATATTGCAAATATTTTCCTCCTAGTTTATTTAAGGTTGCTCGACACAATCGTCACTCTCCCTTACTCTCATGATTGTTGGTTAAATGGTGCAAGTAAAGGGAGTTCATGGGCTATCTTGTGAGTTCAAGCTTTGATCAATGGGGAAAACGAGAGGGGTAGAGGGAAGTGCATCATATTGAATTAGCTCCATCTTTTCTAGTCTTTTGAGTCTTGATCAAGCTAAAATGTGTATGGTTATGGTTGTTCTAGCATTGTGGATTGCTAAGTGAGAGAGGGAGGTTGTAGGTTTAAAGGAGGACTTAGCTAACAATTGAATTAGCCCAATTTTATTGGCCCTCCCATGTAAGCAGTCCATCATACAACTATTTTCAGCGATTTAGCAAACCTAGAAAGGAAAAATTATAGACTTCATTATATTGAATTTAAATGCTATTTCATATGATGCTACAAATCATGGACAATAGAATTTATAGTTGGAAGTAATTTTCTTTTAACTCTTATATTTTGTCCACTTCATTCAATTTGTTCTAAAATATAAGTGATTAGTTTTGATTTAGAAAATTCATCCAATATGATAACTAAAACTTTATTTTTGTTGTTATTATTGTTGTTGTTTAAAATTTATGAAGTTTAAAGTAATTCATATTTACAATGTAAATTACTTCCACATCGCAAGTTAGGTGCCACGTATGCTCTAGTTGCTTCCATCTATAGCATCCAATGTTCCTATTAGACTATTAATGTATGCCCTTTTTTCTTTTTTAAATAATGTAGTTAGACAATAACTATGTTAGGAAAGATTGAGAGGGAGACAAAATTTAAAGTGACTTGCTTTCAAATTCTGCCATAAATCAAGGGTGAGATTGACATTACTATTTTGACAATAAGCATTGATGTTTGAAAGCCACCAATAATATTAGTGTCACTTTTGAGAAAAAAAAAAAGAAATAGGATAACTTAGTATAAGATCACTTAAGACCATTCTGACATTAAGGATTCATGAATCGATATTATAGGGTATTTGGGAGAATTAGTTATGCCTAAGGAGTTAGCAGTGGATATAATAGGGAACTTCTTTGTCATATTGAGAGGTGAGTAAATAATGCTAACTAGATGTTTTATTTCAAGGTTTGTGATTAAATAATCCTTAATTAATATATTTACTTCATTGAATGTGTTTATGATTATCTATATATATGAATGTTTGTTAAGCATTTTTAAACCTTCAGAATATAAATACTAATGATGAAAATTGCCTCTATTGACTATAAAAGTCCTAAAATTTTATTTCCTAATTTTTTTTTCAAATGGGAATATTTACTAATGTTCATTGTTTTATGTTTAAATTGTAAGTATACATAACTCAAAATTTGATTTACTCTAAGCATATATTTATGAGATAATTTCTTGTGGGAGCTATCTGTTTCAAAACCCTTAACTAATCACAGTAGTTGTTAGCCATGGTGTATTATGATATGTACCCTATCTAGCAGGGGTGTTGCTAGCTTCATTTAGTTAGGCACTATTCTTACCCTCACGAGCTGTGTGCTCTGCGTCTAATTTACTTAGTACTGACTAGATGCTCCTTTGGTATTGATGAAGGATTTTATCAAGAAGAGTTATTAATTACCATATTATGCATCTTAAATTTTTGAATTGTTATTGTGAAATAAACCTTAAATTGAAATTTTTTTCATGTCTTATAGGTCACTTTATTTACTCACTAAGCGTTTGACACACTCTTTTTATTTTCAATTTCTTTCAAATAGTAGGACTAAGCCCAACCCCTCTTCAGCAACATAGAATTGGTCATCTTCCTTCATTTTAGGTGAGCCTTGAATCTTTCACGGGGGCACATTTTGACGATTGCATGATACCTGTATTTTTGTTTCTATTGTATGTTATATGTTGCTCCACTAAGTCACAAACAAATTACCCTACCCCTATAAATTATTGTATGGTATGTTATGTTGATAGTAGAACTCTCTCTTGTTGTAATTGTTTTGTTGGTTGATTTGTAGAAATTTTAGGAGGTCCAAATTTCAAGGGAGACTCTACTAAAATTTCTACAAAAGTCTATGAAATTAATGATAGTTAATATAAGTATTAATTGTAGTTGTTTTGATTAGTTATATTATCAAGAATTGGAACATCGTGAATTCCCAATGAATTTTTGGTTTGGATTATAGTTTTATTAGGGTACAGATGGTAAGGCATTCACCTCCTATGCTAGCCACACTCCTATTTTTAGCATGTGACAATGACATACACAATACGTAGAGTATAATCTCATTTTTTTTGCTAACTTTTCCTTTCCCTTAGAGGAACCTTTTCCTGTAAAAATAATAGTTGTCCCTAAACAATGGTGAAATATGAAATCTCAATAGTTTACTCACCATTCTAAACATAATATATATAACATATATTATCTCTCAACTAGAAGAAAATATAACATCTTCATTATTCCATAAAAACCTATAACTCATTGATTGCATGCATAAATGGATTATTGGCCAATAAACCAAGGGAAGAGCACCCTTTATCTTAACCTTTCTCATTATCATAACTATCAAAAGAGCAACATTTGTCTTAAACCTACTTATCATCATAATTATGGGAAGAATAACCCTTTTCTTAACCCTACATAAGTGTACTATAGGGAACAACCTTTGTCTTTCTCAAAAGTGTATCTTCCAAAAATAAAGGAGCAACTTTTGTCTCTCTCATAAGCATATAGTGTAAGCAATCAATATTCATCAAAATCCTAATTTAAATCACCAAGGGCCTAAATTCCTCACTAAACAATAATTCTAGTTTTAGAGTAAATATACCAAAAAAAGTAATCAACTACCTGTGCATGATTACACTAAAATTCTGCTCACTAGCTTTAGTATCCTATCAATTGAATGTCTATATATATCAATATTCATCAAAATCCTAATTTAAATCACCCAGGGCATAAATTCCTAATTGTATACACACACCTCGCTTAATTCTAAAGCTCAATTCTATGACTTCAAACTCAAATCTTTGAATTCTAAGCTTCTTCAATTTAATTAATAATTCTTATATTCACATAATTGCTAAATTAATTACGCTACAATAATTATAATGTTTCATTTTGCTACTATCACCTATTTGGCTAAAATTGAACAAGTGAAGGGAAGTAAGGCTCTACCAGCTTTCTTGTCTTCCTTTCTCTTTCTTCAAACCAAATCAATTTTACAATCCTTCAAGCACTTCAAATAGCCCCACACAACCCTAAAACAAAACCACATCAACCATTTTCTTTTTTAGGTTACACACTTAATTTTGTCATGAGAAGAAAATGGGTTAGAGTTGGACCTTGCCAAAATTTTCTCCATTTTTCCTCTTCTCCTTCACCCAAAGTGTAACATCGTAATTATCTAGCCTCTCTTGCTCATTTCTTAGTGACACTCCATGAAAAAGGGAAGTTGGCAAAGAAATTTAATTAAAATATTCGATTATTTTTGCATTACGTCATACTTAAAATTTTTATTTCATGCCTCATGGACCCTTTGGACTTCCCTCTATTTTAATTACATACATACAACTCAAAACCATCTCAAAATGCCACAAAAAACTCAAGCTTATAGCATATATACAGAAAATAATGCAAGTTAGTCTCAGGTTCAACTTGACAAATTTCTAGTGCCGCTTTGGAAAATCATAACTAAATTTAGAAAACTCAAAATCAAGTAACCCATAGCTTTTTGGAAAGCTCTAGATGTTAACTTTATATTAAAAATAATTTAAAGCCATGAAAACATCATTTGGACCATGTTTGACAATAGAAAAGTGACATAAGTCAAACTAGTTAGTGTTTTTGATACAGTTTATTGATATAAATTTCAAAAATGCATAACTAATCCCACAAAAATTCAATTCAAGAAAAATATACAATTTGGAAAGATACAGATGTTATATTTGAGGTAAAAATACTTCTAGACCAAGATAGACATGTTTAGCTACTAAAAATTGATGGAACAATACATGAACTCTATTGGTGCTACTAGTACTGACACAGAAGTGTAGAAAATCATTTCTCCCTCTACAAACCTCTAATTGAGGTGTTTCTAGTTTTCTAAGTCATTGTAAGTGTCTAGTTTCTCCTTGTAAAATTTCATAGCCATTGGACACCATTTGCCCTACGAATGATGGAGATGAAGTTTCTTACCATAGGGACATTGCCACTGTCAAAATTGTAAATTTTTGACAACTTTGGAAATTCACCAAATATTTTTTAGAACTTTAAATAATAGACACTTTATCTTCCCAAAAAGCTCTAGACAAGGCCTATATGTATGCCAATTTTCATAAGCAAATTCATTCATTTGGTCAGATCTTGACATAAGGTTGCAATTGGTCATTTTAGGCTTCTTAAGGGGTCACATTGGGTCCATTTTTGCTTCTAACTTTTTCAGGGCCACTTGAGCATGTGGGAAAGTATGAGAATAGACTACTAAATATGTTTGAAGGGTTCAACAACCCAAATTTCATAAACTCACTCTGCCACTTGATGCTACATACAAGAGACATACATATGCACTCTTGACATACAAGGTCAAAACCATGCAATATCATACATTTGCCTCCAATTCTTATATATACATCACATATTCATATAGTTACACATGTTCAAGAGCTTATACATCATGGAGATACAACATTTGACTGCTACATTGCTATAATACAAGCATTTTACAACCCTTTTACCAATCTCCTTTCCTCTAAAAGTGGTGGCTCCCATTTCCTTATTCTTTTGATCCACCTAAACATGTTAGGTAATAAGGAGGGAAGAGTAAGATTCTAGGAATCCCAATAGCTCTTCTCTCTTTTAAGCACACATAATGGATGTAATTTCAAGTCTAAAAATGCATTCATGGCTATCTTGAAAATCATGAATATACATAGAACATTTATTTCATTCAAGAAGTTACACAAATCATACATAGGCTTATCAAGACCATGGTTTAGCCTCACCCATTCTCTTTGGGACTTTTGGACTTGCCTCACCTATTTTCAAAGGACTTTTGACTAGGCCTCACTCTTTTTGGAGACTTTTGGCTTTGTCTCACCTATCTTTAGGGACTTTTGACTCATCCTCACTCTAACTAATAGACTTTTGGCTTCACCAAACTCGTACAAGCCAAATCATATTCACAAAGCATCTTTAAAGCCCCTAATCAAAGCATCATGGTACCATGGAATATATATACTTGCTAAAAACATTTTTCATAACTCAAACATATACACACACATTCAAAAACAAGAAAACATCCTAAGATGCATGAGAGAAAGGAGAGGAGCTACCTTGTATACAAGAACACACTTTTCTCTTTGAAAATTCTTCCTCTCCCTCAGCCCAACACCCATAAGGAGGCAGAACTTGATTCCTTTGGCCTAAACACATGAAATGGGATCTAATTATGCTCTTGGAACATTTACCAAAGCCATACACATGCTAGAACAACTTAGGCACTCATATGGTTCAATTATGGTTCCATAAGACACCTAATGAAGCAACCTTGGGAAATCATGATCTTGGCTCTATTCTCTCTTTTAATCTATGACTCTTAACTCCATTTAGACTCCTTGAAGCAATCACACAATTATTTTAAAAAGCCTAGCTATATGTTGCTTCATTATACTATAATATGGAACCTATACCTTTATTTTACCTTTTAAGCTTCGTAAAATTTTTCCAAACCTTCCTCTCATACTCTCCCATCATATATGATACAAAACTAAGCTTAAAAGAAATTAAAACCATCCCTAGGTGCTCCAACCTCTTAGGCCAAGACAATGCTCTTCTTGGCACCAATAGAAGTTTTGTAATTTTTCTTGATGGGAGGTGCATATGAGGAGCTCTCTAGGGGTCTTATGAACTCATACAAATATTCACATAGGCTTTCGGAACCTTGGATAAAATCATATTTTAGCCTATGTTCACAAATCCCTAACTTTGCTATCTTGCAATTTCATGGTTCTTTCTTTGTTTTCTTTGCACATTCTAACTTCCCACACCCTAATTCCTAAGATTCACTCTTGGTTAGGTCAGAATTTATTCTCTAGTGGCGGGGCTTTATCTTGGGCAAAATACACATATACAAGAGCAAGGGAGAAGAAGCACGAAAACTACCATATTACCTTAGTTTCTTAGCTTCCCTTTAATGCTCTTCCTTTTATTTTTCTCTTCTCCTTGAATTTCAAGCTCTCTCCCTTTAGTCTAAGCTCAAAATAAAACAAAAAACCTCAATAAGACCATGAGAAGAAAGAGGAGAAGGAAGAGGATGAGTTTTCTAAAGGAAGGAGCATAAATTTCTACACTTTTCTTACCCTTTGTCTTGGATTTTTCTCTTCTTCTTCCTACCTTCTTGAACACCCCTCTCCCTAGCTTCAATCTCTATCTTAGGTAGAACCATAAGTCAATTATGGGAGGCCAGTGCTAGGACGCCATATATAAATATAAAGGAACCAATTAAAACATTTCAAAATGCCACTTTTATCCTTTGTTCTTGGCATTTTTGTTTCGATTCATTTTAGCTCCTTTCTTAGAATTGTCTTTTCCATCATAATAGTTAGGTCCTTAATCATATAAAATGCCTTTGGAATTACTCAATTTGGAGCTAAAACCTTCCCAAACAAATCAATCAAAGTTTGGGTCAACTATCAGTAGAAAATGTACATCGAAGGAGTTTTAACTATCCCGGGGCTTCCCATAATTTTCAAAACCTCTAGGTACCCCAGAAATCTAAAATTTTTCATTTAAAAACCCCTTCTTGGTGTTTTTTAAAAAGTGCCAAAAATTATAAAAATGTTATTATGCTATCGACAATTTAATTGAACTACTCAGACTCTAATTTTTGAGCATCTCAGACCTTGGATCTTTATTTTCCATTATTTAAAATTTTATCCTAATTTTATTTGACTTAAATCATTCTCTTTGGAGGACTTCCTTTTATATCTGGTGCATTTCATGCATTTATAGAGAACCTTACCTTACATTTCTCATGTTTTCTCTTCTTTTTAAAAAACCAAATGTTACGCAAAGAGTAGCCCAAACACAAAAAATATGCACCTCCATTTTTTGTCAAAACTAGAATTTTACCAACACTTGAATCCCTTATGAAATTAACCAAAATTCAAGACCCAAAATGAATGAAATTACCCCTATTCTCCTTTTCTGAACTTAGGGTCTGCACTTTCACGAATTCCTTGCTTCCCCAAGTGAACTATCATCAAAACAAAATATAATCAGTTCAATATGTAGAGAATAATGAGTAGATAAATTGTCTTTTCATTCACCCTGGCTAATTCCTTCAAAATCTTCTGCATGCAAGGCTTCAAGTTTTGGCTTCATAGAGATTTTCTCACTTTGGTTTTCTCTCTCTTTTAGTTGGCTAATCAAATATGCTAATGAATGGAAGGAGAAATGGTTTATTAACTAGAAAGGTCAGCCAATTTGCTAGTGGGATCCACATGTCAATTTTTCCCTTAATATAAATAACTTAATGTTTTACTTCTCACAGTGGTTCAACTATGATGCCAATGCTAATGAATAAAGAAACAAATGAATCAATTCACTTGCTTAAGTTAACGCATGAATTGAAAGTGGAATGTGAGTTGTCCAAATCTTGTCCTTTCTTCCATTATAATATTGTAATAACTTGTAATCCTGAAATCGAACTGAATTTGATAAACTATAATGGGAACACCCTAAAACAAGGCAAATAAAGGTTAAATAAGATTAGGATGTTATTGAGAACATCTAAGAATGTGGATTAGAGCCTAAGATTAGCCCGAAAATGGAGCAAAAATAGCTAAATAGAAAGTTACAAAGGGCAGTGGCATTTTTGTAATTTTTGGGCAAATTTTAGAAAACTCAAAGAGGGATTTTTAAATGAAAAAATTGAATTTCTCAAAGTTTTCAGAGGCCCCAAAAACTATAGGAACTCCTAGAATGTCAAAATCCCTTTAGCTTGTATTTTTGATCATCGGTTGACCAAAACTTTTGATCGATTTATTCGGGAAAGTTTTTGTAATACCTTAACCTCTTAGCTATTTCACCATGGTCTTATTACCCATTCCAATGCATTTATGGATTGGAGCATGATCATATAGAGAAGCAAGCATTTCTTAAGAAAAAGGCATTATTTTAATAAGATTATTTGCATTACGTAAACTCTTATTTTCTCATTTTATGCTCCATAGACCATGTGAACTCATCAACATCATTTTCTAGTCATAACATATCCATGCAAGTCATACACATCATATTTGGTCTCATTCATTTCGGGTTTGAAGCTACATCACATAAAACCTAGGGTTTACTCTAGGGTTCAGGATTTAGTTTTCTGATACAAATTTTGGAAATTCATAACTAACTCTAAAAAATCAAAATCAAGAAAAACATACCATTTTGGAAAGTCGTGGATGTCTAATTTTGACTAAAAATAAGTCCAGACCAATGCAATAGACTTAAGTCATCAGAAATCAATAAAATAGTAACATATGTCAAGCTGCATTACTAGTACTATCATACAAGTTCAAAACTTCATATCTCCCTTTACAAAAATTTAAATGAGGTGATCTCAGTGGCTATCAAAGTTTTATGGTGTCTAGTTTATGTCAGTAAAATTTCATGAACGTTGGACTTCATTTAATCCATGTGTGACACAGAGAAGAAACTAACCAAATGGACAGTAACTATATCATTTTTGCATAATTTAGGGAATTTTGAAAAATCATAATAAATTATTTAAAGTTTCAAATTGAGTACTCTTTAGCTCTATAAAAAGCTCTAGATGAGACCTACTTTCTGGCCAAATTTCATGAAAAAACTCATTCATTTGGTCATACTTTGGTTTAACTCTCTATTTGGTCAATTTTGAGGTCTCAAATGGCATCTCAAGGCACCAAATGTCCCTTTTGGCTTTCCACAAACACTTGGATAATTTTAAAAGCATAAATGTAACACCATATCTATCTAGCTTATCTCATCTCATTTCTAGTTGCATTCCATTGATATAGCAAACTTCCAAGAAAAAACTCAATTAAAATAATAGAATATTTTACGTTATGTAGTGAATAAAATTTTCATTTTCTATCCTATGAACCATATGAGCTTATCCATCTCATTCTCCTATTTCTATACATAATAAAACCCAAAACCATCTCAAAATATTCCCAAAAACTCGAGCTCATAGCATACATACACAAAATAACACAAGGTTGGCTCGAGTTCAACTACTAGATTTCTAGTACCAACTTTGAAAAATCATAACTAAATATATAAAAATTGAAATCATACATGTTATACCATTCTAGAAATATAAAAATATTAAATATATGCTGAAAACAATTTCAAACCAAAATAGAAACGTTTAGTTACTAGAAATCGATAGAACAATACTAGAGGTATTGTTGCATTATTGGTACTGACTTTAAATTTTAAAAATTCATATCTCCTCGTTCAAAAATTCAATTGGAGTGATCTTGATGGCCAGAGAAAGCTTATAATGTCTATTCTACACCTATAAAATGTCATAATTATTGGACATCATTTGTCCCTTTAATGACATAGGAGAAGGAACTGACTATATAAATAGTAACTATATCATAATAGCAGAAATTTGGCAATTTTGAAAATTCATAATTAATCCCACAGAGCTCCAAATAATTTGGTCTTTAGCTTCCCAAAAATATCTAGATAAAATCTATATGCATGCCAAATTTCATGAGGAAATTTCTTCATTTGGTTAAATATTGACATAGGGTTTTAATTTGGTCATTTTTTGTGCTTCTTAAAAGTCTCAAATGGTCCAAATTAGCTTCCATAACTTCCAAGGCCACTTGAGTACGTTGGAAAGCATCAAAATGGTCTATTAAACATGTCTCAAAGGCCCACAAACCCAGATCTCACAAACTCACTCTCTCACTCCAAGGCATACACTAGAACATACAAGTTTTACCTTGCCATTCAATGTCAAAAACTTATTATATCATTCCAATAGTGTCAATTCTCAAATATACATCACATATCCATATATTTATACATGTTAAAAAGGTTATACATCATACACATCATTGGATTACATCTTGTGATAACAAAGTGGTAACAAAAGAGCAACATAATACATTTCCTTGTCATTCTCTCATCTTCCAACTTAGTGGCTCCTATTTCCTTGCTCACTTGGTCTACCTAGACATGTTAGGTAATGGGGAGAAAAAAATGATATTTTAGGAATTCTAAAAAAGCATGCATGGCTATCTTGAATTTCATAAACATACATGGAACATTTCTTACATTCAAAAAGTCATATATAACATACATAGGTTTGCTAAGGTCATGATTTAGCCTCACCCACTCTCTTAAGGATTTTTAGACTTGCCTAACCCATTTTCTTAAAGGAATTTTGACTAAGCCTCACTCTTTAGAGATTTTTGGCTTTATTTCACCCATTTTTTGGAACTTTTGGCTCATCCTCATCCTAGTTGAGGGACTTTTGGCTTTACCACACTCAAGCAAGCCATTCATGTTCATAAAACACCATTCAAGTGCATAAACAAAGCATCATAGTACCATGGCATATGAAAACATACTAGAAATATCTTTCATGGCTTAAACATACACACACACATTCAAAGACAAGAAAAACAACCAATCATGCATGAGAGAAAGAAGAGAAAGCTACCTTGGTGGCAAAAGCACACTTTAACCCTTGGAAATGCTTCCTTTCCCTCAGCCACACAGTATGGGACTTGATTTCTTTGGCCTAGACATATCACGTGGAAGTCAATTTCACTCTTGAAATAATTTCTAAAGCTACATATGCACTTGAAAAGCTAGATTGCTTTTAAGGTTCAATTATGGTTCCATAATGTACCCAATGAAGCAACCTTGGGAAAACATGATCTTGGTTCCATTTTCTCCCATAATCTATGACTCTTGACTCTATTTAGACCTCTTGGAGTCACCACACAATCAATTTGAGGAGCCTAGCTACATGTTACTTCTTTAAGTCACAGTATGGAACCTATAGCTACATCTCATTATCCATGACTTCTAAAATTTTTCCAACGCTTCCTCACATACTCTCCCATCATATATGATGCAAAACTAAGCTTGGAAGAAATTAAAGCACTCCCTAGATGCATGATCTTTAGAACACTAATAGAGTTGTTTTGATTTCTTTGATGGGAGAAGCATGTGGGAAGCTCTCTTAATGTCTTAGGAACTCATATGGACTCTTAAACATCTTAATTTATGGTTAGAACTCATCTTACAAACCAAGGTGAAACTAAAATCTTAGGTTATGCATCTTAGAAAATCATGATTTTTTTTCTTTATTTTCTTTGCATATTCTTATTCTCCACAATCTAATTCCTAATATTCCTTCTTGTTTTAGTTCAAAATTCCATCCCCTTTGGCTATCCATACATAGGGCAAAATGCACAAGAAGAAGAACAAGGAAGAGT
Organism: Erythrophleum ivorense; assembly: GCA_026724425.1. Taxonomy (NCBI): domain Eukaryota; kingdom Viridiplantae; phylum Streptophyta; class Magnoliopsida; order Fabales; family Fabaceae; genus Erythrophleum; species Erythrophleum ivorense. The sequence continues at coordinate 91,984 of JAIUCV010000611.1, read as the reverse complement.
AAGCATGGAAGTAGCAAAACTACCTTAGTTTCCTAGCCTTTCTTTTGCTTGGATTCTCCTCTCCAAATTCAAAATTTTCCCCTCTGGTCTGACCTCAAAACAGCACCAAAAAATTCAATAAAACTATAGGAAGAAGAAGGAGAGGGAGGAGATTAAGTTTATTAAAAGGGAAACTAGGAAATTCCATGAAAATTATACCTTCCTTGCCTTGTTTTTTCTCTTCCTCTTCCCTTCTCTTATGTGCCTCTCTCCTTTGGTCTCACTTCTATTTTAGGGCAAAAATAAAGTTGCCCAAATGAGGAGAAAAGTGGGGCGCATCATATATATAGGAGAAGAATTAGAATTGTTCTAAAGAAATTCCATTTATGTCTTGTAAAATTGGCATTTTCGTTTTAGGTTCGTGTTAGCTCCCTTTTGAGAACTATCTCTTCCATCATAAAATTTAGGTTCTCAATCTTATAAAATGCCTTTGGAATTACTCAATTTAGAGCTAAAATCTTTCCAAACATAAAGGTCAAAGTTCAGGTCAATTGTCATTAGAAAATATACACTGAAGGGGTTTTAATTGTCCCGGTGCTTCCTATGAATTTTAGGGCCTTTGAGAACCCCAAAGAGCTTAATTTTCCATTTAAAAAGCCCTCCTATGAGTATTCTAAAAATTACCCAAAATTACAAAAATGCCATTACGTTACATAGCTATTTCGTTAAATTTTATCTAGTTATTGGCTCGCTATAGCGAGGGTATTGGCTCGCTATAGCGAGGGTTAGTCCAGAAGCTTAGGTCGGTTCTAAGAGAAAGGAAAGTTTGAGAGCTTTCAAAAAGTCAAAATCTTTAGATTTCCATAGCTTTTCTCCTTAGTATGTTGTTCTCCTCCTTTTGCCTTCTCTTTCTATGGTTTTGGAAGTTGATTTGGGTTTGGTTCAAAAGAGGGAAGTGGAAAACTACTCTAAAAGAAGGGTAGAACTCATATATCATCATTTCTTCTTCCTTGCTTTCTTCTTTGAGAGCTTGAAAGAGGAAGGAGAGTGAGTAGAGTCTACAGAGAGAATCCCTAGCTTCTTACATGGGTAGTGAGGGTTTACTTCGATGAAGAGCCCCTTTAGCTTTATGAGTACTTATTTGAGTTATGAGAGAATGATTCGGTGCTCTTTGTTGTGCCTAGGCTCAAAGGAAGCAACTCCATCTAGTTGTAAGTGTGAAATCAAGAAGGGAGAAGATAAATTGAAAGGGAAGACTTGTGTTATCTGATAAGGTAGCTCTCTACTCTTTCCTTGTTACATTCTTGGATGTGTAATAGTCATTGTATGTTAGTGTATGTGCTTGTATAATGAGATATGCCATTTGATATTGCCTTGATGCATTGGTACCAATATGCTTATGATATGAATTGTGAAAATTGTTCGAGTGAGGTGGTGCCGAAAGTCCCTTGAGACGGGTGAGGTGGAGCCAAAAGTCCCTAAACCAAGGGTGAGGCCAATCCAAAAGTCTCAAAGCTCGGGTGAGGCTAGACCAAAAGTCCCTAGAGCCTATCCTTGGCATTGATATGTTATCATGGCATGAAACACATATGTTGTGTTATTGTGACTTGTGTGCATGCTTGACTAATTTATATGCCTTGATTGCATCTTGAATGAGTATGAGCTACTGAGATTCCCCGAATCTCACCCCTTTCCCCTCCCATCTTAATATCCAGGTGGAGCTCAAGGAGAGTCAAGTACACCTCATAGAGCCTAGTGAGCATACTTAGAGAAATGTATAGATCTTTTAGTTCTTTTGTTGTAAAAAGGTGCCAAAATGGATATGCACCTATTATTTTTGAGTTGTAAATGAGGGAGCACATGTAAATATATGTATAGATGATGTATGAATTGTTTAAAGAGCCAAAGTAATGAGAAGGTAGAAATTGGCCCTTTTGTGGCTTATACGAAATGATGTGTTTTGTTCCGTAGCATAGTGATTTTGAAATGTATGATGTTTTGGATCACTTAGACATTTCATATATGCTATGTTTGTACTTTCAAAATTGCCCAAAAGAGGCTAGAGCATGTGGGAGGTCACCTAGACCCATTTTGAACCACATGGGGTGCCAAAATCGCCGATTTTGTGAGCTCTGTCAAAGTATGACTGGATGAGCTCTTCTTGGTATAAAATTTGGCATGCCTCTAGATTCCATTGAGAGATTCTTGAGAAGCTAAAGTGGGTAATATTTGGAGGTCCAGAAAATATTTGGTGAATTGTTGAAATTGGGAAAATTTGATGGGTTGGTCATGGTACTGTGCAACAAGTCCGAAAATGAATCAATGTTATTCATGGACCAAAGGATATCCAATTGTCATGAAATTTTGTGAGCATAAACTAGATATCCACAGTGACCTATACCAACTAGAAGCACCTTAATTGGAGGTCTGTAGAGAGAGAAACGACTTGCTGAAGTTCTGTATCAGCATCAGGGAAGTTTCTGACCTTCATTACTGTTCCATGGGTTTTCGAGGTCCAAGAGCTCCTGAACTGATCTGGAATTATTTTGCTCCTCTAGTTAACATCTGTAGATTTCCGAATTGGTATTGTTTTCCCAGATTTGATTTTTTTGGAATTAATTACGAATTTTCAAAGTTCATGACAGTAAACTGCACCAGTATCAGGGACAGCCGAACAGCTGTCCTTATTTCGATGTCAAAGATGGTCTAAACGTTGAGATTATGGTTGGGAGTTATTTTTAGTGTGAAGTTAACATCCCAAAATTTTCATAGAGCCATGATTTGCTTGATTCCCATGTTTCTAGAATTAGTTATGATTTTCCAAAGATGGAGCCAGAAATCTAACATATGGGCTCATTTGAGAAATTGCATTTTCTTGGTTTTTGGCTTCATATCCGTGGTTTGTGAGTTGTTTGAGGCCACGTACAAGTAGTATAAATGGTATTTGAGTAGAGAGTGTGAATGATGGGTTCACGGAACCCACGGGGCAAAATGTGACCGGTCAAACCCCGACTTAAAGTTATAAAATCCCACGGTTTCGGTCATTTTTCTGGGAAATCATATGGAATCAAGCCTAGAGGGAGATGATCTGGAGATAAGTTAATATGGTGTTACATTTTTGGTATCAGAGCAAAGGTTCAGGCACTTTTGCTCAATGTTGGGCTCTTGAATGATATGAATTGCTTGTGTTTGGTGTGAATTGCCATGGAAGTGGTAACATTCATATGCATATGTGTTTGTGCTATGATTGTAAACTAAGGATTGCTACTTCTTTTCAGATATGGTTGAGACTAGATAGGGCAGGGGTAGAGGCAAGCCGCCCAGGGCTCAGAGAGTTGAGCCAGAGGTTCCTATTGGGCCTGGGGATCCTCTGCGAACCATCATGGAGAGGTTGGATCGGTATGAAGCCATGATGGGCCAGCATCAGGAGATGTTGGAGCAACAGAGGTACATTGCCCAACAACAACATGATATGATCATGCACCTGCAAGATACCTTGGCCATGCGAGAAGAAGCCAGGAAGGAAGCCCCTGTACCTCAGCCATTCACATCTGGCATGCCACTCGCACATCCCCAAGAGCCTGTGGTAGCTCAAACCCAGGCGCCTATCCAGAAACTGTTGAAGCAGTTCAGGCAAAACAATCCACCCACGTTTGATGGGGAGTTGGATGCGGATAAAGCGGAGGCTTGGGTTGGGGAGCTAGAGAAAATATTCTCGGTAATGGATTGTACCACCGAGCAGAAAGCTCAGCTAGCCACTTTCATGCTCTAAAAGGAAGCTGATAGATGGTGGTGTAGCACGAAACCCCTGATGGAGACCAAGGATATACAGATAAATTGGGAAAGTTTCTTGGTCGAGTTTTATGAGAAATATTTCCCTAGTTCAGTAAGGAAAAAGAAAGAGATGGAGTTTATGAGTTTGAGGCAGACAGATGAGATGACTGTAGACTAGTATGTGGCTAAGTTTATGGAATTGTCTCGGTATTCCTCTTACCTCCAGAGGTATGATGATGAACCCTGGAGATGTGAGCAATTTGAAACCGGGTTGAAGCCCCTGATTAGCGACAGAGTTACCCCACAACGGATCAAAAAGTTTAATACCCTTGTGGAGGTCAGTAGGATGATTGAGACTAACCTGCGAATCATCATGCCGGTTGCGGCTACAGCTAGTTAGAAGGAGGCTTCTGAATTGAAAAGGCTGAGACTGGAAGAGGGTTCTAGTGTGACACCCAGTGCTAAGAGAAGAGGCAAGGGGCCATGCAACCGAAGGCCACAACGGGGTAAGCCGATGCCGCCTCCTCGGGGCCAGTCATCTTTCCAGCAGCCTTTGGTGACTTGCTTCAAGTGTGGGAAGCTGGGGCACATTGTGAGACACTGCTCGCAGATAGATACAGCACCGCCTCCTAAGCCACAGACCTAGGGTCGAGTGTTCGCCCTTACTCAGCAGGAAGCCAGCGCGTCCCCTAGTTTGATTTGAGGTACGCTGATAGTGAATGGCTTTCCTGCAGTTGCTATGTTTGATTCGGGTGCTAGTCACTCGTTTATATCCTATGAATGTGTGAGGCAATTGGGTCTAGCTATTAGTGTCTTGCCATTTGACTTGTCTGTTACTACACCCATTGGAAGCTCTGTGGTCACTTCCCATACTTGCTTAAATGTCACTGTTCAGTTTAACCACTGTCATACCACTATTGATTTGATTTGTATGCCTTTCCATGATATTGATATGATTGTTGGTATGAACTGGTTGGCTACGAATAATGCCGTACTTGATTGTGAACACCGAACTATTTCCTTACCTGCTTGTGGGACCATACCTAGGGTAGGAGCTGAGTTATCTTTTATGACTACTACCCAGGCTGAGAGGCATTTAGAGTGTGGATGTCAAGGATTTCTAGTCTTTTTCTCTATTCGGGTTGAGGTAGAGGAAGGGATAAAGGAGATCCCAGTTGTTAGGGAATTCGCAGAAGTTTTCCCTAAAGAGTTTGACTTTAGTGGTCTACCCCCTGAGAGAGAACTAGAGTTCCCTATAGACATAGTGCCTGGGGCTGGACCGGTGTCCAAGGCTCCTTACAGGATGGCTCCCACTGAGCTCGCAGAGTTGAAAAGGTAGATAGAGGAATTGTTAGAGAAAGGGTTTATCCGCCCTAATGTATCACCTTGGGGAGCTCCGGTGTTGTTTGTGAGAAAGAAGGATGGTAGCTTGCGTTTGTGCATAGATTATAGAGAGTTGAATAAAGTTATCATCAAAAATAAATATCCTCTCCCTAGAATTGATGATTTGTTAGATCAGTTGGCTGGGGCGTCTATGTTTTCTAAGATAGATCTTAGATCTGGGTACCACCAGTTGAGAGTGAGAATTGAAGACGTCTCTAAGACGGCCTTCAAAACGAGATATGGGCACTATGAGTTCCTTGTGATGCCATTCGAATTAACGAATGCGCCGGCTGTGTTCATGGATTACATGAACAGGGTATTCAGACCATATCTAGATCAGTTTGTGATAGTTTTCATTGATGATATTCTAGTGTACTCTAGATCTTTTGAAGAGCACGGGAGACATTTGAGATTGGTCCTAGAAACCTTGAGAGAAAAAAGGTTGTGCGCCAAACTTAGTAAATGTGAGTTTTGGCTAACCGAGGTGAGATTCTTAGGTCATGTGATCTCACGAGATGAGGTTGTGGTTGATCCCCATAAAGTTGAGGCTGTGTTACAGTGGGATAGACCTAAAACGATCACTGAGGTCAGGAGTTTCCTAGGTTTGGCAGGGTACTATAGACGATTTATTCAGGGCTTTTCTCAGATGGCCTTACCACTGACGAGGCTAACTAGGAAAGAGATACCATTTGTGTGGGATGATAGTTGTGAGAGGAGTTTCCAAGAGTTGAAGCTCCGTTTGACTACTACCCCTGTACTGATTATCCCTGACCCTAGTGAGCCATTCGTGGTTTATTGTGATGCCTCGGGCAAGGGGTTAGGATGTGTGTTGATGCAACAGGGTAGAGTAGTGGCATATGCCTCGAGGCAGTTGAGGCCTCATGAGGAGAGTTATCCCACACATGACCTGGAGTTAGCCGCCGTAGTGTTTGCTCTTAAAATCTGGAGACACTTTGTATGGTGTTACCATAGAGATTTACAGTGACCATAAGAGTCTGAAATACCTATTTGACCAGAAGGAACTCAATATGAGACAAAGGAGATGGATGGAGTTTCTGAAAGACTATGATTATGTGTTGAAATATCATCCGAGCAAGGCCAATGTGGTGGCAGATGCCCTCAGTAGGAAATCTATCCATGTGACCCATATGATGGTTAGGGAGCAAGAGCTCCTAGAGAAGTTCAGAAACTTGAACCTCTCCTGTCAGGTGGTCTTGGGTAGATTATATCTTAGTGAAACCCGAATTGAGAATGTATTGAGGACTCAGATCTTACATGCCCAGAGAGAGGATGAGTTCCTGAGACGGATCAAGAATGAGATCTCCCAAGGTGAGACCTTAGATTTCAAGGTGTTTGAGGATGGTATGATAGTATATCGAGATAGAATCTATGTACCTAGTCAGAATGAGCTGAGAGAAAGCATCTTAGAAGAGGCACATAAGAGTAAGTATACTATCCACCCAGGTGCCACCAAGATGTATCAGGATTTGAAACAGATTTTTTGGTGGCCGGGAATGAAGAATGAGGTGACGAACTATGTGACTAGATGCCTAGTGTGTCAGAGGGTAAAAATAGAACATCAAAACACTGGCTGGGTTGCTGCAACCTTTAGATATCCCTGAGTGGAAGTGGGATAGTATAGCCATGGACTTTGTTATGGGGTTACCCAGGACATTCTCTGGACACGATGCTATTTGGGTAGTTGTGGATAGACTGACGAAGTCTGCACACTTTTTAGCTATTAAAGCTACTCATACACTGGAGAGATTAGCCCAGTTGTATATCAGAGAGATAGTACGACTTCATGGAGTACCCAGTAGCATAGTTTCAGATAGAGACCCCAGGTTCACATCGAACTTTTGGAGGTCGTTACAGCATGCCTTAGGGACCAGGTTGCGGTTTAGCACTGCATATCACCCCCAGACAGATGGTCAGACTGAGAGGACCATCCAGACCCTAGAAGACATGTTGAGGGCGTGTGTTTTAGAAATGAAGGGTAACTGGGATGTGTATTTACCATTAGCAGAGTTTGCTTATAATAACAGTTACCATTCCAGTATTCAGATGGCCCCTTATGAGGCTTTGTATGGGAGGAAATGTAGATCCCCTCTGTGTTGGGTTGAGCTAGGTGAGAGGAGTATGATAGGACCTAAGATTGTGGACCAGACCACTCGACAAATAGAATTGATTAGAAAGAGACTACTCACGGCCCAAAGTAGGCAGAAAAGCTATGCCGATAAGAGAAGGAGGCCGTTAGAGTTTGAGATTGGAGACTACGTATTCATCCGAGTGTCTCCAGTGACAGGAGTAGGTCAGTCAATGAAGGTAAGAAAGCTCAGTCCTAGGTATGTTGGTCCATTTGAAATCCTTGAGAAAGTTGGACCCGTGGCTTACCGGATAGCCTTGCCTCCTAACCTAGCCCAAATCCACAGTGTTTTTCATGTCTCCCAGTTGAAAAAGTATTTATCTGACCCCTCACACGTCATAGAATATGAGCATGTGCAATTGCAGGAAGATCTTTCCTATGTAATAAAACAGGAGAGAATTGTGGATGCTAAGCTGAAACAGCTGAGGAGCAAGAACATTCCTCTGGTGAAAGTGATCTGGAGAGGTCTGACATCTGAAGAAGCAACCTGGGAATTGGAGTATGAAATCAGGCAAAAATATCCAGAATTATTCCCTTAAGGTATGTATTTAAATTTCGAGGACGAAATTTCTTTTAAGGAGGGTGGAAATGTAACAAACAGAAAAAGAAAAGAAAAGAAAAGAGAAAAGAAAAGGGAAAGAAAAGAAAAGCTGAAAATTTTCGAAGGCTGAAAATTTTCTAAGTCTGCTAGCTACAGCCTAGCTATAGTGAATGTACCTGTTCGCTATAGCGAGAAATGGGCTAGCTATAGCGAGAGAGCCTTCTCGCTATAGCGAAAATGCTTCTAGCTATAGCGAGTGCGGGCATCCCATACAAAATCCAGGGAATAGCTCACCGTAGCGAGAGCTATAGCGAAGGCAGAGGTCTAGGACTTGCACGAGCTCGCCGTAACGAGGGTATTGGCTCGCTATAGCGAGGGTTAGTCCGAAAAAGCGTAAAAAGAGAGATTTTGACTTTTTAAAAGCTCCCAAACTTTCCTTTCTCTTAGAACCGACCTAAGCTTCGACCAAGGAGAGAGAAAAGAGCTGTGGAGAGAGAGAGAGACCTAGAGAAGCAAGGAGACCAAGCAAAAAGGTGAGTAATCTTTAGATTTCCATAGCTTTTCTCCTTAGCATGTTGTTCTCCTCCTTTTGCCTTCTCTTTCTATGGTTTTGGAAGTTGACTTGGGTTTAGTTCAGAAGAGGGAAGTGGAAAACTACTCTAAAAGAAGGGTAGAACTCATATATCATCATTTCTTCTTCCTTGCTTTCTTCTTTGAGAGCTTGAGAGAGGAAGGAGAGTGAGTAGAGTTCTAGAGAGAGAATCCCTAGCTTCTTACATGGGTAGTGAGGGTTTACTTCGATGAAGAGCCCCTTTAGCTTTATGAGTACTTATTTGAGTTATGAGAGAATGATTCGGTGCTCTTTGTTGTGCCTAGGCTCAAAGGAAGCAACTCCATCTAGTTGTGAGTGTGAAATCAAGAAAGGAGAAGATAAATTGAAAGGAAAGACTTGTGTTATCTGATAAGGTAGCTCTCTACTCTTTTCTTGTTGCATTCATGGATGTGTAATAGTCATTGTATGTTGGTGTATGTGCTTGTATAATGAGATATGCCATTTGATATTGCCTTGATGCATTGGTACCAATATGCTTATGATATGAATTGTGAAAATTGCTCGGGTAAGGTGGTGCCGAAAGTCCCTTGAGACGGGTGAGGTGGAGCCAAAAGTCCCTAAACCAAGGGTGAGGCTGATCCAAAAGTCCCAAAGCTCGGGTGAGGCTAGACCAAAAGTCCCTAGAGCCTATCCTTGGCATTGATATGTTATCATGGCATGAAACACATATGTTGTGTTATTGTGACTTGTGTGCATGCTTGACTAATTTATATGCCTTGATTGCATCTTGAATGAGTATGAGCTACTGAGATTCCCCGAATCTCACCCCCTTCCCCTCCCATCTTAATATCCAGGTGGAGCTCAAGGAGAGTCAAGTACACCTCATGGAGCCTAGTGAGCATACTTAGAGAAATGTATAGATCTTTTAGTTCTTTTGTTGTAAAAAGGTGCCAAAATGGATATGCACCTATTATTTTTGAGTTGTAAATGAGGGAGCACATGTAAATATATGTATAGATGATGTATGGATTGTTTAAAGAGCCAAAGTAATGAGAAGGTAGAAATTGGCCCTTTTGTGGCTTATACGAAATGATGCGTTTTGTTCCATAGCATAGTGATTTTGAAATGTATGATGTTTTGGATCACTTAGGTATTTCATATATGCTATGTTTGTACTTTCAAACTTGCCCAAAAGAGGCTAGAGCATGTGGGAGGTTACCTAGACCCATTTTGAACCACATGGGGTGCCAAAACTGCCGATTTTGTGAGCTCTGTCAAAGTATGACTAGATGAGCTCTTCTTGGTATAAAATTTGGCATGCCTCTAGAGTCCATTGAGAGCTTCTTGAGAAGCTAAAGTGGGTAATATTTGGAGGTCCATAAAATATTTGGTGAATTGTTGAAATTGGGAAAATTTGATGGGTTGGTCATGGTACTGTGCAACAAGTCCGAAAATGAATCAATGTTATTCATGGACCAAAGGATATCCAATTGTCATAAAATTTTGTGAGCATAAACTAGATATCCACAGTGACCTATACCAACTAGAAGCACCTTAATTGGAGGTCTGTAGAGAGAGCAACGACTTGCTGAAGTTCTATATCAGCATCAGGGAAGTTTCTGACCTTCATTACTGTTCCATGGGTTTTCGAGATCCAAGAGCTCCTGAACTGATCTGAAATTATTTTTCTCCTCTAGTTAACATCTGTAGCTTTCCAAATTGGTATTTTTTCCCAGATTTTATTTTTTTGGAATTAATTAAGAATTTTCAAAGTTCATGACAATAAACTGCACCAGTATCAGGGACAGCCGAACATCTGTCCTTATTTCGATGTCAAAGATGGTCTAAACGTTGAGATTATGGTTGGGAGTTATTTTTAGTGTGAAGTTAACATCCCAAAATTTTCAGAGAGCTATGATTTGCTTGATTCCCATTTTTCTAGAATTAGTTATGATTTTCCAAAGTTGGAGCCAGAAATCTAACATATGGGCTCATTTGAGAAATTGCATTTTCTTGGTTTTTGGCTTCATATCCGTGGTTTGTGAGTTGTTTGAGGCCACGTACAAGTAGTATAAATGGCATTTGAGTAGAGAGTGTGAATGATGGGTTCACGGGACCCACGGGGCAAAATGTGACCGGTCAAACCCTGACTTGAAGTTATAAAATCCCATGATTTCGGTCATTTTCCTAGGAAATCATATGGAATCAAGCCTAGAGGGAGATGATCTGGAGATAAGTTAATATGGTGTTACACCTACTGATTCTTTCTCTGCTAATGTGGCTTAAACTCATAGTAAAGTCAATCTTTCAACCTTTGGTCATGGCTATGATTCTCAATATTCTAGAAGAGGGAATTTTCTATTTCAAGGTCGACATCAATCTTATAGTTGATGTGGTAGAGGTCGGTTAGGAAGTCCTTTGGCTAACGTATAAAGACAATCAACCTGAGTGATCTGTCAAGTATGTTCCAAGAGTGGTCATTTTGTTATACAGTGCTAATATAGATATGATTTTTGATGACTCCCTAATTTAGGATGAAAAATGAATATTTTTGAGATTAAATTAGGGAGGCAAAGTACTTTTCTCTTGATTAATAGGGTTAAATGTGTATTCAATCAAACAAAATAAAGAAAGTGTTTATCAGTTTGAGCCTCATTTTATGATTGATTTCAATTTCAGGGAAAAGTAAAAGAATGAAGAAAGAATTGAAAAAAGAGAAGGAAGCTAAGAAGTGAAAAATACAAGTGGAATAGGTCCTTTCGCTACAGCTAGAACTCAATTCGCTGTAGCGAGGAAGGTACTTTGCCATAGCGAAGTCGCGAGGCATACAAATTCCAGAGAGCAACTCGCCATAGCGAAGCAGTAGTGAGAGCAGTAGAAATCTGAGAATCTATGAGCCCTCGCTATAGCGAGAGGCACTCCTCGCCATAGTGAGATCGGCCTCTGAAACGTACAGCTTTGATTAGCGAGCTAAAATAAAGGAGAAGAGGCTAAGGCTTCATTATTCAGCGAAGGAAGAACATTCTCGCCAACTAGGAGAAGAGGAAAAAACACAAGAAGTGTTGGGGAAGCTTCATACTGATTGGGAAATCATTGATTCTATCATTTATTCTTCTTATTAGGTGTTTCTACTCCATCTTCCCTTCTAGTTGATGATTGTTGATATTTTGCTGAGATTGTTTGTGGGTTTCAAGCCATGAGCGGCTAAATCTTGTAACCCTTAGGGATTTTATAAACCTTTAGTCTTTAGAGATTATTTCCCTTTTGTTATGTGGATTATTAAAGATTTTAGTGTTTTAATTTGAATTATGGTTTATTCTATTGATTGGCCTCCTTTAGTTTGATTATGGATTGGGTAATTAACCTTTGAAAGAAGGGAATTGCTTATAGACCATTGGTTAAACAACTAAGGATTAGATATAGTCCAATTTACACTTGAGATAGAAATATATTCAAGGGCCCTAGGTAGTCGAGATAAGGTCTAAGCTTAATTGAGTATTAACTACTCCTTTGAGATATCAAGAGTGAGTTAATATAGGGGTTTAAATGGATCGAAAGACATTTGTGCCCAATTAGACCTTGACTCTAAAATTGACATTAAGCCAATTAATTGAAAGAGGAATGATTGACATTGTGGATAAAGGGGATTACAATTCCTAGGGTGTTTTTAATTGCATACTTTCGATTAAAACCATCTTTCATTATTGTTAATTGCATTTGAATTATTTTTCATAAAAACTTAATTACAATTTGATTTGTTTAACTAAAATGAATATGAGAACTGTAATGCCTAATCACCAACCATATTAATTCTCTGAGGGAATGACCTTGATTCATCACGTACTACTCTTATGACCCGTACACTTACGGTGTCATTATCTAATGAGTATCAAGTTTTTGGCGCCGTTACCGAGGAATCAAGGTAATTAGTGAAGAGAATTAGAGGGCTTTAAGTAGTTTTAGCTTAAACACTTAGCTTCTTTTCATTTACTCTCTTGGTTATTTACGCTTTCAGTTGTTAGTTATAGTAATTTTATTAATACGTCCTTAGTAATTATGTTTTGGTTTCTTTGGTTTAGTGAGACTCTTGATCTGCACTCCTTTGTTTTCATAGGTATATAGTTTATGCCACCTAAATCTAGTTCTAACAAAACACCTAGAAAGACAAGGAGTTGGACAGATATTTTGGCTAAAGGGTCTACACTAATCTAACCTGAAAGTGAGATAATTGTTCTTACTACAAATATGGCAAATGAAGATAATCAGAATTGCATTATCAAGGATTTTGTGGGAAGAACCATGAGAACCACTCAGCCTAGCATTGTAGTACTAAACTTTCAAGCTATTAATTTTGAGCTAAAGCCTATGATGATTTCCATGTTGCAGCTCAATAGACAATTTACTGGTGAGAGGTTTGATGAAGATCCCAACCTCACATTCTGTCATTTTTGGGAGTGTGTGATTCATTCAAGCAGAATGGGGTACCAAGGGATGTTCTAAGACTTAGACTGTTCCCACTCCCTCTACAAGGAAAGGCTAAGGAATGGTTGTTGACCCTACTTGAGGGTTCAATTGACACTTGGGATAAGTTAGAGGCAAGGTTCAGAGCTCACTTCATTCCAAATAATAGAATAGCGGATGCCTATCGTGAGCTCATCAACTTTAAGCAAGCTTCATATGAGCATTTGTATGTTGCATGGCAGAGATACAAACATTTACTCTACCAGTGCCCGAGTCATGGGATGGATAATTATGCCATTATTCAGAATTTTTGCACACGCCTAACCCCACAAACTGATACAATATTAGATGCTATTTTAAATAGGCATTGGGATGAAATGCCTATAGATGATGTTATTTTATCTTTGGACACATTATCTGAGAGCTATGTGCAAAGAGGGGGTGATAGAAGGGTGACTGCTAATGTTGCTAACACTCAAGAAGACTCCTCCATTCCACTGGTAACTATTCTATCCGCTCTAAACAAGAGATTTGATATGTTGGAATCTCAAGTGCAGCGAAGCTAGCATATAAATGTTTGTTCTACTCAAGTGACCCCAACTACTTGTGAAAATTGTAGGGATCTACACTTAACAGATTATTGCCCCTTTGTATCTATAGAATCAGTTAACTATGTGGGGAACTTTCCAAAGAATTAGAACCCGTACTCAAACACCTACAACCCTACATGGCGTAATCATCTGAATTTCTCTTGGAAGAATGGTCCATCACTTAATCAACCATCATCTTTTAAAGCAAGGCCAACTCAACCTCCTGGGTTCTCTCAAGGGGCAAGGCAAAATGTGCTTGTTCAAGAGCCCAAAATGAATCTAGAGGATGTGTTGGCTAAGTTCATGACCACTCAGATCAAGGATAATGAAGAGCAAGCTGGTATTAATACAAAGGTGGATTCCTCCCTTAAGAATATAAAGGTACAGATGGGGCAACTAGCATCTGTTGTGAACGCATTACATCAAAGAGGTTTGCCAAGTGATATAATTCCTAATCCAAGGAGAAATGGTAAGGAAGAATGTAAAGCTATCACTTTGAGAAGTGGTAAAGAGCTTCCTGAAGTACAAGTTCAAGTGAAGGAACTAACTAAGGTGAATTCTAAGGGTCCATCAAGTACTATTCAGATTGAAGATGAAGGACTTCAATGGAAAAGAGAGAAAAAGGCTGCTAGTTTGAATGAAAAAGAAGAGGACAAGGAAGGAAAGTCTAAAGTGGAAAAGTCTGAAGAAAAGGCAGTGGTGCATCCTAAAGTGGTGCCATTGCCTCCATTTCTTCAGAGATTGCAAAAGAAAGTCCTTGATGAGCAGTATAAGAAGTTCTTGGACATGTTTAAGCAACTCTACATCAATATCCCCTTCTCTGAAGTTTTAGAACAAATGCCTAAATATGCTAAGTTCTTTAAAGACATGCTTAGCAAGAAGAAGCGATTCACTGAATTTGTAATAGTGGCTTTGACAAAGAATACCACTAATATTCTCAAATCCAATCTTCCAACCAAGTACAAAACCCTGGTTCTTTTTCGATCCCTTACATGTTCAAGGATAAATTTGAGGGTCGAACACTATGATTTAGAATCTGTTATAAACCTCATGCCCCTATATATTTTTCGAAAGCTACAGATGGGTGAGGCCAATCCAATGACTGTCACCTTGCAACTGGCTGGTAGAAGCCTTTCTTATCCACATGGAATCATTGAAGATGTGCTAGTGAAGGTTAGCCCGTTCATCTATCCTACTGATTTTATTGTGCTTGATATTGAAGAGGATAGAGATATCCCACTAATAGTGGGGAGGCCGTTTCTTGCTACTGGCAAGGCACTAGTTGATGTGAAAAAAGGAGAGATTATAATGAGGCTTGGAGATGAGCGAGTCACCTTTGGTGTGGAGAAAGCTATAAAGCATCTAGGTAGTGTCAAAGAATGCTCATGGGTATCTATTATTGAGGAAGTAATTCAAGAAGAATTGAACTCTTATGCTTTCACCGATCCTTTTGAAGCAGTACTTGTTGGTAAACTAAGTATAAAAGAGGTGATGAGAATGGAAGTTGAGCACAAGCTTAATGCATTTAGACCTATGGCTAAGCCGAATGGACATTTTGAATCACTGAAACTAACTTCATAAAAAACTCATGCTCTCCCACCTTCCATCAAGCAGCCTCCAATGTTGGAATTGAAACCTATTCCGCCGCATCTAAAATATGCTCATTTAGGGGAAAGAGAGACTTTATCAGTCATAGTCTCATCTACATTAACACTTTCCTAAGAAAAGCAACTGTTAAAAGTGTTAAAAGAGCACAAAAGAGCCATCAGTTAGACCATAACTGATATAAAAGGAATTAGTCCAACCATCTACATACACAAACTTCTCTTAGAAGATGACCATAAGAAATCAATGAAAAATCAAAAGCAATTGAATCCTATAATGAAAGAGGTGGTCAAGAAAGAGATTATTAAATGACTTAATGCTGGTATTATCTATCCCATCTCAGATAGTGACTAGGTAAGTCCAGTGCAGTGTGTCCCTAAGAAAGGAGGCATGGCAGTGGTGAATAATGAGAAGAATGAAATGATTGCCACAAGAATAGTTACAGGCTAGAGAGTTTGTATAGACTACAGGAAGTTAAACATAGCTACAAGAAAGGATCATTTCCCGCTTCCATTCATCGATCAGATGTTAGATCGGTTAGCAGGAAAAGAATTCTTTTGTTTCTTAGATGGCTATTCTGGATACAATTAAATTGCCATTGCCCCTGAGGATCAAGAAAAAATCAATTTCACATGTCCATATGGAACTTTCGTATTCAGACGCATGCCTTTTGGATTGTGTAATGTTTCTGCCATATTTCAAAAATGTATGATGTCAATTTTCTCTAACATGATTGAGCATATCATGAAAGTCTTTATGGACGACTTCTCAGTATTTGGTATCACGTTTGAAGAATGTCTGGATAATTTGACATGGGTTTTGCAAAGGTGTGAGGATACCAATTTGGTCCTAAATTGGGAAAAGTGTCACTACATTGTTTGTGAAGATATAATGCTTGGGCATAAAGTGTTAAAAAGAGGATTGAAAGTGGATTGGACTAAGGTTTCAGTAATTGAGCAATTACCACCACCCATTAATGTGAAAGCTATTAGAAGTTTCTTAGGGCATGCTGGGTTTTATTGGAGATTTATCAAAGATTTCTCAAAGATAGCAAAGCCTCTATCTCAATTACTTGAAAAGGATACCCCTTTCAAGTTGGATGCAAATTGCTTGAAAGCTTTTGAAGAGCTTAAGCAAAGACTTATCACCGTACCAATTATAGTGGTCCCTGACTGGTCACTATCCTTTGAGGTTATATGTGATGCAAGCGATTATGCGGTTGGAGCTGTGCTTGGCCAGAGACATGGTAAGATTTTTCATCCCATTTACTATGTAAGCAAAACTCTAGCTAGAGCACAAGTAAATTACTCAACTATTGTGCCTGATGAATTAAATTCTTATCAAAAGAAAAAGTGTTTGCATGATATGAAATGGTTTGTGTGGGATGAACTATTTTCATATAAGAAATGTGCTGACCAAATTTTGCGAAAATGTGTGCATCAAACTGAACAAAATGATATTCTTCATGCTTGTCATGCTGCTCCTTATGGTGGTCACTTTAGTGGCCAACGTATTACTTACAAAGTATTGCAATTTGGAAATTATTAGCCTTCACTATTTAAAGATACTTACTTGTTTGTTTGTCAATGTGATGCATGTCAGAGAACATGTAACATCTCAAGGAGGCATGAAATGCCTCAATTTAGCATTTTTGAGGTAGAATTGTTTGATATGTAGGGCATTGATTTTATGGGGCCTTTTGTTTCATCTAGAAGCCATCAATATATATTAGTTGTTGTTGAATATGTGAGTAAGTAGGTTGAGGTTGTAGCTTGTCATTCTAATGATGCCAATACGGTGGTGCAATTTTTGAGAAAGAATATTTTTACTCAATTTGGCACACCTAGGGCAATCATTAATGATGGAGGGC
Source organism: Erythrophleum ivorense (assembly GCA_026724425.1). NCBI lineage: Eukaryota > Viridiplantae > Streptophyta > Magnoliopsida > Fabales > Fabaceae > Erythrophleum > Erythrophleum ivorense. The sequence goes on along the minus strand of JAIUCV010000611.1, from coordinate 75,082 downwards.
TCATTTTAACAATAAATTGTTCAAGGGTTTACTTGCAAAATATGGAGTCACCCATAAAATGGCATTGGCTTATCACCCTCAGACCAATGGGTTGTGTGAAGTGTCCATCAGAGAAATAAAATTTTTTTTGGAAAAAACTGTAAGTCCCACTAGAAAGGATTGGGTGGATAAGCTCGATGATACTTTATGGGCATACATGACTACTTTTAAATCTCCAATAGGTATGTATCCATATCAATTGGTTTTTGGCAAAGCCTATCATTTTCCCATTGACCTAGAGCATAAGGCCTTTTGGGCTATAAAGAAATTGAATTTTGATATGGTTAAAGTGGGTGAGAAAAGACTAATGCAACTTAATGAGTTAGATGAGTTTAGATTGTAAGCTTTTGAGAATTCTAGAATTTACAAAGAAAAAACTAAGAGAGTTCATGATAGACACATCTTACCAAGGAAGTTTGAACTTAGAGACCTCGTGTTACTTTATAATTCTCGTTTGAAGTTGCTTCCAAGTAAGTTGAGATTAAGGTGGTCTAGTTCGTTCAAGGTGATCTCTGTGACTTGCTATAGAGCCATTGAAGTTCAAGATGAGAAGTCAGAAGATTAGTTTAAAGTAAATGGTCAAAGTCTTAAACATTATCTGGGTGGCGAGATAGACCGACAGACAACAGTCCATAACTTGGCTCAACCTCTTTGATTGGCTGATAAAGTCCAGCTGAGGACTATAAACCAAGCGCTCCTTGGGAGGCAACCCAAGTTTTCTTGTTCTTATGTTTGAGTTTATCCTTCTTATGTTATTGTTTTGACCTTCTTTTTCTTCTTTGTGTGTTTTGTAGGTTGGGTTTTGGTGTCGAAGTGTTAGATATTAAAGGAACAAGTAGTTAGCAGGAAAGAGCAACTTCAGACATGATTTTCAAGGAGTTTCTAACCTTGCTCTGAATTGCAAATCTTTATTCTAGTAATATTGATCATCTGCTATATTGGTTAAGGCTTGAGCGCAATGGGTTGAGTTGATAAGAAGTATAAATAGGGTCAGAGAATACTTACCTAAATATTCAAGTATTAAATAAATAAATAAATAAAAATATTCGCTATAGCAAGAAGTCTACCTCGCTATGGTGAGGCTACTTGTTCTACATCTGGTACATTAACCAGAGAGTTCCTCACTATGGCTTAGTTGTAGCAAGCTAAATAAGTAATGTTAAGTGTTATCGCTATAGCGAGACAACCATTTCACCATAACGAGATCTCTGTGTCCAATCTGGTACAAAGTCTAGGAAGTATGTCGCTATAGCCAGGCTATAGCGAGTAACATAAAATTTTTTCTAAGTTTCCTTGCTATTGCGAGATGGTTAACTCACTATAGTGAATGCAGCATACTCATGGACCACGTACAAACACCAGAGAGTTTCTTGCTATAGCGAGATTTTTCAGTACCCAAAAATTGTACAAGTCTACTCGCCATTGCTAAAGGAACTTTTGCTGTTGTGAAGCCAGTAGCTCTGTTTGTCATACTAATTCCAGAGGAGTCCTCGCTATTGCCTAGCAATAGCGAGGTCGTGACCATATCCATCTAAAAAATAAAAATTTTTAATACGTAGCCTAACAGTCCCCCATCTTTCATTCTCGCTACCCCTCGCTATTGTGCCTCTAAGCTTTCCTCCCTTTCCATCATTTTCTTCGGCCAAATTTCTCACTTTCAACGCTCCCATTCCCCTCGGGCCATACTCTCCTTGCATCAGGTCAGTTGATTGTCCCTTTTATCTCCTGAATCGTTGCTGTTTGAGTTGCTTCTATGGGTATTAGGGCTGAATTTTGTTTCGCATGAATCTGTGTAATTAGAGGTGAATAAGTTAATTTGTCTACTTGTGCTTTGTTGGTCAACTGTATCTGTGTAAGGAGCTTCCATTAATTTGGTATTTTACAGCCTGAATAAGCTTTCTCAGAAACTAGTTTGTTCTCGCTATAGCGAGAATCAATTCGCTACAACGAGTTCGAGCATTTTCTAGAAAATGCTATTTCTTTTTTAGGCGCTTCCTCCTTTGTTTGCTTCCATCTTCTTTTTTCTCTTATCCCCTTGTATGCTTTTCAAGGTTTATTTCCTTATTACAAGAATGTCACTTGCATTTAATTCATCAATTTTATCTTTTCCTTACTATGTATGTAGACATTCCATTTGCCCTGATTATTCTGTGGTTCTCTCTTACTGCTACCACTGATTTCTTTCCATTTCTTATTTGAGTTTCAGTCATGGCTCCTAAAAAGCAAATCAAGACTGCTGAAGCTTCCTCCTCGAAGCAAAAGAAGAAATCTTATAATAAGGATCGATTTACTTTAGCCAAAGCAGAATTCTATTTTGAGAGGCTTTTCTCTGATAAGGGTGTAGTGGAAGACAGATACTATGAGCCTCATGTCTTGGATCTCACATACCCTGACTTCAAGTGGCATAGATTGCACAGTTTCACTAAAAAGTTGGTGCATCAAATACCGCTCATGATCCAAGAACTTTACGCAAATTTTGAGGACACCGAGGAGGAAGAAGATGAATATTATTACCGCTCTGCATGGGTACACATCAATGAGAAAGCATTTCAAGACTTATATGAGTTACCTGACATCACGAAATGTGCTTTCCAATCTTGCTTAAAGAATCCACAGTTTATTCCATTGGAGGAGGTGGAAACCACCATTGCACAGGAAGGATGAGCCAGGTTGGGCAATAAAATCTATCCAGTCAATCAATTGAACAAGCTTACTCGGTATTGGCTGCAATTCATCACCAGCAACATTCTGACGAGTTCCCATGGGTCTGATATGATCCAAGAGCGAGCAACGTTAACTTGGTGCTTTATGACAAGGCAGCGGGTGAATATACCTCGGCTCATGTACCTTGACTTCAAACAAGTGGCGAGGTCTGATAGGGCGAGCTTAGCATACCCTTACATGCTTATTAAGTTAGTCACTATGGGGGAGCAGAGTCTCCAAAAATGACACACAGTTCAAGTCGAAAGGCCCTTTTAAATATGATAGTATGAAGGATGAGTCAGGGCGTCCCTGTAGACACTAGGCACCTGTACAGGCACAACCTAAGGCATCTCCACCTCCTCCCCCACAGCAGTGATTGAGTACTCCAAAGCCAATGAGGTAGGATGCACCACCTCCCACTGAGTTTGAAGGCTAGGTGAAGGAGTCCATTGACAGGCTAGAGGGGCATGTCCTTCCATGAAGGACCAGTTGCAGATGCTTATAGACTATCTGATGCCTGCACCTCTATCTCCACCTCCAGAGGTTCCTCCATCGTCAGTGATCGTTCTCCCATAGGACCCTACACCACAGGACAGGCCTGGGCCTTTTGATTCATAGGACCCTTCTATCCCTTGCATGCTTCTTCTTTTTATTGCCCTACTTTACATTTTGGGATAACTGTATATGGATAATTGTATATCATTATATTTTTGAATCTTGCACTAGTTAACCCCAAGATTAATATATTATTTCTAATGCCAACTTACCGTTTGCTGCGTAATCTTTGTCTATTTTTGGTCTGTCAGATGCAGGAGTTGTTCGCGCGCACCCCTCTTGTCCTAATATTTTTTTTTCTTATCAGGGGAGTCTAGTCACTTTCTATCTCCCTACATCCCTTACCTCCACCCCAGTTTGCTTCTATTTTTCTGCTTTTTGTTTCTTCTCTTTTACACATTGCAGACAATGTTCACTTTAAGTGTGGGGGAAGGTAAACATAGGCTAGGTGGATATACAAATTCAGTTAATAAGGAAAAATCCATCAATAATAAGCAGTCTACCATAATGTCTCTAATTTTAACTAGAATTAACCTCTCTTGCTTTAGATGAATACTAATCAATGAATGTGGGGGTGAAGCAAACTTGAAATGAACAAAGTAAGTAATGTAGTTGTAGTGTGCATCCATAATAGAACCATTCCTCCACAATATGATTATTGAAGTTATTCAAGTTTTCTCTCTAGTTAACTCCCATTTATTTTTTTAGATCCCCCCAATTTATTTACTTCTGATGGATATCTGATTGTCATTTGAGAGGGATATTTAATGCTGGAAAAAAAAATCTACTCCAATGGTTGAAATCACTTAGTAACCAGGGCTTTGCACTAAAAAGTGTGAACTTTCACGTCAAACGGTGGTTGTAAAACTAAGAGTATGCTAATAAGCACTCTGAGGATTTCCTTAATCTAAGTAATCGGGTGGCTTCATAACCAATGTTGTCATTTGCGTCAAAAGGATTAAGAGAACTGAGGAGAAACAAAAAAAATCAAAATAAAAAAAGGGGCAAAAGCAAAAATGATTATGTTGAAAGTAGTTCTATGGTGAACAATAAAAGCCTCTCTTAATGAATTTTGATGATTAAAGTTAGAGTGGATATTTAGATTGGTCTTGAAAATGCAATGAAGGTTTATTGAAGGTTACTTGATTGCTTCTTGAAAATCTATCTGTAGAGCACACACACACTTTAGAAATCAGGGTGTTGCTATGATTGCATTGTTTTCGAAATTCAATTTGAGTTTTGCTGAGCTTCTGCTTCTAACATTGGTTTCATTCTAAGTGTGAGGAGGGATCTGAAATTCTGATTGATTAGGTGTTTATTATGGAAAAGAAGTAAATAAATAATCACATTGTTTGATAGTTTCTAAAAATTGCTTGAGGACAAGTAAGGATTTAAGTGTGAGGGAGTTTGATGACTCCCTAATTTAGGATGAAAAAGGAATACATTTGAGATTAAATTAGGGAGACAAAGTACTTTTTTCTTGATTAATAGGGTTAAATGTGTATTCAATCAAACAAAATAAAGAAAGTATTTCCATTGCAATATCTTTATCAGTTTGAGCCTCATTTTATGATTGATTTCAATTTTAGGGAAAAGTAAAAGAATGAACAAAGAATTGAGAAAAGAGAGGGAAGTTGAGAAGTGAAAAATACAAGTGGAACAAGTCCTTTCACTACAGCTAGAACTCAATTCATTGTAGCAAGGATGCACTTTCACTGTAGTGAGGAAGGTACTTCACCATAATGAAGTCGCGAGGCATACAAATTCTAGGGAGCAACTAGCCATAGCGAAGCAGTAGAGAGAGCAGCAAAAATCTGGGAATCTCTGAGCCCTTGCTATAGTAAGAGGCACTCCTCGCCATAGCGAGATCGACCTCTAAAATGCACAGCTTTGATTAGCGAGCTAAAATAAAGGAGAGGAGGCTAGGGCTTCATTATTCAGCAAAGGAGGAACATTCTGGCTAACTAGGAGAAGAGGAAAATGCACGATAAGTGTTGGGGAAGCTTCATACTAATCGGGAAATCATTGATTTTGTCATTTATTCTTCCAATTAGGTGTTTCTACTCCATCTTCCTTTCTAGTTAATGATTGTTAATATGTTTGCTGAGATTGTTTGTGGGTTTCAAGCCATAAGCGGTTAAATCTTGTAACCCTTAGGGATTCTATGAACCTTTAGTCTTTGGAGATTATTTCCTTTTTTATTATGTGGATTATTGAAGATTTTAGTGTTTTAATCTGAATTATAGTTCATTCTATTGATTGGCCTCCTTTGGTTTGATTATGGATTGGGTAATTAACCTTTGAAAGAAGGAAATTGCTTATAGATCGTTGGTTAAACAATTTAGGATTAGATATAGTCTAATTTGCACTTGAGATAGAAATATATTCAAGGGCCCTAGGTATTCGAGATAAGGTCTGAGCTTAATTGAGTATTAACTACTCCTTTAAGATATCAAGAGTGAATTGATATAGGAGTTTAAATGGATCAAAAGACATTTGCGCCTAATTATACCTTGACTCTAAAATTGACATTAAGCCAATTAATTAAAAAGGGAATGATTGACAATGTGGATAAAGGGAATTAGAATTCTTTGGGTGTTTTTAATTGCATACTTTTGATTAAAACCATCTTTCATTATTGTTAATTGCATTTGAATTTATTTTTATAAAAACTCAATTACAATTTGATTTGTTTAACTAAAATGAACATGAGAAATCTAACGCCTAATCACCAATCATACTAATTCTCTGAGGGAACGACCTTGATTCATTACGTACTACTCTTACGACTCGTATACTTGCGGTGTCATTATCTAGTGAGCATCAATTCTTCTTATGGTATTGGGAGTTCAAACTATCAACGCAAACCATTCAAAGTTGCTGATTCCAAAACTCATATATCTACTTTACTAGCCACTCCAGATGCCTTACCAGATCCACCATGGTATCTTGATTCGGGCACTTTAAACTATATTACATACAATGCTAACAACCTAATTGATAGAACCATCTATAATGGCAGTGATAAAGTACACATTGGTGATGGAACAGGTTTGTATATTCAACATTTGGGGCATTCCCTCGTTCACTCCTTATTACCTCATTCTTTCTCAACCCTTCGAAATCTACTCCATGTTCCCAACATCACTAAGAATCTCATAAGTGTCTCTAAGTTTAGCCAAGATAACCATGTCTATTTTGAGTTCTACTCACGTTCCTTTCTTGTCAAATAGGTGAACACCAATATCATTGTGTTGCAAGGCACCCTTAGGAATGGTCTGTATACATTTAATGACCTTTAATTGCACAAGCCTCTAAGCGTGTCTTCCACTTTCTTGTCAAAATCTGTCGTTAATCCTCATTTGTCTTCTGTTCATGTACCCTGTAATTCTATTGTTTTGAATTCAACTAGTAGAATGTCTCCTAGCAATTTTATGTTGTGGCACAATAAACTAGGCCATCCCTCTCCAAAAATTGTAAAAATGGTTATGCAATGTTGTAATGTTCTTGATTTTCATAATAATACTGGATCTGAATTTTGCAATTCATGTTGTCTTGGGAAATCTCATAAAATGCCATCTCCTCATTCTTCTTCTATTTATTCTTGTCCCCTTGAATTAGTTTATACAGACTTATGGTGGCCGACTCCTATCCATTCTTCTGCTGGTTATGCATATTACATTCATTTTATGGATTCATTTTCTAGATTTACATGGCTTTATTTGCTAAAACATAAATCTGATGCCTTTCAAGCTTTCCTCCATTTCAAGACTTCTGCTAAACTCCAACTTGATACTAAACTTAAAGCCATTCAATCTGATTGGGGTGGTGAGTTTCGAGTATTCACAAAATTTCTCCAGGATCATGGTATTACTCATCACATTAGCTGTCCTTACTTACATGAACAAAATGGATTGGCTAAAAGGAAACATCGACATATCCATAAAATGGGACTTACACTTTTAGCTACTGCACACTTACCTACTAAATATTGGGATGAGGCTTTCCTTACTTTTGTGTATTTGATTAACCATTTTCCCTCCTCTGTCCTTCATTTTTAGACTCTCTATAAGCTATTATTTGATAAACTACCAGACTATTCTTTTCTCAAATCCTTTGGTTGCCTATGCTTCTTAAATACTAGACCGTATAATTCCCATAAGCTATAATGTGCAAGTCAGGCCTATGTTTTTCTTAAGTATAGTGATAAACACAAGGTTACAAGTGTCTTACCCTAGAAGGTCAAATGTATGCTGCTCGAGATGTCATTTTTAATGAACATGTGTTTCCATATCAATCTCTTTTTTTAAAACCTGCTCCTTCTCCTTCTCCTTCCCCTTCTTTTCCACCAGCTAGACCACCTATATTCTCTCTTGCCCCTCATGTTTCGTATTATACTATACCTGTTGTCTGTGCTCATATTGATTCTTATGCTACTAACTCTTTTACTAATAGTGTGCAGAATGTCATTTGTTCTACCAGCAAGGGTCTTCAGCAATCTTCTTCCTCTGTTCCTTCCTCTTCATCACCTGTTGCTCCTATTCCTACTAATGCTCACCCGATGATCACTGAGCCAAACATGGCATTTTCAAACCAAAGGCACTTCTTTCTCATATTGAGCCAGCCACTGTTCATAAGGCACTGGCCTTTCCTGAGTGGTAGGCTGTAATGGAGGATGAGTTTAATGCTCTGCAACGTCATAATATGTGGTCCTTAGTTCCCCTTCCACCTCATCGGTCCCCTATCGGATGTAAGTAGGTTTTCAAGACTAAAGAGAATCCGGATGGTTCTGTACACAAACTTAAGGCGAGGCTTGTTGCTAAGGGGTTCCGTCAGCCTAAAAGTTAGGACTTTCATGAGACCTTTAGCCCTGTTGTCAAGCCTGCCACCATTCATACTATTTTGATAGTTGCTTTGTCTCACAATTGGCCCTTGCATCAAGTTGATGTTAACAATGCATTTCTCAATGGTACTCTTCATGAAGACATTTATATGCAACAACTTGTGGGATTTAAGTCTGATGATTGAACTCTTGTGTGTAAATTACATAAGTCTTTGTATGGCTTAAAGCAAGCTCCTCATGCATGGTTTGAAAAATTAGCTACCACACTATTTAAGTTTGGTTTTGTCTCCAATAGGTGTGATACCTCTCTATCTATTCAACAATCATCGTCTCACACTACCTATGTTTTAGTCTATGTTGATGACATCCTCATTACTGGCAATAGTTCTAACTATATTTAGCATCTTATCGCTTGTCTTAACTCTGAGTTTTCTCTTAAAGACTTAGGCACCCTTAATTACTTTTCTCGACATTGAAGTTCTTCCCCATGCAGATGGGTCTCTTTTGCTATCGCAGAAAAAGTATATTGTTGATTTGCTGCAATGAGCTAGTATGACTAATTCTGCCTCTGTTACCACCCCAATGGTGGCTGGGATCAAGTTATCAAAGAATAGTGGCACCCTCTTTTCTGATCCCCAGTTGTATAGATCTATTGTTGGAGCCCTTCAATATGTCACTATTACGCGTCCTGAAATCAGTTTTGTTATCAACTGTGTTTGCCAATTTATGCAGTGTCCTACGGATATTCATTGGCAGGCTATTAAGCGTATCCTCCGATATTTGCATGGTACTTCCTATTTTGGTTTGCTTCTTCAAAAATCTGATACATTTGCCCTCCGTGTGTTCTATGATGCGGATTGGGCTACTAATCTCGATGACAAGCATGGCACTACCGGATTTTGTATCTTCCTTGCTACGAATCCAATCTCGTGGACCTCTAAAAAGCAGCCGGTTGTCTCTCGGAGTAGCACTGAAGCTGAGTATCGCAGTATGGCAAGTGTGGTGGCCGAGCTTATGTGGCTTAAGTACATGAGCTTCATGTTCCCTTTCAACTCCCAACGGTATATTGTGATAATCTGAGTGTTGTGTCACTTACTGCTAATCCCATTTTGCATGCTCAGACCAAGCATATCGAGCTTGATATTCATTTCGTGCGTGAGAAAGCTCTGGCCAAGGAAATTGCTGTGGTTCACCTTCCTTCTGATGATCAAGTTGCATATGGCTTTATCAAGTCTCTTCCTAAGTTGAGGTTCTATTCTTTTCGGGACAAACTGAATGTGTTTGACAAAACACTATTCTGTTTGAGGGGGGATGATGGAAATCAGGCAGGATGTTAGGAATGGTAGTTTTGTATAACAATATAAGTAACGGATATAACTAAGTGCTATATATATAGCGTGTACTAGCTCTTCGTATCAATCAATACATACAATACAGTAAACGCTTCTCTTCCCTGTTCTTACTCTACTACGTTCTCTCACAAATCATAACATAATCATCATTATGATTACATGCGCTGATTTATTTAGAGCAATATAAGAGAGCTCTTTTAACAGTATCAGCAATATCACGCACCATGGCGTACATTATAACTTAAATGATTCTCTTTCGGATAACAGGCAGAAAGATGTGAGTGGGGGTCGGGGTCGGGGGAGGGGGAGGAGGAGGGGCGGGGGTGGGGGGTGGGGAAGTGGGAATTTCAAGAGGGTAGACCTTGACATTGAATCCTTCGTTGGAACACAGCTTTGCAACCAAAAGGTCTCCATCGGGGTAAGGTTTGGTCGCAAGAACCACCTCGTCCACTTCCAAGAGTTTGAAGACAAGATTATATACATTAGTTTGATTATCTTCAACTTTCTTAATGTAAAATTTACCTGGAACTGCAGGCGTTATATGACTTTCAGATGGACCAATAAATAGAGGATACTCTTTACTAGAATCAACGTAAACTGTCCAATTGGATGGTTCAGCACAGTGGGATAATGAAGAGAATAGGATATCCAAGGGTTCTCCTGTCTAGATATATTCCTTCCCTTGATCCTGGGGAAGAAAAATCACCAGCTTAGGATCAATGTTCAATGCTAACGTGATCGGGCACTCTTGGGGTAGGAGCTCAACAAGTGAAACTCCAAGGGTAGTGTTTGTGGCATCAAGAATGTGGTATGGGCTACCAGATAAAACGGGATTATTTTCGAAATCAAGCACTTCTTCAGCCGTGGTTAGCTGTTGTGTGCAGAAGGCAAACAGAAGGAAAAACAGAGCAAGCGATGCAGTCTTCATTGGAAGTTGGGTGTCCAGTACTGTGGTGGCTACAATATAATAGAAAAGGCTAGGTGTAAATGGGAGCTTGCATGGCTTCAATTTATAGAGTTACAACACGTGGCTAATCTACGTAGTGGTCCTGCAGCGATTGTTCCTAATATATTTGAATTTTTCAAAAGTTTTCCATTTACATTTTCATATTCTTGATCTTGGTTCACTACATCTAAATTTTCAATTTTTTTAAAAAAATATTAGAATAATATTTATTTTCTAATTGATTTTTAACTTGTTTAATTGCTTTGGCCATTAAACAGAGGTTTATAACAAGAAAAGCTCAAATAATAATAATAATAATAAGTTATTAAATAATTTTATAAATTTTGAACAAATTCTTTAAAAAGTTATAGAAATTATTAAAATGGAATTTTGTGGATCAATGAATGAAATTAGTTTTAATTTAGACACTAATTACATTTCTACAAAATTAAAGTTGTGTAATAGTAGGGAATTAGACAAACTCTCTAAACAATTTCAATATCGTTACCATCAGTTAAAGGATATAGATTCAAAATTTTGCTTCAATCAATATTTTCATAAATTACCTCCACCATAGAACAAAATATGTAATAATAACTATAGAGAATTTTTAAAAAAATCTAATGGTTATGATGGTTTGAAAAAAAGCAAAAGGTAATAGATCACTATTTAATTGTCAAAGTAACTAAAGAAGTTAAAAATCAATTAGAAAATAAATATTGTACTAATATTCTCAAAAAAAATTAGAAATTTAGATGTAGTGAACCAAGACCAATAACAAAAAAATATAAATGAAAAAAACTTGGGTCTACCTATAGAAAGAATTATCAATGGAACAAGCTTGATTTGAATAAACAACTTATAGTTGTCATGGCTGGCAATCATAGTCCTTGCCAACCCTGTAAACTTAAACTCTTTAACTCTGATGAAATCTTGAAAACATAATGGAAGATTGACATCTATACAAAAAGTATTGTCAAAATATTACCACATAATACAAGATTTGTACTCAATAGATACATGCCAAAGGAAGGCAGATACATGGTATATAAAAGTGTAGCACGTTTTCCTTTCAGATCAAAGATGTGGATAGGAATTTTTTATTTTTGGCCTAAGATGTGGACAGGAAGTTAATTGCATACACTTGTGACATTTACTCGTACATATATCATTTCTGACAAGGTTAATAATCTTATATAGATTTTTAGAATAGACAAAAGGTTAATAGTACCTCATGAGAAAGGCGTTGTCATTAAAAAGAAAACGTGTGCTGAACACTTACGTAAACAATTTGGTAACAATAATTAAGTGATTTGTCTTATTAATGCTAATGCATTATCAACGATCAAAATGTACAAAAATTATTGTTACTGTGATTGTTCTTCTTATCGCAACATGAGGCAAGGATGACAAGGTAGAAACTTTCTTGTAAAGTATGAAGTAGTCTAATATAGAACTTTGGATAGCTACAGTATAATAGATATTCTCGTGAATGTACAGTTACTTTAAAAAGGCTGATCTGCCCTTCATAAAGCAATCCAATAATGATCATATTAAAGAAGAATAAAGCTGCTTTAATTTCAAACAAAAAATATATATATCACGATATGTGAAGATAGGAATATGTATATGGCTTATTTAATGGCCCTTTCCAGCAGTTTATTGTTTTTAGAGTTTTTCTTAGGTGGGCTGTCTGTTAATGGATTAAAATTATGAAAAGGGAGGAAAAAGGAGAAAGAAAATAGGAGCTTCGATTGATTTTAATATGGTAATTCCTGTTATAACCTTAGATGGTTATCAATTTCCTCTCTTGGTGTTACATAAGTTGAATGAAGACATACTGCACTACTCAAATGAAGGTCTAAAATTAAAAAAATAATGCTAAGGCATGCTTGAGGTCTAATGTATAGTGTTTCAGGGAAGGATTTAGTTTTAACCTGCAGCTTTTACAAAGAGTTTTACGCTACAATGAACCATTTAGTGCCATGCCACCCATTTAGAAAACTGTTAAAAATTTTACTGCAAGTGAAATACCCTTTTTGCTCTAACTAATGATGTGTCTCTTGCTTGTTTAGTGATATTGTGTTGAGGTCTTCCATGGTAGTGGATCAAATTAAACTAGTGTGTAAAAGTAGAAAAACAAAAGAGAGAGAGAGAGAGAGAAGGAAAGAGTTCGGAAACATTAAAGAACTGTTCACCAATCAACATCCATTCTCTCTACATTTCATTGCAGCTGTATACAACAATTGAATAATTTATGGGTGTGCACATGGTTGAGGGATACCCTATCTAGAAATCTATATTCTATATTGAGGGAAGCAATGCATGATGAATAATTTTGGAAGTGTCAAGTGATAACAAAGATTTTGATTAGCTTAATCTAGGATTTTGATCTTAATTGGATCTCTTTAAGTGATTATTAATTCCATTTGTCCTTTTGTCTCATGGACAATATATATCTCTTGTATTTTAATTTTTATATACTTCTAATGATATTTTATATTTTTAATTTAGGTACTAAATCAATGAAATGGCTCGACCAATATGACAGATCATTATTGGCAATGTTCTGATCTAGAAAAAGAGCATTAATAGATTTAAGACTTGTCAACTGACTTATAAGATATTTTGCAAAGTTTTACTTAAATTAAAAGATATAACAGTCCATTCATAATATCTATATGGGACGCTAAAAGCAATCAAGGGTTTCAACTCTTTGATTAACTTAATATGATAATATTTAGATTTATAATCAAATTTATTGAATATTTTTTATTGTTTAGTTTAGATAATTAAAATATCTTTTCTAAGGATAAAGTAATTTATCAAACTCTAGATCCTGATTTAACTTTTTGAAATTAATTACCCATTTTGGCATTTCCTCTTTATATCCTTGCATGGTTTCCTACAATAAAATGTGAATTAGTTGTAGATTCAATTTGTAATATCCCGCATCAGATAAGAAGATTTTGGGCTAGGCATATATAAGCCAATGTGTGATTCCCTCTAATAGTGAAGCATTTTTTAGGGTGCGGCCTGGTAAGTGGCCTAGCACTGTGACGAAAGAAAACCCCTACCTATGGAACGTGCTATAAAGGGGACAATATTGATTGAAGGAGCTGGCTCGTATGATGAATAATATCAAAGCTGGCCTAACCAAATATGCACATTGAGGACAAGGTGGCCTCAAAGAGGGGTGGATAATGTAATATCCTACATCTGATAGGAAGATCCTACACTAGGCATATATAAGCCAAGGTGTGATTTTCTCCAATAGTGATGCATTTCGAGAGTGTAACGTAGTAAGTGTCTTAGCACTGTGATGAAACAAAACCCCTACCTACAGAGGGTGCCATAAAGGGGATAATATCGATTAGAGGACTCCTCCAATGTATGATGAAGCAAGCTCCGTGGGTAGGCCACCTCATTCTCAAGGTGCACATTCGATTAAGCTAGCTCTAATACTATTCATCATACAAGCCAACTCCTTCATCTAGTATCATCCCCTTTACGGCAGTCTCCGGGGGTAGGGGTTTGTTTCATCGTAGTGCTAAGCCACTTACCAGGTCGCACCCCCGAAAACCTGATGCTACCAGAAGGCATTACACCTCGGTTTATATATGCCTAGCCCATAACCTTCCTATCCAATATAAGACATTACACAACTAATTATTTTTCTAGTAATTTTTGAATTTGAATTTTAAATTCAATTATATCTTTTTTAATATAGACCATTTGTCTAACTCTAATTATGGTATTACAATCCTCTAATTTTAATTTGCAATATTTAGGATTTCTAGAAAATAATTTTAGTGGATTGTCACTAAAATTTTCTTTTAATAATGTATAAATCCATTGTTTGGTGTCCGATTCATATATTTTTCTTCATGTGTTTCAGGATAGAATTTTTTATCCTATTTACTTTTATAATGTTTTACTAATAGTATTGATATTTTCAACCTTTATTTGTAAGATTTACTTAATTATGATTAATTTATATTGGATAGTATTCTTTTTAAAAGAAATTTGCTCCTAAAAGAAAATCTTCATCCATAAAAAGAAAACACAATATTTTTGGAATAAGAAATTCATTAATTAAACTTGGAAAATTTTAAAACACTCCCTAGGTATATGAACACTCTTTGGCCAAGACAAGCACCATAAATGGAGCTCTTGGAGTTTTAGATTTTTCCTTGAAGAAGGAGACACTTGGGAGGCTTCCTTAGGGTCTTAGAAACTCATTTAAATCCTCACATCACCAAAAACACCCTTGGATAAAATCATATATTTGCCTATGTCTTTGAATTCCTAACTTCCCATTCTTAGTTCTTTTTTGCTTCTTAATTAATTCCACTTCTATCTTCCTAATCCTCACATCTTAGAACCCCTAATTCTACCTTAATATGGTCAGAATTTATCTCCTATGGAATAGGCCCTAAGCTGAACAAAAATTCCATGAAGGAAGTAAGCAAGGAGAAGCAACAAAATAAGAAGAATTACCTTGGTTTCTTGGTACCTTCAAAGCCGCTTTCACTTGGTGTAGACTCCTCCTTAAATTCCTACTCTTCTCTCTTTGAACCAGACCCAAAAACAACCCCACTTCATCAAATAAAACTATAGAAAGGAAGATGGGAAGGAGGATAAGAGAGTTTCTAAAGAGAGAACTAGAAAAAGTCTTGATTTCTATACCTTTTCTTCTTAGTTTTTCTTCCTCTTTGAGCTCTCTCCTAGTGTGTCTCTCTTCTCTGGCTTCTCTCACTGGTTTGGGCAAAGCAAAGGGTCTGTTAAGATGAAGGACTCTTCATATATCAAAAGGAGATTCATAAAAGCTTTTCAAAAATGCTACTTTTGTCCTTTATTCTTGGCTAATTCATTTAAGGCTCATTTTATCTCCTTTTCGAGAACCATATTTTCCACTATAAAACTTAGGTCTTCTAATTTATAAAATAACTTTTGAATCACTTAATTTGAATTTAAAACCATTTCGAACCATTCAGTCAAAGTTTTGGTCAATCATGGCCGAAATCGCTTACCGAAGGGTTTTCAATTATCTTGAGGGTTCCATAGTTTTTAGGGTTTCTAAGAACCCTAGAAAGCTCAAATTTTTCATGTAAAAAGCCTTCCTATGAGTTTTCCAAAAGTTACCCATATTTACTAAAATACCATTATGCTTTCAACAATTTTATTGAACTACTCTGTCTCTAGTTTTTGGGTATCTTAGACTTTGAATCTTCATTTTCTATTATTTAAAATTTTATCTTAATTTTATTTGATCTCAAATCATTCTCTCTAGGGGATTTCCTTTTATATTCAATGCATTTGATGCATTTATGGATAAACTGTGCGTTATGTTTATCACGTTTTCTCTTATTTTTGAAGAACCAGATATTACAAAGTAAATGAAATATATTCTTAATATCATTGTAATTATTGTTTAATTTATTACTTGTGTTGATTTAATTTTGATATATGTTAGTAGTCAGTTTGGTCACAACAGGAACCTCGGAATGGGATTTATCAGTTTTGAAAATGAAGAGAAGCTTATAGAAATTGTCACTTTGAACGAGCTTAATTTTAAAAGTGCCTAGAGTGGCACCTTTGTCATGGGGACCAATCAATACAACACACATAGCATCATAAGAATTAAAATTGGTGCAATAACTAGCAAGAAAATGTTGACACAGTATAAACAAAAAAAAAATTTCAAAAATTTAAGTTCTTCAATAAATGTTTTCCTAGGCTTCGTGTCAACATACACAAAATTTAAACATGGGAACTCACAATTAGAGAGACATGTATATTATCAAGCTCGATGATAATGGTAGGTGAATGGGGATAGAGAATTTCATGTATAATATCAAGCTCGATGCAAAAGTCATCGCCATGTGTACTGTATTGTTTGGTGACCAAGAAGAAGGTACTACTCGAGGCAAATCTACCAACAACGGAGTTATCACCCCTTGTGTGTATGCAGGTAGAGCCAAGAGGTGGCATTTATTGTTACCTCTTCTTTACTTTTTATCATTTAATTAGTGTGATGATGCTTTCAAATTTCAAAACCCAAGTCCCACATCAGATAGAACTCAGATAGGAAGGGAATTCCTCGTATATAAAAAAGGGGATAAGTCCCACGTCGAGTAGAATTGAATTGGAAGTGAGATTGTTTATGTATATAAAGAGGGCTTCTACATCTATATCTTATACCTTAGATCATTCAGTATCAATAGTATAAAGCTTTTTCTCTTTGCCCGTGGATCTAGGTCACATTGGCCGAATCACGTTAATTTTCTGTGTCATTCTTTCTTTTCTCTCTATTTTCTTAATACCGCCAATTCACAACAATTAGTGTTAATTGCTAAATGATTTTTAGCTTCTAAGAAACTAGAGTAGTCCTGCATTTTCTTAATATTCTTAATTGAGAAAATGCTACGCAGGACCACTCTAGTTGTAGGAGGGGGCTGATTCAGCTGGCTACCGGAAATCTCCCCTACGAGAATTAATATTTTTTTAATTTACAATTGAAATATGACATATCTTTCGCTTTCGTTACAGGATTCAATTCAAACCCGGGTGGATCACTAGCTGGATCATCCATCCAGTGTTGTAACTCTATAAATTGAAGCCATGCAAGCTCCCATTTACATCCAGCCTTTTCTATTGTATTGCACTCCTCACAGTACTTCACACCCAAATTCCAATGAAGACTGCATTGCTTGCCCTGTTTTTCCTTCTCTTTGCCTTCTGCACACAACAGCTAACCACAGCTGAAGAAGTGCTTGACTCCGAAAATAATCCTGTTATAAGTGGTAGCGGATACCGGATTGTTGATGCCACAAATGCTACCCTTGGAGTTTCAGTTCTTCAACTTCCAGGCGACGAATGCCCGATTACTGTGGTATTTGACATTGATCCTAAGGTGGTGCATTTTCTTCCCGACGATCCGGAGGCGGAAAATATCGAGACAGAAAAATCCTTGGATATCCAATTTGATACGGTAGATCTCTGTGCTAGACCATATAAGAACTGGACAGTTTTCGTTAATTCTGCTAAAGAGTATCCCATAAAGATTGGTCCACCTGAAAATGAATCAACCCCTGCAGTTTCGGGTAAATTTTACATTAAGAAAGTTGAAGATGATCAAACTAATGTATATAATATTGTCTTCAAACTCTTGGAAGTAGACGAGCTAGTTCTTGCAGGCGAAACAATCCCAGAAGGAAACGTTGTGCTTGCGAAGCTGTGTTCCAGCGAAGGACTGTTCAGTGTCAAGTTCGAACCTGTAACTTCCGCTACCCCTCCCCCTCCCCCTCCACCTTCCCCTTCCCCTCCTCCTCCCCCTTCCTCTTCCCCTCCCCCTCCCCCCGAGTCCACTCACATCTTTCTGCCCGTTATCCGAAAGAGAATCATTTAAGTAATAATGTATGCCAAGGTGCGTGATATTGCTGATACTGTTTAAAGAGCTCTCTTGTGCTGCTCTAAATAAATCAGCACATGTAAAC
The DNA here is from genome assembly GCA_026724425.1 of Erythrophleum ivorense. Taxonomy (NCBI): domain Eukaryota; kingdom Viridiplantae; phylum Streptophyta; class Magnoliopsida; order Fabales; family Fabaceae; genus Erythrophleum; species Erythrophleum ivorense. Next base: position 57,145 of record JAIUCV010000611.1, on the reverse strand, counting down.
ATAATGATGACTATGTTATGATTAAATATCGTTTGCTTTGTTACTTCTGTTTTGTTTGCCTGAACTTCGATTGGCCAGAAAACCAAACTGGAGTAGTTGTTACACACGGCCAATTCCTTCATAGCTATAAGATTTAGGTAAGAAAGTTGTGGCTAAAGTTATAAATAATTTTCATTTACCCACTTAACACTTACTGTAGCAAATATAGGCGCCAATAAATTTTTCACATCCCTGTCTTTTTTTTTTCTTTTTCTTTAATCTACCTCTCGAATTCTTTTTAAACTCAACCATCACTCGCTAATTTTTCATAGAAAGAGTCCTTCTTTATTTCGAAGAAGCTTTGCCCTATAACCTGGTTATTAGAAGATGCAAATGTGGGATATAAACTTTAATAAAAAACATGAAGGAGCATATCTTTATTTTTAAGAGGCATTATAGAAAAATTATTTAAGAAACCAAACATAACTTACAGTCTATATATATCGTAAAGAAAAGGAAGTCCTACTTCTATATATTTCCACTTATACGACAAAGAATTTTGAGCACAGAATCAAGAAACTATGGGAAGAACAAGTGCAAAGCAAGTTAATTGTGACTAAAGAGTTAGTCTCTAGTAATTTTTGACAAAGAATTATATGATACCTTCAATTAAAAAAACGGTGATTTTTCTAGTTATAACTTTTTTAATTTGGGTTGAGCTTTTAATATAATTAAAAAAACCATTGTTTGCAAAAAGAAAATAATTTTTTGACAAAATTCCAAAAGAGAACAATTCTTGAATAGATGAATGAATAAACAAAAAACTTGAAAGCACTCAAGTTACATGGAAGCAAAAGCAAAAGTAGCAAATAACAAGATAATGACTCAAATACACTATTTAAATTTTATAATCCACCAAATACACAGCCGCCAATATAATTTTCCAAGATACAATACGAGAATTTTTTTTTTGTAAATTTTTTAAGGACATGGTTGGAAAGCAACCGTGTCCTTTTAAAAAAAATTAAAATTTTTTATTGGACACGGTTGCTTTCCAACCGTGTCCATTTAATTTTTTTAAATTAAATTAAATTAAATTAAAAGTTTTTAGGAATTGCATCGGAATCATTTTTTATTTAAATTTTTATATTTTATATTCAAAAAATGATAATAATATTTTAATTTTGAATTTGTAATTTTTTATAGCACTTAAATAGTTTTTATATAAAAAATTTTATATTCGTTTTTTAAATAATTTAATTTATTTAAAAAATAATTGATTTTAAAAATTAAATAAAAGACTTTTAAGAAAATGCATTAGGAGGGAATATTTTTATATTTAAGTTTTTATTTTTTTATTCAAAAAATGGCAAGAATATTTTAATTTTGAATTAAAAATTTGCTATAGCACTTCAATAATGTTTATATAAAAATTTTTATGTCCTTTTGTTAATATTTCGATGTAATTTCTATAAAAAAAATTTATGTATAAATTATTACATTTTTTATTGTAATGTAAATTAAAGTGTGATAAATATATAATATTTTAATAATAATATTATTATATTATATAATTTTTATAGTTTAATATTACGTGGTTAAGTGTTTTTAAAATTCTTTATAAATAATATAATTTCATTAAAAATGTTGGTAGTTAAGTTTAGTTATATAATAAATAATTTTAAAACATATTAAATGTGCTTTTTAAGTGAAGCAAGTAACGCCATAAATAATAAATTAGTTGATATTAATGAAGCAATAGTTTATAATTTAAAGATTGATAGACAAAAAAATTAGTTTGATGTGAAGTTGAAGGACATTTTAGCTGTGCTGTAAGCAAAAATCAAAACTTAGGATCCATTAGGTTATATGTAGATGTTCACAAAAAATGAAAAGGTTTAAAAATTTGTTATGTAATGTCTATTGTATTATTATAATTATAATTTAATAATATTTTTATTATGGTTTAAAAGTAAGACTATAAGTGTTAAAAAATGATAAGAAATAGTTGACATGCAACATCCAATACTGAATACTTTTTTTTTTCACAATGGATTGCATGGCATGCAAAGTAAAGGAAAGAAAAAGAGAAATAAACAACAAAAGGAACAGAAATAGAACTAAATAATCTTTGAGAGACAAATGGATATCGCAATTATGTTTTCATGTTGTTTGACATGGATGCTTCACTTGTTTTTGTGCCATTTCTTTTGTCTTTGCATAATTTTTAATTAGTATTCCTTATCTTGGTCATGGTATCTCTTCTTCTTACTATTATAGTCTCACTTTGATGTTAATTTGGAAGTAAGCTCCTATGGGTTAAAATATCTTTGTTTTTAAAATATTTTTGATAATATGTTGTTAATGTTTTGCAGCGTTGTTAATTACACGTTATCTTGATATTGTAAATACGTGTAATATTTTATTAATGAAATAGTTAAGAAAAAAAACACTTTTTTAGCATTATTACTTTTTGTTCATTCATATGTCATAAAACACATTAGGTAAATTGACATAATTCATTTTTTTAAGAAAAAACATAGAAGTGAGAAATATATATATGTATATGGAAAGTTCAAAAGAAATGACTGCTTGTGCCATATCGAGTTTGTGTTCTTAATCGTTAACCTCGTCGTCAAGCAGGATGGTCTTCGTCTTCTGCCTGCTATACCTCAACCTCTTGCTCGGTGTCTTCATCATTATTGACCTCATCTTTATCTTCTTCATTATCATTGTTTCCTTCTTCTTCCACCTGTTGGTAGGGCACAGGATTCACATTCAACTGGGGAGATTGAAGTGGAGGAATTGGCTGATGTGGTGTGATATATCCTGTTTGCTGTGATCCAATACATGGAGAGGACCCAGAAACAAACTCAAAAGCAGACATTATTTGGTCTGCAAAGATAGGTGTAAAAGGAACGGAACCGCATGACATGTAAAATGAAGAGCTAACACCTCCAAAATCAACAAAATGCATAAGAGACATGGAAGAAGATGGACCTAGCGTGTCATGATAGGTTTGTGTCCCCATAGAAGAAGATGGACCTGGCGTGTCATGATGGGTCTGTGTCCCCGTAGAAGAAGATGGACCTGTAATGTCATGGTTTATCTGTGTCTGTATCGCTGAGGATGAAGCTGGTCCAGCGGTATCTGAGTGGACTTGCATCTTTGTGGATGTATGAAAAGAGGGATCAGGCATCGTAGATGCAGTGCCAACACCAGGAGTGGAATCACGATAAGCTTGATCGTCTACCATGGGCTCTCTAGTAGATATAAAACTGCGAGCTCTCTTTGCTGTGTGAGGTGGAGGAAGCTGTGGCCTTGGCAGATGAGGAGCAGGAGGAGCAGCTTGAGAAATTGTCATGTCTCGATGCTGACCAAGTGCATCGAGTATGTTAGAACAATCAGTGACCACAGCAAGACCTAACGGTGAGCGGTCATCTATAGTAAGAACTCGTAAACAATCAGCAACATCAGCCTGTCAAAAAAAATTAAAAGTCTTATATAAAATAAGTATAAAAAAAGTGTAATAAAATAACTGTGATACATCTTTAACAATTACCACAAAACCCTGGGCACCACTAATAGTGTGAATCCATCGATGAGTAACCATCCAATACAATTTCATATATTCTGAAGAACGATCTAGAAGCTCTAATGATATCAGTTTAAGTGATAAAGTATCTTGCCAGCTCTACCAAACATGTATGAAGTTCTTATGCTCCTTTTGCCAGTCCAAATGAATCTTTCCTTTGAGCGTAAGTGTATAGACCTCTTCTAAATTATAGGGAGTATGTGGTATTGGCTGCAGCTGACCAAACTATCGGAGGACACGATCAGCATGATGCCACTCTATAATGTGAAAGCAAATAAGTGGCACAGATGCAAGCCAAATATCTGAGGAGACCAAATAATAGTCAGGTATCAACTAGCAGACATCATCTGTATCATATGGATGCCATATGATCTACAAATAACGAAATAAATCTATAAGGATATAGTATTACTAAGGTAACTAAGCACAAGCCAATAGGAAGTGTTTTAAATCTCATCAGCTCTCATCAGGTCTAATAGTACTCTATAATGTTATATTGCTAATTTTCTTGGACGTGGATGTTGACCCACACGCCTCCACCTGTAAGATGTAAGTGGAAATAGTTGTTAATTCTGATTTCTATAAACAACATGAACCATGTAGTAGGCATTTATCTCGCAATAAGATTCATACCTATAAGCAAGCGAGGTGTAATAACCAGGAAAAAGAGAGAAGAAAGAAAGGAAAAAGAAAAAGAAAAGAAAAGCTGAAAATTTTCAAATGGCTGAAAAATTTCTAAGTCTGCTAGCTACAACCCAACTATAGCGAATGTACCTGTTCGCTATAGCGAGAAATGGTCTAACTATAGCGAGAATGCCTTCTCGTTATAGCGAAAATGCTTCTAGCTATAGCGAGTTCAGGCATCCCATACAAAAACCAGGGCGTTGCTCGCTGTAGCACGCGCCATAGCGAAAACAGGGGTCTGGGACTGACACGAGCTCGCCGTAGCGAGGGTTATGGCTCGCTATAGCCAGGGTTAGTCCGGAAAAGCGTGAAAAAAGAGGATTTGAGTTATTAAAGCATCCAACTCCTTCTCTCACTCTGTAACCGACTTGAGCTCACTCTAAGATAGAGAAAAGGGCGGAGGAGAGAGAGAGAAGCCTAGAGGAGGAAGGAAGAACAAGAAAAGGTAAGGATTTCCATGGCTTTCCTCTTAGCATGTTGTTATTCTCTCCTTATCCTCTCTTCTCACGGTTTTGGTAGTTAAAGTAGCCATGTTTTGAGCTTGGTGCAGAGGAGGGAGAGTAGAAAACCCCTCTTGAAGAAGACCAAGACTCTCATATCTTTACTTCCCCCTTGCTTTCTTTGTGAGAGCTTGAGAGAGGAAGGAGAGTGGATGAGTTTCTAGTGAGAGAGAGAACCCCTAGCTCTTACATGCTTAGTAGGGTTGCTAGAAAGAAATCCCTAACTTTATGAATCAAGTGTCAAGAGAATAATCTTATGTTTCTTGTGTGGTTAGGCTCAAGAAAAGCACTCCCATCTAGAGTTGATTGTGAAAACCACAAGGGAAGAGACAAGTTGAAAGGGAAAGTTTGTGAATAACCAAAATGGTAGCTCTCTCCACCTTCTTTCATGCATAAGATGTGTGCTTACTTTGTCTTGCTTGTGTGTATGTATGTTTTGAACCATGAAAAGTATGCTAGCATAATAATGTCTCATGTATTGCAATGATGTTTTATGTGGTTTTTTGAGTTTGCTTGAGTATAGAAAAACCAATAACCCTTTAGCCATGGTGAGGATGAGCCAAAAACCCTCAAGTTGGTTAAGACAAAGTAAAGAGTCTCCCAAAAGTGAGGTCGACTCCCAAAGAGTAAGGGTTGAGTCTAAGAACCTTTTAAAGAATGGGTGAGGCAAGTCCAAGATCCACAAGTGAGTGGGTGAGGCTACTCCATTTACTTGGCAAGCTTTTATATGTTATGTATGGCCTACTCACATGTTAAAAATATCCTTTTTATGTATAGCCAACTCAGATGTTGCAAATGCTTTTCTTATGATTTCATATGCTAACATGCCCATGCATACATTGTGAGACTTGTTTGCATACTTTGTGTGTATGATTGAATGAGAGATGAGCTATTGAGATTCTTTGAATCTCACTCCCCCTCTCCACCATCCCAACATGCTAGGTGGACCAAGCGAAGCAAGAGATGTGAGCCACCAAGCTTGAAGCTAGGGAATTTGGTGAAGGAAGGGTAAAAAGCCATTTTTGTCACTATCTTGTAGTAGGTCAAGAGATGTAATCTATTTTGTAGTTATGTTAAATATGTACTCCAATGTTGTATATGATGTAGCAAGTCTAAATACTTGTAAAGGAATGTAGTTGACATGTATGTATGAGAATTAGAACCATCTTGAGGGATGTAGCAAGCTTTCGGTATCAATAGTAAGATTTTGCCATTATGTACAAGGTGTATGTGTTGGTTTGGAAGAGTGAGTTTTACAAATTTGGATTGTTAGACACTTGAGTCATGTTTAATAGCCTATATGGATGCATTCCCACGTCCTCATAGGGCTTTAGAGGTAGAAGAGGCAAATTTGAACCTATGAAGCCTCATTTAACACATGAAAATGGTCATTTTGCCCATGATATCCAAGTCTGACCAAATGACCTCTTCTTGCCTTGAAATTTGGCATGTGACTAGATCTTGTCTAGAGCTTTTTGGGAAGCTAAAGATCAAGTCATTTGGAGGTCTATATAATTTTCTATGATTTTTCAAAGTTGATATCAGAAATTCGGATTTTCAGAAACACTGTTCATTTGGTCAGTTATGGAGAATTGTGTCATCTGAGGGGCAAACGTGATCCAATGGCTACGATATTTTATAGGCAGAAACTAGATGGTCACAGTGACCTTTAGGAACTGGAAGCACCTCATTTGGAGGTCTAGAGAGGAAGATATGCAATTTCGAAGTTCCAGCCCAGAATCAGTCATCCTACCAGACCCGAGGTACTGTTTCATCGGTTTCTGGGAGTTTGGCTTGATAAACTGATCTGGAGATATTTTTCCTCTCTATCTAACATCCACATATTTCCATAGTGATATCTTTTGCAAGCATTGGATTTTTGTGGAATTAGTTAGACATTGTTGAAGTCCATATCAGTAAACTGTGACAGTAACAGAACCCCTCTGACTAGTAGATGATTTTGCATGTCAAACGCATTATATGTGAAATTTTATGAGTTGTATATATTTTTTCCATGAAGTAGACAGTCTAAGATTTCCAGAATGACTGAGATCACATGTTTTCAATTTTTCTGTATTTAGTTATGAATTTCCAAACATTGCCCAGAAAGGAGGCCAAATCTGCCGAAAACGAATTTGCATGTCTCACATCCCTTTTTGCTTTCCATGAGTCTCAAGCATGTTTTTGGAATTGAAATAAGTTGCAATGGTGCCAATAAACATGAGGATGCATAGAAAGAGCTCACTCGGTCCATGTGACACTAAAGTGAATGTCTACCCATGCATGATGTATAGTGAGAAAGAATATGAACCCAAAGAAAATGATCTCACTTTTATACTTCCCATATGTATATGAGCATGTAAGGCATGATGGGTATGAGCTAGAAATGAAGGTGTTACACGAGGGGAGCACATCATACACATCAAGCTGAAGGTCTGGATGTAGGGGCCTTTTAGGGGCTAGTATAGGAAACCGATCCCAGGCTCACAAGTGAAGTAACGTTAAACAGCCACTAATATTAACCTCCTTATAATCAATGGCATTGCATAATTCTCTATAAAGGTATGCCAGCACTGCGGAGCCCTAACTGAAGTTACTTGAAGGTCTTGGAGGAATGGCAGGTACATAAGGGGAACTCTATATCCTGACCTATCTGGCATGAGAACTCCTCCTATCAGACGTAATATATAGGCACGTGCAAAATATAGTATCGCATTTTCATCCGCATTCTTTGGAAGCGCCTCAAAATGATTGGCGAGCCAGGTATACTAAGTCTCTTGCCATCAAACTCCTCTTCTGGCGGCTCAATCCCAAGAAGAACCCCACAAACACCTCGCCAATTATAGTTCAGTGAACCAGTGATAGGAAGACCTGCCATTGGAAGACCTAACTGCACTGTTACATCCTGTAGTGTAATGGTACACTCCCCCTGCCTTGTATGGAAAGTATGTGTCTCAGGTCGCCATCGCTCAATGAGTGCTGAAACAAGAGCCACATCAAAATCAAGTACTGTGAGACGAGACACCCCATAGAAGCCAGCGACTCTAAGATGTGGCACTATAGTTGGTGGATAAGACTCTAATCGTGGGCCATGTGCAACTTGCCGTAGTCAAAAAATGCGATCTGACTATTAGACGAAAAAAAGTTTTAACTATTTATAATGATAGAATAGGAAAAAGAAAAAAATTTAAATTTTACGATACAGTAATAACATACCCTGTTCAGCCACACTGCCTGAGAGACATGTCTGGTTTGCAAATACAACAATGACTCGTCCTCTGGGCCTGGATGAATAATGTGTCTTGGGCCTGACATAATTTTATACTACAAATGGTATAAGACACGTCTGAGCTAAAACTTATAAGAAGATATTTGATAAATACATAAGTTAATTCGTAACATGCGAATTCCTAACAAAACATATGATAACATAATAAAATAATAAGTGTATAGAAACAAAACAAGGTGGAATGAACAATAGAAAACAACATCTTTGACAATAACAACAAAACATGTAACATTCATTGCTGAATAGTTCATAATCAGATAAGTAACAAAAAATGCGATCTGGATGTATGGAAAATTACATAGCAATACAATGCAACTGCAATACACCAGCTAAAAAAAAGCAACTAACAAAGTAGAAAGCTATGCGTTCGGGGGGCAACGCGAGGGACAAGTCGCACGGTTATGACCCGTTTGCCTGCATAAAGCACATCGTGGCAGCTCTATTGAGGATTCTCGCTAATCCATTTCATTTCGAATTTGACTTGCCTTGGGTCAACCTTTGCCATGTGTCATTGCAGGATCTGGAATAAGTGTTGGACCTTGAACCTGCAGTTAGTATACTTCACTTCCAATGGGGCAGAATTTAGTCTCATAAGCCTTTAAAATAGTCTCTAATCAAAACACTTGATCTACATACTGTATGCAGTCTACTCAAACATGAGCGCAGGCTGCTAATACATGCTGACAAGGATATTTCAAAGCTTGAAATTCACCTCAATCGCAAGTACGGTTGACTAAGTTGACTTTACACGATCGGCCAAATTGTTGATTAGTTGGATCATATGGCTCCTCAACCTCAAACGTCGACCCACATCTATCAAATCTACGAACTGCACATGTTAATGCTCTTCGAATTCTGATTGCCAACTTCAATCTGATGTCCTTAACTATGACTTCTCCTACTTGAAGCTGTGCACTTGCCTTCTCAGCTCGCTGGACCCAATACCTAGTTAACCAGTAGAATGTTCCTTGAACCAACCCAAGCACAAGTAAGAACCTAACCTCTTTAAAAACTACATTTGTACTTTCCGCTAAATTTGTAGTCATGTGGCCCCATCGTTTTCCATCAACATCGTACGCCTGACACCATTGACTCTTAGGTATCTCCTTAATCTAATTAGCAGCATATGAGTTGAGTCGGCGTATGTGAGCTAATTCTTCATCAACTTTGCACTACTCATACAGATAACCTGTATATGGGAAGATACGAAAAATAGTCATTCTCACAAAGCTATATCATCGTACCAAATGAATAATTACAAGGTTAAATGATAATAAGATGTACTAATTTTTATGAACTATTTTTTTAACCACTACAGTCTAAATTTTTTGTTGATGTTGCTAGCTAAATTTCAAAGACAAAACATATGATGAGCCTATAGAGGCTGCCATCCTATGCTCCGATTGGCCACAACAGCTAAGATACTAGCATGATGGTTAAAAATCAAGCAAAGCTCATTTTTCTCTTTAACCACATGTGCTCGGAGATTAAACAAAAACCATGCCCATGCTTCATAAGTTTCTCCCTCTACTATTGCAAAAGCAAGTGGAATAATATTCCTCTCACCATCTTATGTACTTGCAATTAATACGGTTCCCTTATATTTGCTGTAAAGGAAAGTTCCATCTATTTGGACCATTGATTTCAAGTAGTTAAATGCCTCAATGCACGACCTGAAGGTCCAAAATACTCGATGAAATATGACAGACTCATCATTAGCTACGCTAGTCGGTATAGGTTCCTTATGCATAAAGGTATGGTACGAGCCGGGCATGAAATGTTGAACAGCAGCTAGCCACCTAGGCAACAAAGCATAGGACTTCTCCCAATTTCCAAATGCATGTGAGATGGCTCGATGTTTTCCCTTCTAGGCCTTCTTATACGTGACATTATACCCAAATATCGAATGGACTCGCTCAATAACCTCTCGGATTGACACCCCGGGGTTCTCAGTCACCATAGATATAATGTATACTGAAATAACATCGGAGTCTAATTTCGGGTGATCCTGCGATAAAGATGCTGAAACACATGTATGAGGCCCATTGTATTTTTTTATCTCCCAATGGTTTTCTTTCTTTTGGTAGCAGGCTCTAACCCTCCACTTGCACAACCCATTTTCATATTGAAGGCACCTGTATTCTACATATTTTTTAGAGGAATGGTACACCTTAAAAGTGTGATTTACGCGAACTGAATATATCTTTATTGCTCGACGAAAAGCTCGCTGATCATTATACAACATGCCTGCATGTAACTCTTGGCTATCATTCATGTTTATCGCTGCTTCCTCCAGTTCGGCATAGTCAGAAACTCTCGCACCATCTGCAACTACTTGTTCAAGGAACGTAACCATTGAGTAATCATAAATATTAATGGGAGCTGCTGGATTCATGGCAGCATCTACACAATCAATGTCTTTATCATCATCTGTATAACCATCATCCTGGCAATCATAAGGAGTAGCATCATATTCATCCTCTGCCTCAAATTCATCCATTATGTCCTCTGTTTGTTCTAGAGGAGAAGGGGGGGACCCAATTGGTTCATGTGACGAATACAGGTGCGAGATATCATCAATTGGCAAACGAGATGAACTCGGATGAGAGGTATAGTCAACCGAACCAATTGGTGGATATTCACCACTACCTGTAAAGTACGTCGTAAACAGGGCAGACTGCTCGTGGGTGACATTACCATGGCTAGATGATAGGAGGGGATCTGGTACATTTTCAACTGTGGCTTGAGTTGCCACGTTTAAGTTTATGTCCTTCGATGATATTTTTGCCTACAATTCTACTGAACCCAACTGTGATGGAAACTTTGCATTTGCCACCCACATAGCTTGGATATTGGCGTCCCTCCTTAACGTACATGCTCGATATTTTGTGGGCCTCAGTGACACTGGATGTCTATATACCAAGTCAGACACATATTGATTTGAGTTCAACTGTAACTGTTCAGCAACTTGTTGTTTTAACCTCTCCAGTGAAATGTTATAATCAACCGTCATTGCATCAACTGTAGCTGCAATAAATGTTGCACCCTCTTCGGTTTCATATATTTACCCGTTTGCATATATGCATATAACCTCCTTTCCGTTATTCATATTGCCTGCCCAATCAATATTATTGCTAACATCCAAATTAGAGCAGAAAGATTATTATTTTATTACTATTTTATATTATACTGATATGCTAACATTTTTTTTTTATATTTTGTACTTTTTGACTTTCATTTTTCTTATTATTATACTATTTTTGTATGACTCACCACTTTTTCCTAACATTCCTCATCACTTTTTCCATTTCTTCATTCCTATTTCCTGTATTATAATCTTTTTCTACAATGATTGAAGAATTTTTCCAATGATTGAAAATTTTAAATTTTAAAATTCTCTTAAAGGATTTTCAAACACAAAATTTCAATTGCTTGAGAATATTATAATTAAGACCTCAAATTAAAAATATTGATATTGAAGGACCTTAAATTTTAATCTTATAATCTTTTAAAATGATTATACAATTTAAAATCTTAGATTTATAATCTATAATTTTTTCTTAAACTTTTTCTTTATATCAAGCACAATTCACCTTTGTTTAATGCATGACTCAACTAGTATAGTACATCCCCTTTTAAATATTAAATAAGATGCTTGTTTGGACAAACTACTTAAGTAGAGAAAAAAAGTTAGATATTTCTTTTAAAAGGTACATATTTTAGAAATAAAATGTTTGACCAAGTTTTAGACTTTTATTAGTAATAAAGGTAATTTTTATTATTAAAAAACAAAAAAAAATCAAACTTCTATCTCAAAACATAAGTAGAAACAAAAACAATTTGTTGTAAGACAAAAATTATCTCAACTTGAAATTATTAATTACAATTTCACCAATTACATATTTTCTACCTATAATCCTCTCTTTTACTATTTTCAATTATTCTCTTATCTCTAAATATTTATTTTGATGTATTTTCTTATATTTACTTTAATTTTATATATTATAAGTATTTAACTCATGACAATAATTCTATAGGTCCCAAAAAAAAAATAAGTATCAAAATTGGTTGGAGTATTATAAGTTTTATTTCTTTAATGAATTGCTAGTAAAATTTTAGATACTTTTATCTTAAAATAATATATTATAACCTCAAACCGAATAATATTTTGTTAGATGACACCATGAATTCAAAAATATCATATTTCAACTAATTTGAGATGGTTATTGTTGATGAAATCCAAAGAAATACAAATAAAATTATTAGAAATAGTAAGTTATGCATCCTTACTTCTTTATCCTATTTGAAATAGGTGAATAATGGAAAAATAGTTTTAAATTAGATCTAATTGAATAATACTTGATTTAAAATATGCACCAACCTAACTTGTGAATTTTAAATGTACACAATATTTTTTTTATACTATCTTTTGGTCTAAAATTCACACATTCATAATATTTTTTTTGTATAGATTATATGTTTCCAAAATATACAATGCTTGCAAATTTTTTCCCTCCTATATACTTCAACAATATTTTATGCCTCACTTTTATTTTTCCCTAACATTCCTCATCACTTTTTTCATTTCTTTCATTCTTATTTCCCATATTATAATCTCCTTCTACAACATTTTTTCAAAATCTTTTTTTCAAATTTTTTACCCATTATAGTATTTAATATTTTCAAACTTCTTTTACACTATAGTAAATTTTTTTTTCTAAATTTATTATTTTTCCAACCTCTACCACATATTTTTAAAATTTACTTCATCTTCTTACATTAAAAAATATAAATTATTATTTTTAGGCTATTTTATCCAAACCTTACAATTTTTTTTTTCAACTACAACTAAGTTTTTAAAACACAAATATAAATAATCATTCCACAATTTAAATTAACCACATACATATATCACAAATATTCAATTTTAAATTGACAACAAAATTAAATCTTTAATTAAAAAATATTATAGTCAATGCTTTCATACGAGATCAGAATCTCAGGAACCACTTCGGCTTGTTATCTCCTTCTTTTGTAATGACTCGGGACCACTTCTTCCTCCACTTATTTTTCTTTTTTTGAACTGACCCAAAACTATGGAAGGAGGGTATTTTCTTTGTGGCAGTAAAATTTTACTTGGAGTTGGACGAAAGAAGCAAATATCAACCAAAATTTTTGCATAAGAAGAAGAAAGAAGCAGCTGCGTGGGCGTGGAATGAAAAAAAATGGCAGAAGGATTACAAGGAAGAAGAAGAATAGCTTTGTATTTAAAGAAAATAATAGATAACAATAAAAAATTGAACATAATCCAAGCTCCAGTGAAAAATTGCCACGTGGCAACGTAATTTGGTTTCACCAATTACGCGTTGCCACATGGCAACATCATCTGCGTGTCAGGGTCAAACCATTTGATCCTGACACGCAATACAAAGAGACACGGTTGCCTTGTCCTTTAAAAACTTTAATTTTTTTTTAAATAGGATGTATCTTGGGAAATTAAAATCGTGTCAGTCCATTGAGAGAATTCAAAGTCACATGTGAGGTACTGTGGTCAAGAAGCCTACAAATAACAGCAATATTCTGAGGTTCAAGATAAAGTGCCAAACTTAGAAAGTCAAACATGAGCAGAGAGATGTGGAAGTGGCAACTATAGTCAAAAATATAAGAATTAAAAAAAAGATACTAACCATTATAAATATTGATCTCCAAATAAGGAGAATGGTACTATGTCCAACATAAGAGATCAGCATGTGGGAAATATTTATTTTAGTCTTATAATATTACAAATTAATAATATTATTTATATTTTAATAAATAAAAAAATATTACATAAAATAAAAAATTTAATAATGAACACCATTATAAAATAAAATAAAATTGTATGTTTTTATCCAAAAAATTATATTACATATCAATGTATAATTTTTAATCGATGAATTTAAATTACTTTTCAAAATTTATTGTCATAAATTCTTAATCAACTAAACAAATTGAAATTGAAAATTTGAGTTTACAAAGTCAAGCAGAGATGTTTAAAATTTTCTCCCAAGAAAATGAAAGTAATTAAATTTTAAACATAAAGAAGGAAGGAAGGAAATGGGGGAACCATTATTTTTTTTTACTGGGGGGGGGGGGGCAAGGGGGAGGGGGGACAATTTGCCGTAAACACCAAATAATATTCTTTCAAAAGTGGGCTCCACCTAATGTTCACATGTTGCCCATCCAAAAGGGGCCCACACATACCACATTGATTGAGTTGGCTCCTATCAGGCATGTGCTTTTGCTGGTTCCCCCTTCCCAAGTGGTCCAAGTTTTCTACTTCGTACGTGTGTCCACAAGCCCTTGTCCTACCAGTGGTGTTTAACCTAGCGACGTAACTCATGGTCCTTTACCAAACTCTTCTATTTTACTCACATGTTATTACTGATAACTAATGGCTTCAACCAATTTTTATTAAAAAAATCATTCATTTCTACAAATAATGATATGATAGCTTCAATGATTTAAAAAGCTCAACCTAAATTAAAAAATGTCAGAACCAATAAAATCTCCCCTCCAACATATCAATTAATAAATAAATACATATTTTATATGGACAAAGTCTTTATGTCAAAATATCAATGTCCAAAAATTATGTTTTTAAATTTTGGAAAGTACAATATCAATTTTTGTTAATTATTATAGATATTTGTGTCACAATAAAAATTGTTTTAATCAACAACACATTTTTTAATAATATTAAATTTCAATAATCTATTAAACTTTTATAAGTCAATATAAAAATCTTTTATCACACGTATATACAGAGTGATTTTTACAACCTAAAAAAATCAAAATCATTATTATCTTCTAGAAAGAAATTTGCCCAATAATTTGTTTAAAAGTCTTAAATCTCTAAAATGTTTTAACCTAACATCAAAGAGTTGGTCTAGTACTTAAAGGGATATTTTTTCTATTTTAAATATTTGGATTCAAACTTCAAAGCTATTGCTTAAAAAAAATATTCTTCATAATGTACCAAGCCAACATGGTGATGCGCCCTTAATATCATTTAAGAAAGAATTTAACCTTAATTACATGTACATTGATCCAAAAATACTATTACCTTGTAGACCAAAAAAAAAAGTAGCCTAACTTATATCTGATGCCACAATATTATGAACATGCTAATAAATTATCACACTAAATTGGAAAAAATATGGCTTTTTGTGGTCAATGTTGTGTAATTTACAATAAATTGGTATATACTATAAATACTCTTAATTAAAACAACTAAAAGTGTATATAAAATAATAATAACATATATGAGGAAACTTCAAATTCAAGAGCATAACATGTTTTCATAGTATCCAACCCACCCAACCCCTAAAGCATATTAGAGAACCCAAAAAATGCAAAATTTACATAAAAGAGAGGTGAAAAGAAACTAAGAGAATAACAAAATTTGCAAAAGTACAATATAGCTTTGGTAGAAGATGTGGATAAAACCTTAGTCTATAGACTGAACAAAATTATGTGACAATTTTTTTGCAAGTGAAAATATTAAAAAAGCAAAAAAGTTATAAAGTAAGAGGGGGGAAAGAAAGAGTAATACATTTTGTTGATGCTAAGAGTGAACATGGGCCGAGCTAGACTTTGGCTTAATTTGATGCCTAGCCCAATTTGAAACAAGCTTCAAAATTGAAGCCTATTGCCTTGGCTTGGGCTCGGCTCAACCCGATTTAAGAACAAGGTGACTAGATTTAATACCAGGGTGCTTGACTTTTATTCTTAATTTTTATATTTATTGTAAAATAATATAATGGCCATGAAAAAAGAGGATTTTGATATAAGTCTTTATAAAATTACATTTTGCTCCTATAAAATTATATTTTACTTTTAAAAAAATAAAATTTTCATAAATATTTATAAAAAATTTTTAAAATTTTTTTTTATTTAAAGGCCAGGCTAGGCCAATGTGGCCCTTAGTGTAACACCATAATTTCTAACTCATTTCTATCACATTTGCATGCTCATATGATACATTCTATGAGGAAAAGTAAGAAAATTCATTAAAATAATGCATTTCTTTACATTGCTTCGTGTATAAAAATCTCATTCGGTGTCACATGGACTGTATGAGCTCATACAACACATTCTCATATTTAATTACATGGATACAACTCATTTGCATCATTAAAAGTGGCTTACAATTCATGGAATTCAAAGAGAAGCTTAAAATACTCATGTATATTTTTTGCCAGAATTTGGCTTTTCTCTGACCAAATTTTGAAAATTTATAACTAATTCTAGAAAAATTGAAATCATGCATTCTTGGCTATTCTAGAAATCTATGGATGTCTACTTCATAGCAAAAATATGTCCAAACCATAACATCTATCACATAGGACGTTTGACATCCAAAAAGGTCTAGAGGTCTAAGTTATCCACTGGTACTGTCACAGATTTTTGTAGCAAAAATTGAAAATATTCAGTTAATTCCAAAAATATCCAATCCATGCAAATGATATCAATATAGAAATCTGTAGATGTTAGCTAGAAGGGAAAAATTACTCTAAACCAGCTTAGACATGCCCAGACCTTGAAAGCCAATCAAACAATAACAGAGGTCAGTTGGAATTCCTGATACTGGATAGTATTTACAAAAATTCATATCTCCCTCTCTAGACACCTAAATGAGGTGTTTCTACATGAGTCACTGTGAATGTTTAGTTTCTCTTTATAAAGTTTCATGGCAATTGGACATTATTTGAGTCCTGTGTGACAGATTTCATTTTCAGATCTGAGTGAACAGTGACATGACCAAAACCAAAAAATTTACTAACTTTGAAAATTTATCAAATATTCTATAGATCTCTGAAAATTATTTTCTTTAGCTTCCTAAAAATCTCTCAATGAACCCTAATGTCATGCCAAATATCATATCAATAAAAGCTCATTTGGCTAAAAACTGATATAAGATTCCATTATAGTCAATTTTGGCTCCATATAAGGTACCAAAATGTCCAAATAGTTTTCCTTGAGCTTTGGCACCTTTTGGGCAAGTCTAAAAGCATAATTAGGACTTGTGTGAGCTGCCCAAATGGTCTCAAACCTCATGCATCTCATTTTGGCCATTTCATCCACACATATGTATAATTCCATAATACCATTCATGAAGTTGCATTACCATAATATACTCAATTCACATTCCATCATTCACATATCATATCCTTTCATTTATACATCACATATTATCATAATTACACATGTCTAAGAGATCATAAACCATATGCAAGTATGGGTTACAACATTTGACATAATTATGGTCTTAAAGTAGCAAAACTCAAGCACTTTGTCATCAAAATCTTCTTTTCAAGGTGGTTGGCTTCCATTACCTTGCCTACTTGGTCCACCTAGCATGTGAGATCATTGGAGAGGAGGGAATGGGATTCAAAGAATCCCAATAGCTCATCTCGCATTCAATCATACATAATGGATGCAAAGTAAGTCTTGAAAATGCATGCATGGATATAATAGAAATCATGAACATTCAAGAAGCAAGCTTGGCATATAAATAAGTCATACAAGACATTCAAGAGCTTGTCAAGTGGATGGATTGGCCTCACCCTTTTCCTCATGGATTTTGGACTTGCCTTACCCACTCTTTAAGAGATTCATAGACTCAACCATACTCTTGGGTGCCTACTTTGCTTTTGGAAGACTCTTTGCTTTGTCTCAACCAATCTTAAGAGTTTTTAGTTCATCCTCACCATAGTTAAGAGTTCTTTGCCTTTCTATACTCAAGAAAATTTAAACAAATATCATAGCATTATTTAGAAATATAATATGGCATCATGAAATCATGGCATATAAAATCATGCTAACATACTTTTCATGGTTTGAAAATACACATACACACATTTTGAGACAAGCTAAACACACATCCATGCATGAGAGAAGGTAGAAAAAGCTACCTTGTACGCAATTATACACTTTTTCCTTTGAATCCAAGCTCCCCTTTTTGGCCACACACACATAAAAGTGTGGGGAATTTTTCTCTTGCCTTAAACACAATTTATGGAAGCCAATTAGGTTCATGAACTTAATTCCAAAGCCACACACTCACTTAAACACTAGCTTGGCTTATAACCTCATTATGGTTCCATAATTGCACCTAATTAAGCAACACCCCTCAAATAAATTTTAGGCTCCATTCTTTCTTTTCAAATATGATTCTTGACTCTTTTTAAGCCTTTTGGAGTCATCACACAATTAAAGCTAAGAACCTAACTCCATGTTGTTTCTTAAAGCACCAACTCACTTTCTATAGGTTCTAAATTTTTTTCAAGACCTTCCCTCATTTTCATTCATCATATATGACTCAATAATGAGCTTAAAAAAATTTAAAACTCTCCCTAACTACACAAACCCTTTTAGGTTGAGGCTATGGAGGAAATGGGGTTTCTTGGAGTTTTCTTTGTTTGCTTAAGGGAGGATGTATGTGGGGAGCCTCTTAGGGATCTTGGGAGCTCATTTAAACTCTTATTTAGACCTAGGAATCATTATACAAAATCAGATTTTATAAGGTGCAATTGAAACCCTAGAAATTACATCTTGAAATCTAATGGGTTTTTATTAATTCCCTTTGTATATTCTTAATCTCCACACTCTTTTTCCTTAGATTCATCCTTGGTTCTGCCTAAAAATCAAGTCCTCCTAGGGTTTCTCATGTTACGTGAAATGGAGGAGGAAAGGAACCAAAGGTAGCAACCATAGGAAGAGAAATTACCTAATTTTCTTGCTTTTTCTCACTTGAATCTTACTTTCTCCAAGATCCTCTCTTCAAATCCGAAATTTCTCCTTAATATCTCCCTTAAAACAGATTTTAAAACTTCATTTTAATCAAAGGAAACAAAGGAGAATGGAGGAGAGGAGGTTTGGATGAAAGAAAGCATAGAAAACTACCAAGAATCCATACCTTTTTCTTAATTTTTCTTTTCCTTTTCTTCCCCTTCTTGTAAGCCTAAGAGAACAGATCATATTCTATATTTTGGGCAAAAATTTCGTGCTTAAGAAGATGGGAGAAGACAGGAGAAATGTTTGGGAGCTTCTAGAAACATACTTTTTCAAAAATTTCAATTTTGTCCTTCCGTAATGGCAATTTTGTTTCGGCTTCGTTTTGACTCCTTCTTGTGAACTGTCTTTTCCATTATAAAATTTAGGTTCCCAATTTAATAAAATGCCTTTGGAATCACTCAATTTGGAGCTAAAACCTTACCAAACGAGTTGGTCAAAGTTTAGGTCAATCGACATTGGAAAACATCCACCGGAGGGGATTTAACTATCCCGGGCCTTCCCATAATTTTTAGGGTCTCTAAGAACCTTGAGCAACTCAAAATTTTCATTTAAAAAGCCTTCTTATATGTTTTTTCTTCAAAAGTTGCACTTATTTACGAAAATGCCGTTACGCTTCGTCAGTTTTTGTCATAATTTCATTTCTTCATTCTAACTTCGTTTTTTTTTTCTGTTTGAGCCTGGGATTCTTATTTTTAGGAGTCTAGAATGCTTTTTAAATTTTTTAGGACCTTAAATACATCATTTTAGGGGACTTCCTTTTGTATCTGGTAAATTTTGTTCATTGATGGAGAAACCGTAACTTACGTTTCTCACGTTTTCAAAAAATCGGATGTTAACTTAGTGCCAACCTAGAACAATTTATTATTATTATTATTATTATTTTGCCTTGCCTAACCTAGCCTGATTTAGGCAAACAAGACTAGGCACACTAGGCCTTCAGGTCCAATGTCCACCCCTAGTTGATGCTAAAAATAACTACAGACAAATAGAGAAAGTTTAGAGAGAGATAAATAGTATTGAATTGTTTAATGATAGTAGTATGATGATAGGATGAGAATAAGACTATAATATGAGCTATACAATGAGATATATAACTCATAGCTTGTTAAGATTATAAAAGTTTATATTACATGATTTTTTTTCTTAGGCTATTTGAGCCATATCTTATTATTTATCTGAAAATTTGTCCAAATCCATACACAAATTCAAATATTACACTCATATATCATAATTTTGATAGAAATCAAACTCAATAAATCTATTTTCTATTTTTATCTTTTCTTTAAATAAATCCTCATCAAAGTCAAATTTTGTGGTCACTTGCATAAAAGCCAAATACATAAAATTCAACTTTTAATAAACCTATGTTAGGTTGCATGTCTTGTATTAAAGCTAACAAGAAAACAAGATACTCATAAAGTGGATCCTCTAAAGTCTACTTCAGCCTTGTATGAAAGCTAACAAGAAAACAAGATACCCATAAACTTCAGAGGATCTGAGTTGTATGAAGTGGTTGAAGTAAACTTCAGAGGATCTGAGTCCCTACCCTTTACCACCACAACTCTATTATTCTTCTTTTACATGTTGCATAATTTATAAGCCATACCTCCTATAACACCATAAATTCTAGCTCATTTTTTTTTATCATTCATAGGATTTATATCATCATTCCTATGAGAGTATATAAAAGAGGGAGTGAAAATAATAGGCTTATTTGCATTACGTCATACTTCAAAATTTTGCAATCGGTGTCACATGGACCATGTGAGCTCATGCTATGCACTCTCATATTTAATTACATCATTACAACTCATTTGCATCACAAAAATATGCCTACAACCCATGGAACCGAATTGGAGTAGGGAATAAAGAGTTTCATTCTCGGCCATAATTGCTCCTCTTTCTAACCAAATATTGGAAAATTATAATTAAATCTGAAAAAAAATCAAAATCATGCAATCTTGGTCATTATGGAAAGCTTAGGATGTCTACTTCACACTAAAAATACACCCAGACCATAACATTCATCACAAAGGGCGTTTGACATCCAAAATGGTCCAAAGGTCAAACTGAATTCTGGAACTATCATATAATTCTGCAGAGAATTTTGAAAATGTCCAATTAATTCCACAAAAATCTAAACCATGCAAATGATACCAATCTAGAAAGATGTGGATGTTAATTAGAGAGGAAAAATATCTCCAGATTAGTTCACTAAGCCCAGACCTCAGAATTCGATAGAACAATACTTCTGGTTAGGCAAATTTACTGATACTAGGCAGAAACTTCGAAAATTCATATCTCCTTCTCTAGACCTCCAAGTTAGGTGCTTCCAGTTGGCATGTGATTGTCTAGTTTCTCTATATAAAATTTCATGGCAATTGGACATCATTTGAGCTTTGGGTGATAGAGTTTAATTTTAGACCAAATGAACAGTGCAGTAAACTAAAAATATAAATTTTGCCAAATTTGAAAAATCATAAAATATTCTATAGACCTCTAAAAATTATGATCTTTAGCTTTCCAAAAAGCTCTCAATGAGACCTAATTTCATGCCAAATATCATATCAAGACTAACTCATTTGGCTAAAAAGTGACTTAGGTTTCCATAATAGTCAATTTTGGCTCCATATAGAGTTCCAAAGTTACAAAATGGATTTCCCTTGGTCTTGGCACCTTTTGGGCAAGTCCAAAAGTACATTTAAGACTTGTGTGAGCTACCCAAATGGTCTCAAACCTCATGCATCTCATTTTGGCCTTCTCACCCACACTTATGCACATTTACATCAAACTTCCAAATTGCATAATTTGGCATTACATACTTAAATTGTATTCTAGAGCTCATACAACATATCCATAGTTATAAACATCACATAATTGCATATTTATACATATCTCAAGGTTCATAACACATTTAAAACATCATATACATCATGAACCATCATTATGGTTTCAAAATGGACAAAACAAGGTATAAACTTGTCAATCTCCCTTCTTCATTGTTGTTGGCTCCCATTGCCATAGCTACTTGGTCCACCTAGCATGTTAGATCATTGGAGAGGAGGGAGTGAGATTCAAAGAATCCTAATAGCTCATCTCCTATTCAATCATACATAATATATGTAAAGCAAGCCTTAAAAATGCATGCATGGACATAATACAATTCATGAGCATTCAAGAAGCAATCTTAGCATGTGAACAAGTCATATAAGACATTCAAGAGCTCACCAAGTGTTTGGATTAGCCTCACACTTTTCCTCATGGATTTTGGACTTGCCTCACCCATTCTTTGAGTACTTTGGACTCAACCATACTCTTGGGAGCCCACTTTTCTTTTGGGAGACTCTTTACTTTGTCTCAATCAAACTCAAAGGTTCTTGGCTCATCCTCACCAAAGGGAAGAGTTCTTGGTCTCTCCACACTCAAGTAAACTCATACAAATATCATGTAATCATTGGAAAACATAACATGGCATATAAAGACTTGCTAACATATTTTTCATAGCTTGAAAATAGACATACACACATTTCAAAGCAAGCTAAACACATATCCATGCATGAGAGAAGGTGGAGAGAACTACCTTGCTTGCATTTACACACTTTTTCCTTAAACCTTGAGTCCTCTCCCTTGACCTCACACACCCAAAAGGGTGGAGATAATTTCTCTTAGCCTAGACACATCATATGGAAGCTAATTACACTCTTGAAATAAGCTAAGACATTAAACTTATATTTAAGAACATACTTGGTTCCATAAGTCACATAATGGTTCCATAAATGGCCTATTGAAGCAAACATCATGATTTAAGTTCTTGGCTCCATTCTCTTCTCATTCTTAGGCCTCTTGACCTCATTTAAGGTCCTTGGAGCTATTACATATTCATTTACAAAAACCTAGACACAAGTTGCTTCATAAGGTCACATTGTGGAAGCCATTGCCTCATCTCCCAATCCATGGCTTCTAAATTTTTTCCAAGGGTTCCTCCCATCTTCTACTATCAAATGAAGTCCCAAACCAAGGCTAGAATAAATTAAAACACTTTTTAATCCCTCCATCTGTTGTAATGCTCGGTACGTTGTATAATCGCTGGAACAGGCCAGTTTCAAAAGCAAGTCCCTTGAGATGAGTGATTTAAGGCCAAATAAAATTTGAATGAAATTTTAAATAATAGAAAATGAGGATTTGAGCCTTGAGTTGCCCAAAAACTAGGGTCGGAGTGATTTGAAAAATTTGCCGAAAGGCTAGTGGCATTTTCATAAATAAGTATAATTTTAGAAAAACACCTAGGAGGGCTTTTAAATAGAAATTTTGAGTTGCCCAGGGTTCTCAGAGGCCCCAAAAACCATGGGACGCCCCGGCACTGGTAAAGCCCCTCCAGTGTACTCTTTCCGACGTCGGTTGACTTAAACTTTGATCGATTCGTTCGAGAAGGTTTTATCTCCAATTTGAGTGATTCCAAAGGCATTTTATTAAATTGAGAATCTTAATTTTATGATAGAAAGGATGGTTCTAAAAAAGGAGCTAAAACGAAGTCAAACCGGAAATGCCATTATGGAAGGGCAAAAATGGAAACAAAGTGCACAAAAGAAGCTTTCAAACTCCCTTTTTAAGCCACGTTCAGCTCCCCGCTCTCTAAACCGACTTTCTTCTGCCCAAAATTCAGAAATGGAGCTGCTGTCTTAGGCGTACAAAGGGAGGAAATTTTGGATGAAGAAAAGCCAAACAAAGGGTGAGAAAGTGTAAGGTTTTCATGTTATTTCCTCTTGAAACTTCATCCTCCCCTTCTTGCTTCATCTTTCCATGGTTTTAATGTATTTTTTGGTGCTAATTTGGGTCCAGATCAGAGGAGCGAAATTCGAAATTTAAGGAGGAGAAAGAAGGAAAAGGAAGGGCTCTTGAAGAAAGCTTGATTACAAGGTAGTTTCTCTCCCTTTGTTACTTCTTTTTCTCCTTCTCCTCTTCCATGGTAGGATGTCTCAACCAGAACCATGAAGAGGGAAGAGTTTCTATTTTATAATCCAAAAGAATCCATCAAACTAAGGCATGGGAAGATGGATTGTACCAAAAAAATGCATGAAAAACTAGTAAAACTCAAGTTGGAAAAGTGTAGGGTGCTTGAACATAAGTTAAAATCTGGGTTAATTCAAGACTTCCCCATCATATGTGAGTGTTTGTTTGAGTTTCTCAGACTCCTAGGGAGCCTCCCAAGTGCCCTATCCATTAATAAAAAATCCCAAACTCCATGGGTTTTTAATGGAAGCATAACTAGGTCAAGACCCTTAGAGATAGCTAGGGAGTATTTTAAATGGTTCTAAGCTTGATTTGGGACTTTATATGATAAATGAAGATAGGAGAAACCCTTGAAAAAAATTTAGAAGCCTTAGGTTGGGAGATGAGGCAATGGCTTCCATAATGTAACCTTATGAAGCAACATGGACCTAGGTTTGTGAAAGTGAGTGTGCGATGGCTTCAAGGACATTAAATGAGGTCAAGAGGTCTAAATATGGCAAGAGAATGGAACCAATAATGTTAATTATGGTAGTTGCTTCATTAGGTCCTTAATGGAACCATATTGTGACAAATAGACCAAAGTGTAGTCTTAAGAGTGAGTTGGATGTCATAATTTGTTCCAAGAGTATAATTTAGTGTTGTTTATTGTGAATAGGCCAAAGAAATCCAACCCCACCTTCTTGTGTTTATGGAACCGAAAAGGAGAAGAAACAAGCAAAGTAAAGCTTGAATTTGCACCAAGGTAGCTCTCCACCTTTTCTTATTGCATTTTCTTATTGCATATGGTGTCATTGTGTGCTTGTGTGTATGTTTATATATTTGAGACATGCCACTTGATGCTATGTTGCTATTTTGGTACCAATATGCTTTCTTGAATGTCTTTGAATGATGGAAATTGCTCATAAGGGTGAGGTAGTGCCAAAAGTCCCTTAATGTGGGTGAGGAGATGCCAAAAGTCTCATGGCATGCGTGAGACAAGGCCAAAAGTCCTTTGGGTGGGTGAGGCTAAGTCAAAAGTCCCAAGAACCAAGAGTGAGGCAATCCAAAAGTCCTAGAAATGGGGTGAGGCCAACCCAAAAGTCCCTAGAGCTCATTCCTATTCTTGACATGTGTTTGTGACATAAAAATGTGGAAATTGAATGCTTCATCGATTGAGTAGTTGCATACTTGTACCTTTGACATGTTATATGCCTTGAAAATGTGATTGAATAGGTGTATGAGCTATTGAGATTCAATTAATCTCACCCCCTCCTTTCTCTCATCTCATATGATTTAGGTGGAGTTCAAGATCCAAAGGATGGAAGCCAATGAGCCTAAATCTCCATCTCTTGGCAAACCTTTCTATTTTGATATACTATAATGACTAGAATGTAAAAGTAGATATGTAAATGTTATTTTTGAGCCATGACACTTTGAACAAGTGTAAAACTATGTAAAGTTAGTGTATGTATCAAGAATAGAGTCTAATGAGTAGAATTATGTATTTTGACCACTTGGGAGCCCATTTGTGTATGTATGTTTATGGAAGTGGCATAGTGAATTTGAGTTGCATGAGAGTTTAGACCTTATGAGGGACTTATTTATGCTATATTTATGCTTTCTAAGTTGCTCAAATGTATGTGGAACCATGGATGGCTCATTTGAACCAAAGTTGCCTCTTGTTGGGACCAAAATTGCCATAAGCTTGAGCTATGGCAAAATCTGATCAAATGACCTCTTCTTGACTTGGAATTTTGCATGCAAGTAGATCTTGTCTAGAGCTTTTTGGGAAGACAAAGATCAGGTCATTTGGAGGTCCGTGGAATTTTCTATGATTTTTCAAAGTTGGTATCAGAATTTCGGATTTGCACTGGTATTGTTCATTTGGTAAGTTTTGAAATTGTGTCATCCGAGGGGCAAACGTGGTTCAATGGATACGAAATTTTATAGTTAGAAACTAGGCATTCACAATGACTTGTAGCAATTGGAAGAATCTCATTTGGAGTTCTGAGCTGAGAGATATGAATTTTTGAATTTCTAGGACAGTATCAGTTGCTCAGCATGACCTGAGTCACTATTCCATTGAATTTGGGTACCTAAGCGTGCTTTCTATGGTCTGAGTCTATTTTTACCATAACTTTAACATTCATAGATTTCCAAATTGATATTATTTGCATGGATTGGATTTTTGTGGAATTAATTGAACATTTTCGAAGTTCATAGCAGACACTTGCATCAGTACCAGTAGCTGTCCGAACCTTAACCCCTTGTCGCGTGTCAAACGTTTTCTGGGTTATGTTTCATGGCCTGGTCATATTTTTATAATAAATTAGACATGTTTATATTTCTATAATGGCCAAGAATGAATGATTTCAATTTTTCTAGAATTAGTTACAAATTTTGAAAGTTCCTATCGGTAAACTGAACTAGTGGCCCAGATAGCAGCAACCCCAGTGGCTTTTCGGATGTCAAATGTTCTCTCCTTAATGATTCATGAGCTGAAACTATTTTTATAATGGGATAGACATCCAGAGCTTTATGGAATAGTAAATTTTGTTGGATTTTAAATTTTGTGAATTTAGTTATGAATTTCCGAAGTTGTGACAAAAAAATTGAAATTTTGGCCGAAAATAAGAATGTGAATTTGATGGTCCCCTTTGAGTTTCACGAGTTATGGGCCAACTTTGGTTATGAAAATGAGTTGTATGTATGCAATTAAATATGAGAACATGTTGTATAAGCTCATATGATCCGTGTGACACTGAATGAAATTTTTATACACGACGTAACGTGAAATAAGGCATTATTTTAATGTCATTTTCCATTCCCTTTTGTTCAATTGATCATGTGAGACTTAGAAATGATCGGAAGCATGCTAGAAATATATGGTGTTACATCTGTCCTAGGCCGACATTATGGAAGCATTTGGGGTTCAAGGGGTTTTCAATTTTTCCTTGATGGGAGAGCCACTTGGAGGCTTCTTAGGGGTCTTAGGAACTCAAACAAACACTCATATATGCTAGGGAATGCATGAATCAAATTAGTTTTTACAATCCCTTCAAATGCACTACACTTTTTCTACTTAGAGTTCATTAGTTTTTCTTGCAATTTCTTTGCTTTCTTGGATGGGAGGTGCATGTAGGAAGCTCTTTAGGGGTCTTAGGAGCATGTTTAAATATTCAATTAAGCCTAAGAACAATCATATAAAATCAGATTTGCAAGGGAGCATTTGGATCCTTAATGGTTCCATCTTGTTTCCTAATGCTCCTTTCTTGATTCTATTAGTTCCTTCTTAATCTTTACCTTCTAAAACCTCTAATCCCTTCATGAATTGGACAGAACATAGCCCTTAAAGAATAGGCCCTTGACTGGACAAAATTGACAAGGGTGAGGGGGAGGAAGAGGCTACCAAAGGATGGAGAATTTACCTTATTTTCTTAGTTCCTTTAGCTTGTTCTTGCTTTCCTTGGCCTCCTTATTTGAATTTTGAAATTTCCCCTTTGTTCTCCCTTCAAAACAGCCCTCAAAACTTCAGAAAAATCATGGAGAAGAAGAGGAAAAAAGAGGAGAAGAGATTGGTGGAGAGAAAGCATGAAAAACAAGCAAATTTTCATACCTAAAGACTTGAATTTTTCCTCCTTCTTCTCTTCCCTTGGTGCACCACTCTCCTTAGCTTTCTTCTCTGGTTTGAATGTTGCAGAAGTTGGTTAAGAAGGGCCAAGGATAGGACGCCACATATGAAGGGGAATTAAGGGAAAATTGTTCCAAAAAAATGACGATTTCATTCCTTGCGCGTGGCATTTCCTTTTAAGGCTTGTTTTAGCTCCTTTTTTAATTTTTTTATTATAAAATTTAGATCCTCAATCTTATTAAATGCTTTTGGAATCACTTAATTTAGAGTTAAAACCTTCCCAAACGATCCAATCAAAGTTCGGGCTCACCACCGTTGGAAAATGTATACTAGAGGGATTTTAACTGTCCCAGGGCTTCTAATAGTTTTTAAGGCCTCTGAGAACCCTGAAGAACTCAAAACTTTCATTTAAAAAGCCCTCCTGTGAGTTTTTCAAAAAGTACCCATATTTACGAAAATGCCACTACCCTTTTGACAAATTTATCAAATCACTTTGACCTTGATTTCCGGGCAACTCAAAGCTCAAATCATCATTTTTCATTATTTATAATTTTATCATAATTTTATTTGGCCCCAATTCCTTCTATTTCAAGGATTTTCTTTTGTATTTGGCCCATTTTTGACATTTATGAAGAAATCGAACAACGCGTTTCTCACGTTTACGGAAGGACTGAATATTACACCTCCATAGTTACTTGTGTCCTTTCTAACCCTTTCATTCCATTCCTCATTTATGGCTGCAATTCATTCAACTTTCAATGCTCTATTCATGTGGGGAAAAAAATTTAAGTATAATTTTTATATTTTCATTATCAAATTTTATAAATAAAAATAAAATAAAATAAAATAAAATTTTTTAGAACTGAATTTTGTATGATTATGTTTTATTTAACAAAATTTATTTATATTACTTTTATTGACAAATTTAGGAATAAAAAAAATAAAGAATTTGCATTTAATTTTAATTTGATAATGAATTAAAGATTTTATTTTCATATTAATATTTCTATTAATATAAATATAAATATATGAAAATAATGAAAATTTATTGAGAATCCTCAGCTAATATGAAAATTCGTATTAATTAATATTTTATAAATTTTTACTAATTTTATAAAATATATGAAAATATTAATTAATTAATGAAAATTCATATTAATGAAAATTTATAAGTATAGGTTTTTAAATTGTAGTGAAGGTTTTTAATTAATCAATGAAAATTCATATTAATGAAAACATAGTGCTTGTCCATAAGTACAAGTTTTTTAAAATTTAGTGGTTATATATTCCATTAGTTCGATTGTACAAATACTTTTTTTATGTGATTTTAATAAGAAAAATAAAGAAGAGACAAGATGAATTACATTTGTTTATGTACTTATAAATTTTTTAAAATCAATTACATTTTATAAATTTTATAATGCTCGTTTTTCAACTTTGATATGTGAAAAATGTGGTGAGAAACTAAAAAAACTCTAATGCCATTTAAGCACACTTTTGTATTTGGGGATTTTACAACTAAAAAAGTTTAATACTACTTCATATTAAACTAAAATATTTTGGTAGAGAGATCACTTGGAAGAATTTGGAAATTGGGGCCTATAAATGGTCTTCAAGGACTAATGTCTATTTGCAATTCCATTTTGACCCTTGTTTATGGTCTAATGCATTGTAATTTGGTATGTAATTATAGCTTTTAGTTTGAGTCTTTCATTTTAGGTTCTAACTCCCTTGCATTAGAGAGATTAGAAAGCACAAAATATGCCTAGTTGTTGACAACAATGATATCATATGGTCGAAACTTGATATAAAATTATTTATATCTCTATATAGGATCTAGAAGCTTAAAATGAAAGAACTACAAAGGAGAGAAAAGACTCTAGGGTCTGAGAAAAGATAGTTCATATGGCTTTTATGACCAAATAAATACATGACTTAATAGTAGGTAATCTTATCACTTTTCATGCCTAACTTTGTTGATTAATCATATCTTGCACCATTAAGATTCCTTGACAACTAGTGATAACTTTCAACAAATATCATTTCCCCATCTCCCACTAACCATTGTAGACATGGGAAAATAAATTTCATTGTTTTTAATTCCTCTAAAAAAGACATATGAAGAATGTATTTTGACATTTCATTTTTAATTTCCAATATTTACTTTGAATTACCTTTTAGGAAGACAATTTGATAATTGTAAATATACCAATATTACTTTATCAAAAGAGTTTATTTATGCCGCTAGAAAGATAAAAGCCCCAAATCACCTTCTTGTTTACCATTGTGAAGTAAGCTTTAGGATTTGAAATGAATCTTCTCGGCACTTCTACTATAGTTGTGCATTTTTTAGTTAAAAAGTTTAAAGCAAGATGTGTTATTGTGAAACATGAGGCAAGAATCAAATTAAGATTGTTTAAAGAGGGATACTTTTCATCTAATCAATTTTTTGAGTAAAATTATGCTCCTCTCATAAGATATTTTTAAATTATATGCTTATTTTTTATTTTGAAAAATTAAAATATGCCTTATACTAATATCTCTAGTAGCAAAAATATAAACTACAGTTACATATATTTTGACCAAAATACCCTTATGTAGATTGTTTATATAAAAGAACAAATATTAAATATATATGAATAATATAGAATTATTGTAACACCACAATATATTAACCTCAACTAATCTCCAAAGAAAAAGGGTAAAACCATGGCATTATGTCGGGGTTCAAACGGTCATACTTTGCCCCGTGAGTCCCTTGAACCCATCAATCATATTTTCTACTCAAAATTCATTCATACAAATCATACATAGTATAAAAAAATCCATCAACCATGGATATGAGGCCAAAAACTAGAAAAATACAATTTCTCTCATAGGTCAAATAGTAAAATTTTTGGCTCTAACTTTGAAAAATCATAACTAATTCTAGAAAAATGAGAATCAAGCAAACCATAGTTTTCTAGAAAGCTATGACTATTAAATGTACATTAAAAATAATTTCAAGTCATTAATATAGCATTTGGACCATATTTGACGTTGAAAAAGACACAAAGGTCTGATTGGCTACTGGTACTTATACAGGTTCCTGATATGAAATTAAAAAATATCCAATTAATTTCACAAAAATCCAATCCATACAAATGATGCAATTTGGAAAGCTATGAATGCTAGATAGAGGAAAAAAATCATTCCAGATTGTTCCAGATTTGCTTACACCACAAAAACCTATCAAACAGTGACACAGGTCTGACTAGACACCTAGTACTGCGTAGCAACTTTAAAAATTCATATCTCCCTTTATAGACATCCAAATTAGGTGATTCTAATTGGCACAAGTTATTGGGAGGATCTAGTTTCTTTCTATAAAATTTTATGGTAAATGGACATCATTTGCTTCATGTTTGTCATAGATCAAATTTTAGACCAATTGCATAGTACACTAACCAAAACCAAAATATTCTCCAACTTCAAAAATTTGTCAAATATTCCATAGAACTTCAAATATTATGCACTTTAGCTTCCTAAAAATCTCTTAACAAGATTAAGATGCATGCAAAATTTCAGATCAAGGAGAGCTCATTTGGACAAAAAGTGACATAGTCTACTAATTTGGTCACTTTTACTTCTCATAATGTAACTCTTTGATCCAAATAGCCCTTTTTTGTGTTTGGAACCTCTTAGGAAACTTTAAAAGCATTAATAAATCACATATAAATTGCCCAAGTAGTCCAAATCATCATGTATCTCAAACTCATCATGCTACATACAATAAGACACATATAAGAATGGGCTACCAAGTATCCAAGACTTACATTCTTATTGCTTTGGTTCCACAAATGGTTCATACATCACATATGCATGCCTTTACACTTGTTCATATGTTTTCATGTCAAAAATAATATATACATATACATTTTGGTACTTTTTTACATCAAAAGAACCAAAATAAGCTATACAAGTAACTAAGTATGCTTAACTAGGGTCCTTGACTTGCACCTTGGTCTCCTTGAGCTCCACCTAACATGTTAAGATGGGAGAGGGAAGGGGGTGAGATTCATAGAATCTTAATAGCTTAAGCACTCATTCAAGGAAGCAATCAAGGCATATTCATATGTCAAAGCATGCAAGTAAGCATCCAACCATTAAAAATCATACAACACATGATTTACATGCCATGAAAATCATATCAATGCCAAGAATAAGCTCTAGAGAATTTTGGTCTAGCCTCATCCTATTTTGAGAACTTTTAGATTGGCCTCACCTTTGGTCTAGAGACTTTTGACCTAATCTCATTCATCTATCAGACTTTTGGCCTTATCTCACCCATTCTTAGGGACTTTTGGTTTCACCTCACCCATCACAAGGGACTTTTGGCATCACCTTACCCTTTAAGAGTAATTTTCACAATCCAAAATATAAGCATATTAGTACCAATGTATCAAGGCAATAACAAATGGCATGTCTCAACATACTAATGCATATAGAAGCCTACAATGACCATCATACATCCAAGAATGCAACAAGAAAGAGTGAAGAGCTACCTTACAAGCCAACACAAGCCTTCCCTTTTGATTTTTCTTTTCCCTTCTCAGTTTCACAACCACAACTAGATGGAGCTTGGGTTCCTTAGCTTAAACACAACAAATAACATGCAATTACTTTCTTGGAACTCAAACAAGTACTCACAAAGGCTAGGGGATTCTTACAGTAAAACAAACTTTACAAAGTGTTTAAGAATCCCTAGTTTCTCCCTCTTGAATTTCATAAGCTCTTATTCTAATTCTTTTGCATTTTCTAGCTTTCCACACTCTAATTCAAGGGTTTCATACTTGTTCTGGGTCAGAACAAAGTCATATTACTTAGCAACCCATGGAAAGGGAGCTTAGAAGGAGAAGAATAAAGTTTCAAGAAGAAGAGCATGAAAATTTTTAAGGATTCTTACCTTTCTTCCTTAATTTTCTCCCTTCTTCTTAGCTTTTCTTAGTCTCTCTCTCTCTCTCTCTAGCCCTCTCCTCTATTTTGGACGAAGCATAAGTCAGTTAGAGGGGAAGAGAAGCTTCTGGGGTCTTTAAGAAGCAAAAATACACTTTTTCACACTTTTTTTCCAGAACAAACCTTGCTATAATGAAAAATAATTCTCGTTATGGTAAGCACGTATCAGTCCTAGTCCCCCATTCTCGTTACGACACACTAGTACGAGAAACCCCCTGGTTTTTGTATGGGACGCCTAAACTTAGTATAGCGAACTAGTACATTCGCTATAGCCCGCTGTAGTGAACTAGTATACTCGCTATAGCCAACAAGGGTCCTGGTTATAGCCAACAGACTTAGAAAATTTTTAAAAATCTTGAATGTTACAATTATCATTTTTCTAAATTTAAAATAAAATAAATTTATAGTTTTCAATGTTAACTATGCATATTATATTTTTAAAACTACAAAAAAAATAAATACATGAAAGAATAAATGAATAATTCATTCCTTCATATTATCAATCATACTATATAAAATATTAGTTTATAAATACGAATATAATTGTCAAACTAATGAAACAAAATAAATGAGAAGCAACTACAAAGACACATTGATTAAGAGGGAAAATTTTAAAAGAGATTAATACAAAAACATAAATAAGAAATTGAAATAAATTAAAAACATAATCACATGAATAAGAAATAAAACAAACTAAAGATTATTAAATTAAATAATAAAATATTATTTAAAATAAATAAAGTTTAATTACTAGAAAAATATAATTACTTTGAGCATCAAAGTTGTAAAAGATGTGGGCAAATGTCATTGTTCCTTCTACTTACTCTCCCGTATTCTTTTTTGCCTTTCTTTCTCTTTTCTAACTCTTATTACTTTTGACATAATTGAGGAGGGAATATCAATAAATTTATTAAAAAATAATAATTATAAATGAGAAAAACTTTAAATTAGAATTAAAATATTAAACATAAATATTCATTATAATAGGTATAAAATATGAAAAGAAATAACATATTTTTAGAGGTTTTTAGTCTAGCACTTATTATGTTCTCTACATGAAATTTCTTAGAGAAGTTTAATTCAACAAAAAAAAAAATCACATCACTAATTATATTGGTTTATAAAGAATTGCAATTTTATGCATATTTCAACGTTTATAATATATAATAGGATATTATTTTAACTCCTAATTGTAAAATAAAAAACTAATATAACTTTTTTATAAATTTTTTTATTATTTGCAAAATAAAAATAAAAGCAATTACTAAAGCAAATCTAGTGGTAAAGTAGGAATTTGAGAGGAAATGATGAAAAAAAGAAAAATAAAATTATTCATAATTGAACTTATAAAGAAACTACTAAAAATCAAAACCAACTAGAATAAAAATCTAAAGCCATACCCTAATTATGTCAAGATAAAAATAAATTTTTATCTTGACTATTTATATTATTAGGGCCTTTATAAAGTTCATATTTTTATTGCTAATTATATATATACACACAAACATATATATTAAAGAAGAGGAAGAACCACAACCAAGAAAGAAAATTTGTATTCATAAAAATGAAATGTCTAGAAGTGATTGGAACCAATTAGGATTGTAAATAGAACATAATTAAAGTGATCATAATTAGTTATATAAAACAAACTAAAACTAATTGCAACAAGAAATATAACTTATACAATATAAACTAGGTTAATAGCAGTTTCAAAAATTGCAATAGTTGAGTCATAAAAGAGTACATTAGTATTGCTAATAACCTAATCCTACACAATAAGCCAAAGAATTATGTAGCAGTGTATATAAGGGCAAAAAGAGTAGCTAAACCTTGATCCACTATTATTGAAGTTTATCATAGGCCATCAAAACCCTTTTTATCAAACAGGGTAAGTTCCTTTTCCCCTTGCCAAAACCTCACCATCTGAATCAATGATCCCTCCCTTCTTTTGCTCTTGAACATGTGGTCCCTGGTTCTAAGAATAAAGCTTCTACTTGCATTTTGTTGGTATTAAGTTTTTCTTGAACAAATTAAGCGATTAAAGAAACACCATTAATTTGAAAGCTCATAGTAGCAAGTAACATCAAGTTTTCATAGAAACGAGGACTCAACGTTTCAGATTTTTTTAAGCCTTAACTATAGCGAGGATGCCTATTGGCATAGCGAGAAGGCCTATTGGCTATAGCAAGGATGCCAGTTTGCTATAGCAAGGATGCCAGTTCATTACAACAAGTTCGTAGCCATACAAATCTAGGAAAATTCTAGTAATAGCGCAAGTTATAGTGAGAATAGCTAGGAAGCTCTCACAATAGTGAGAGGTGTCCCTCGCTATGCAAAACCTAATTAAAAAAAACACTAGAGGGATTTTAAATGAAAATTTTAAGTTACTTAGGGTTCTCAGGGGCCTTAAATACCATCCCTGGGATAGTTTAAACCCCTCCGGTGTGCATTTTCTAGCGTTGATGAACTTGAACTCTGACCCTTTCATTCTAGAAGGTTTTAATTCAAATTGAATGCTTCCAAAGGTGTTTTACAAGTTAGAGGGCCTAAAATTTATGATAGAAAAGATGGTTCTCGAAAAGGAGCTAACATGAAGTGGAAACAGAAAAGGCCAAGTATATGAGACATAAACAAAATTTTTAAGGAACAATTCTAATTTCCTTCCTTTATAAACTCACGCTCCACCCCTCTCCCCCATTAAACAACATTCCATCTGCCTAAAAACAAAGAAAGAGACCAAGGGAGAGAGGCACACCAAAGGAGGAGAAGAAGAAGAAGTAAACTAAGGCAAAAGGTTGGAATCATGAAACTTTCAAGCTTCTTCCTTCTTTAAAATTGTTCTCCTCCTTCTCACCTTTCTTTCTATGATTTTTGTGATGATATGGTGATGTTTTGGGGTCTGGTACAGGGGTACAGAGGAGGGAGAGTGAAATTTGAAGGAAAGGAATTTACTAGTTGAAAGAACACTTGAGAAAAGCTAAGAACTAAGGTAAATTTGTTATCTTCCACGCTTGCTTCTTCTTGTTTCCTTTTGGATGAGTTTTGGACCCTTCTAAGACAACCAAGGGGGAATTAGTTTTGAACCAAACTAATAGTGAAACTTAGGATTTAAAGTATGGGAAACAAAAATATGCAAAGAAATCCAAGAAAGAACATTAATTTGTAAGATGTATAGTCTAGGGTTTCATTTGTACCATGGTTTGTAGGAAGCTTTCTAGCTATATTTTAAGGTGTCTAAGAGTTTGTATAAGTCCCTAAGACATTAAGGAAGTCTCCCACATGTATCTCCCATCAAAGAAAACAAAACAACTCCCATTAGTGCCAAAGGAAGCATAGTCTCAATCCAAGCTAGATGCAACACCGAAGGAGAGTTTTAATTTTTCTAAACCTAGATTAGGATCATATATGATTGGAGAAGATGAGAGGAAGCCTTGGGAACAAATTAGGAAGGCTAGAAGGTGAGATAAAGGTATAGGCTCCATAATGTAGCATAATGAAGCAACTCCTAGCTAGACTCCTCAAAGTGAATATGTGATGGCTCTAAGGAATCCAAATGGAGTCAAGAGACCTAGAATGAATTCCAATATTTGCTTCATTATATCTTATAGAAAAGCATTATGGAGACAAGTGAGAAAGTGAGTATGCATAGGAGTATAAGACTAGAACTCATTCCAATGATATAAGCATGTCTCATTTGATGTGTTTAGGCCAACAGAATCTAGTGTCTTTAAGTTTCTTGCTTGGGCCAAGAAGAGGGAGGAAGAATCCAAGAGAAAAGTATGCATTGTGCCTTCAAGGTAGCTCTCTATCTTTTTTCTCATACATGTGTGGGTGTTTTTTTGTCTTTGAATATGTGTGTATATGTTTAAGATATGAACAATGTTTCTAGTATATATGTATATGCCATGGTACCATGATACTTGTTTATGTGTTAAAAAATGCTTTTTGAACATGTTTTGGCTTGTATAAGCTTAGTGAAGCCAAAAGTCCCTAAGAATGGATAAAACAAAGCCAAAAGTCTCTAGAATGGGTGAGGCTTAGTCAAAAGTCCCTTGTAAATGGGTGAGACAAGTCCAAAAGTCCCAAAGGAAATGGGTGAGACTAAACCGTTGTCTTAGCAAGCCTATATATGTTACATGTGGCTTCTTGAATGGAAGAAATGATCTATTTATATTCATAAATTTTAAAATAGCCATGCATGCATTTTTAGACTTGAAATTACATCTATTATATATGTTTAAAAGAGAAAAGGGCTATTGGGAGTCTTAGAATCTCACTCTTCTCTTCCTATTACCTAAACATGCCTAGGTGAATCAAGGGAGCCAAGAGATGGAAGTCACCAAGCTTGAAGGCTAAAAGATTGACAAAAGAATTGCTAAATGCTTGTATTGTAACCATTTTGTTATCAAATGATGTAATCTTATGATGTATGTGATGCATAACCATTTGAACATATGTATATACATGGATATGCGAAGTATGTATAAGAAGCAGAAGCATATGAATGATATGGGATGTTTTTAACATTGAAATGCAAAGATATGCATGTAGATTTCTTGTATGTGGGCAAGTGGGAGAGTGAATTTGTGATGTACGAGTATTTAGACCCTTTGAGCATTTTTAGAGGGTTGTTTTTATGCTTTCCCATATGCTCAAGTAGTTATGTTGATATTAAAAGAGTATTTGGTACCCAATTGAAACAAATAAAGGTTTAAAAGTACCATTTTGCAACCTTATGTCACAAAGTGACCAAATGAGTGATTTTGAGGCTAAGATTGTTCACCTTTAATGCCTCAACAAATTACATGAGATTACATCATGACAACCGTCATGATGAAGGTGTGTTGTCGCATTCATCATATGGGAATGCTTAGAAGCATTTTCATGAAAGCCCATGAGGACAAGATGGAGGCTTTCATGAAATAGATTATGTATTATATGAGTATAGGCATTAAGAGAGGTGGCACTTCTTAACCTTAACCCACTCATGATAATGGTGATAATGATGATGATGCTAGGGATGAGAATGATGAAGCTAGGGATGAGAATGATGAAGAGTGATTTTAGGACTATTATTTATGTAAGATTATTATGGACTTATGAAATGTAGTTATATGATTTTAAGCACATATTTATCTTAGTTTTAATGTATTTTGTGATATTTTAAACACATTTATTAAATTATGGCTTCATTATTATTATAGTTTTAACATATGATTTGCAGCCTTAATGTATTGTGATATTTGTTATTGGTTGGCTGAATTTAGGAATTGAGCTTCTTGATTGTTTAAATAAGTCTCACTTATTTAAATAGGAGCTAATGTACAAATGCTATGCTTACAAAAAAAATTGCAATTTTCTCACAATGTTTTTATGAGAAAGCTAGAAATATGAAATTTTCATAACTTTCTCATGGTAAATAACCACGAGAACTTTATACTTTCTCATGGCATTCTTTGAACATAAATGGCTATAAATGGTACAAAAACTAAGAGACCATTATAAGCCATTAAATTCACATCATAGGGAGACCACTAATAAAAGAATTTGTAGAACAAATTTCATTCAAAAAAAAGAGCAAGAGAGACTCTATTGGAGAGAAATTATAACTTTAAGTTTTAGTCTTTAGCATGATTAAATAGCCACTTTATAAAGGTTTTCATTCTTCACATAATAAACCATTGGCTACAAAACTTGTATGAATAGAAAGCCTATGCCTAATATTCTTTAATCAGAATTAAAATAAGGAAAGTATGAACAAGTGAAAATGGCTCATTTGAAATGGCATTTTTATAACTTTAGAGGAAAATTGTTGCCATAAAAAATAGAGGGACATAATAGTGGTGTCATTGTTGCCATTGCCACCCTGTAAGATGGTTCATGTGCCACTATATAAGATGCATGAAAGCTATCCCTTTCTTTATTTTCTTTAAAATATTTAACTAAAGAGAGATTAAGCACATGAAGGGCATGTGCTACCTCCAATGAAGTTGATATGTGGCTCTAAAAGTTCTTTATTTCAAGATCTTCCTTTTGATATTTAATTTAGATATATTTGAAGCACTATTGGGTATTTTTCTAGTTTTTGGGCATTTAATTGTCATTTTTATGCCTTAAGAATTCATTAAAAAATTACTATTATTAACTAATAAAAACTTTTCTTATTTTATTTGGTTAATATGAACCAAGAGACATATATGAGCTATAAATTGGACTTAAAGACTTTTATAATTATAATATGGATCATGACAATAGTGTCCAAAATCATATCAATATAATGAGAGATCATTGGTTTGATGTAAAGAGACATTTCATCCTAAATTATAAGAGAATCCCCTACTCTAAATTGGCCATAGGATTCATTTCCAAATGACAATTTTTGGACTCTAGTGAAAGCAGAACTAAGAGAAAAGTATAAGCCTGATAATGAACTAGGTTAGAAAAGCTTGAATTTTTATCAATGTGCTATTGAGATAGAACTTGCAAAAGAACATTGTCATGTTACTAATGTTAAGCAATTGGTTTTGCTGTCATAATTTCCAGATGTGAGAAGTACACAAAAGTTTAAGTATAGTGCATATGAGAAAAGGATTCATTTAAGGGAAGTGATTAAACAAGCTAAATCAAAATTTGAATTATTAAATAATCCTATCAATAATTACAAGGACTCAATTGACTATAAGACAGATGAGATACCTTTTGATAAGATGAAACACCTTTATTTTTTTTCTTTAATTTATTTAAATTAATGATAGTGTGAGAACACTTTATGTTGATGTAATCATGAATAAATTTGATAGGAAAATAATGACATTTTCTAGAATACATGTGATGGAAGTGAGATAAATGTTAACTTTTGATCATAAAGCTCATAGTGTCATTATTGGCCCAATTAAAGCTTATTACATATAAATAGTATTATGTACATGTTTTAATCCTATGATATGTCTATGTAGATAACTGAATTAGTGATATGGTCATTAAGAATATAATAGCTAACCTTAACAAGGGTGAGAAGCTAAACAGTGACAATTGAGAAATTTGGCATTGTAAAGTTTCTTACATCCTTAAAGAGCAATATGCCAAGGATCTAATAAATAATGTTATGCTAGAGTTTGATAATGGGAATTGTAACACTCGGTTCTTCTAAAACGGCTTGAAACTAAGGATATTACAAAATGAAGTCCTCTAAATTAAATGATCTGAGGCCAAAGAAAATTAGAGTAATAAACTAGACCTCTAAAAATGAAAACATGAAGCTTAAGATACTCGAAAATCCAAGCCAAAATAGTTAAGAAAAATTGGAAAAGAAGGCAGTGACATTTTCATTGTTTTGGGTAAATTTTTAAAAACTCAAAGGGGGAATCTTTAAATGATAAAAATTGAGTTTCCTAGGGTTTTCAAAAGCTCTAAAAATCATAAGAACCCCTTAAATAGTTAAATCCCTCTAGTGAGTGATTTTAGCTGTTGGTTGACCAAAATTTTGATCAAACTATTTAGAATTGTTTTAAATCCAATTTGTGTGAAACCAAAGATATTTTATGAATTAGAGAACCTAAATTTCATGATAAAAAAGACGATTCTAAAAAGGGAACTAAGACCAGCCTAAATGGAAAAAACTAAGAAGAGGGACTAAATTATAATTTTGAAAAGTTATATAAATGGGCTCTTGAGCTTCTTAAACATATCCCACTCTTGCTCCTCCTCATAATCGATGTTTTATTGGTCTAAAATGGAACACAAGTTTGCTCCAAGAAATTACAAGAGGGAGGGAAGAAGAAGGAGAGAAAGCAAATGAAATGGGTAAGAAACTCATGGAATTTCACGCTTTCTCCTTCACCAACCTTGTTCTCCTCTTTCTCCTCTTTTCTCCTATGGTTTTGATGATTAAATTAGGCTTGATTTATGGCTAGTTCAACTAAAGGAAGAGAGGAATTGAAGGAGAGACTAGAAGCCTAAGAAAGCTCCTTTGAAAAGCTTCCAAATATGGTAAATTCACATGGTCTTTCTTGCTCCATCTTGCTTCTTCTTCTCTTATGTAATTTTGCTAGACATAGGCCCACTAAAGAGGGAATGAATTCAGGTTATAGCAAGGTAGGAATGAGGATTTTAAGGCATGAGAAGTAGGAATAAGCAATTGGAACTAAAAGAGAAGCCTTAGAATTCAAGTTTTTTCTACCTAGGGATTTTGATGCACCTAGCAAATTTTGAAACTTTCTAAGGGACGAGCCTACATCGGATAGACTTGAGGTTAGTTCTAGGCATATAAGCGGGAACACTGCACACCTCAACGACTAACTTTTAGGGAGAGGCCCTGTGAAAAGTGGTATCAGAGCGAGCCCCACAGTCACTATCAAGATGGATGGCATCCGACCCCACAGTGGATGGAATGGTGGGCCATTCATGACGAGGATGTCACGGATTGGGTGGGTGAGTATGTCACGAGCCCACATCAGATAGACTTAGGGTTGGTTCTGGGTATATAAGCGGGTGTGCTGCACATCTCAACAGCTAGCTTTTGGGGAGGGTGTAATGGCCCTGTGACAAAGAGTATGTAAGAGTTCATAGGAGGTCTAAAAAGCTCCACAAGTGCCAGTTCCCTAAGAAAAACCAAGCAAACTTCATTGGATCTTGAATTTTGCTATGTCTCGACCAAGAAGAGAATAGTACATCTAGAGAGAATTTTCTTTGATTCTAAGGATAACAATGGCCTAGATATGAATTATAGACACTAATGGGACTATTAAATTGAATTTAAAAAGCATGTTTTGAAAGTTGAAAGTATTAGGTTTCATTATGCATAAAGAAGCAACTTAGGTTTAGGCTCCTTGAATTGAGTTGGAAATGACTTTAATGAGTTTAAAT
This sequence comes from Erythrophleum ivorense, assembly GCA_026724425.1. Taxonomy (NCBI): domain Eukaryota; kingdom Viridiplantae; phylum Streptophyta; class Magnoliopsida; order Fabales; family Fabaceae; genus Erythrophleum; species Erythrophleum ivorense. The sequence goes on along the minus strand of JAIUCV010000611.1, from coordinate 15,779 downwards.
GGAGTCATATGACTTAGATTGAATAAGGAATGAAAGTCAAGGTCATGAATTCTAGAGGTTGCTTTTTTATGCCCTTACATGGAACCATAATGATACCATAAGATAAGATAAGCTTATATAAAGTTTATGTAAAGTTAAAATTGGTTTTAATGATTAAATTATGTCTTATTTGATGTGTCTAGGTCAAGCAAATAAAGATTCCCTAAGGTGTAGGTGTGAGGTCAAGAAGGGAAAGAAATAACCAAAGAAGAAAAGTGTGCTCCTTGACTTAAGGTAGCTTTCTATCCTTTCTTATGTACATTTCTTGGATGTTTAATTGTTATTAGATGCTTATTTATATGTTTGAATTATGAGATATGTTTATAGCTATTGATTTAAGACTTAGTACCATTATGCTTCTTGAAACATATTTTAAATGCAAGATGGCTTAAATGGATAAAGTTATGCCAAAAGTCCCTAAGAATGGATGAAATAAAGCCAAAAGTCTCAAGAAAAAGTGAGGGTAAGTCAAAAGTCTCTAAAAGTGGGTGAAGCAAATCCAAAAGTCCCAAAGAATTGGGTGAGGCTAGACCAAAAGCTATTAGAGCCTATGTTTAACTTGTATGAGTTTATATAATATGAAAATATGCTTATGTATGTTTATAAGAGGCCTTTATGACATGCTTGCATTCTTTGGCATGAAAATGTGTCATATATATGTATGCTTGAAAGGGTAAAAGAGCTATTGGGATTCTTTGAATCTTACTCTTCCCCACATATGTCTAACCATGTCTAAGTGAAGCTCAAGGAGCAAGAAACGGGAGCCAAGCATGTTGAAGAATGGAACTTTGACAATAGAATATAAAATATTGTATTTTGATGTCAAAGTTTGTATTTATATAATGTATATGAGATGTAAACACTTGGGCATGTATAAAAGTATGTGATTATGATGTATGAATAGAATTTGGAACAAAATGTATGCTTATGTGAAAATTTGACATCCTTATGCTTTGATGTCCATGTATGTAAGATCAAGTAGGATAGTGAATTTGAGATGTATGATGATTTGGACTATTTAGAAAGCTCCTATATGCTGTATTTGTACTTTGAGACATGCTCAAATGGTCATGGAAGGATTAAAAGGCCATTTAGTGCCATTTTACCCATTATGATTTCAAAATTTGCCATATTCTTGGCCTAAACCTCAAACTGACCAAATGGACGATTTTGAGCATGAAATTTGGCAAGAAAATAGTCTCATCTCAAGCTTTTCATAAAGCCAAATAGCACTATTTTTAGAGCCCTAAAGAATTTATTATGAATTTTCAAAATTAGCCAAATTATGCAAAATTGTCACAGCCACTGTTCATATGGTTAGTTTTCTTTGCTGTGTTGTTTAGGGGCCAAATGAGGTCCAAAGCTTATAAAATTTTACAAGCATATAGAGATATCATAATCTTTCTATAGACATTAATAGCACTTAATTTGGATTTGTATAAAGAGAGATATGAATTTTTGAAAATCAGGTTCTGCTGTAGGACATCCACCAGACCCGTGGTACTGTTCTATTAAATTTTATGGGTAAAATGTCGTTGTCTTGATCTAAAATTTTTATGGTAGTTAGAGAATACCCTAAGATTTCTAGAAAGCTATAGGTATGAGTGTTTTGGATTTTTCTAGAATTAGTCATAATTTTTCAAAGTTTATATAAGAATATGGAATTCTATGGAAATTGCCAAAAGAAGTGTGATTTTGTGTTATATGGCTTGAACCCAAATTTTGAGCTTTAAATTGTGATAATTATGATTGAGAAAATGTGTTAGGGATAGATAATGAGTTTGGTAAGCTCATATGGTCCATTTAGCCATGAATGAATTATTCTAGCTTTTAATAACGATTATTTCTACTACGAAAAGTGCTAAAGCCATGATAAATGATACTTTTAGCTAGTTCTGCTATGAAATGGATGCTAGCTATGTATGGTGTGACATGAACTCTACTCAGCATAGGAAGGATCTTGAGACTTTCCAAGCCTAGAAAAAGAAGGATAGTATAACTCGCATCATAATGCTAAGTTGTATTGCTAATGATTTAATATTCGAGCTCGAGTCTTACTCAATTGCACAAGCTATATGAATAATACTAAAAGACAAGTTTGGTGGTAATTCTATGACCAAACTTAGAAGGCTTACTATCAAATTTGACGTGTATAAGATATAATCTAATAACACCATGAAATAGTATCTTAGAGAGATGTCAAACATGATGCGAGAGCTAAAGTTGGCCCACTCTATCCTTATAGACATAGAATAAGTTCAAGCTATGTAAGATATCTCCCTACTAGTTGGGAACATATGAAGGTAAAATTGACCTATAATGGCAATATCATCACTTTGAATGATGTTGCTTATCACCTAGAACTTACATATGAGCACCCAAGGGCTACTAGATCCTTTGATAATGTGTACATGACAAAGGGTAATAGAACTTCAAGATCTAAAGGAAAGAATGGCAAGTATTCCTAGATGAAGAAACATCCTAGCTAGAAATTCAAGAAGGCTAAAAAGAACTTTAAAAAGAATGGCAAGTGTGGTGGTAAGAAACTTAACATGGCTAAGGTTAAGTGCTATGCCTATAAAATAAAATAAAATAAGACATTTTGGCTGTGATTGTGTTGAACAAAGCAAGGTAACACCATGCAATATTTTTCCAAATTTTATTAATGCTTCAAGTACTATTTTAATGACTAAATCTTATCTTTTATGGATTGTAAACTCATAAGCCATAGACCATGTAGCTAAGGATCGAGGATCCTTTATGGAATATTATTAGTTACCTAATAAGAATGGATGGTTTATGTAGGAAATAATGCTAAGATAGAAGTTAAGGGCATTGGCAAGTGCAAAAAACTATTATTGCGTGGTGGAGGAACCTTAATCCTATGTGATGCTTTATTTGCACCAGAGATTTGATGGAATTTTGGTTCAATTGTTTCTCTTCTAAAGTTTGACTTTAATGTTAATTTTCATGATAGCTTAGTAAACATTTTTAAAAGGATAATATTTTATTATTTTGGCTTTTAATATGATAGTTTTATTGTATTGGACATAGTTAAAGATAATGTTTGTTATTTAAATGTAGATGATTGCTTTATGGTATCTACTGTTCCTAATTTAATATTAGATATAAATATGTGGCATGTTAGGCTAGGTCATATAGGCCAAGAGCGAACCAGTAGACATGCAAAAGAAGGATTGTTAGGCTTAATGTAACACCCAATTATTCTAAAATGACTTGAAACTAACTAGTTATAAAAAGCAGTCCCTTAAATGGAAAGATATAAGGCCAAATAAAATTAGGGTAATAATTTAGATCCTTAAAAATGAGAATATAAAGCTTAAGATGTCTGAAAACTCGAGCCAAAATAGTTAAGAAAAATTGGGAAAGAAGGCAGTGGCATTTTTATAATTATAGGAAACTTTTAGAAAACTCTAAAGAGGGATCTTTAAATGAAAAAAATTGAATTTTCCAAGGTTTTCAAAGCCCTTAAAAACCATTGGCACCTTTAAAATGGTTAAAACCCTTCTATTGTTCAATTAAGAGTGTCAGTTGACCAAAATTTTAATTGATTAGTTCGATAAGGTTTCTAATCAAATTTGAGTGAAACTAAAGGCATTTTATGAATTAAAGAACTTAAATTTTACGATGAAAAAGATGGTTCTCAAAAAAGGGTTGAAATAAGCCTAAATGGAAAGAAGTAAGAAAATGGGACAAAATAGGAATTTTAAAAAGTGTTTTAATCCACTTTTTTGCTTTTAAAACACGTCCCACCCTTGTTCCTTTTCATAACCAACATTTTACTAGTCTAAAACAAAACCTAAGTCAGCTCCAAGAGACACACAAGAGGGAGACCAAGGGAGAAAGAAAAGTCAAGCAAAAGAGTAAGGAAATCATCATTTTTTCATGTTACTTCCTTTACTAAAATTGTCCTCCTTTTTGCAATAGCTGTATGTCCTAAATGCCGAAATCGAGGGAAATTATAAAAGAAAGTCCCTTAAATTAAAGGAATTAGAGGAATAATCTAGAAACCTAGAAATGAAAATACAAAGCTAAGGATAGCTCGAAATTAGAGCCAAAATAGCTAAACAAAAAACTATGAAAGGCCAATGGCATTTTTGTAGTTTTAGGTAACTTTTAGAAAACTCAAAGGAGTAATCTTTAAATGAAAAAATGAGTGTCTCGAGGTTCTCAGAGGCCCTAAAGATCATAGAACCCCTAAAAATGGTCAAAATCCCTCAAATTTGCATTTTTGGTCATCAGTTGACCAAAGTTTTGATTGATTTGTTCAAGAAGATTTTAAATCTAATTTGGGTGAAACTAAAGACATTTTATGAGTTAGAGGACCTAATTTCATGATGGAAAAAATGATTATAAAAAAGGAGTTGAAATAAGCATAATCAGACAAAACCAATAAAATGGACTAAATTGCAAATTTAAAAAGTTATAAAAAAATGGATTTTGGCTTCTTAAAAAACGTCCCACATCTATCCTCTCTCTTGACCAACTTATCTTCACTCCAAAATAGATCAAGAGCTGCTCTTTAAGGCACACAAGAAGGGAGGCCAAGGGAGGAAGAAGAAGCTTTGAAAATGGTAAGAATTTCAAGGATTTTTATGCACCCTCCTTTACTAATCTTGTTCTCCTCCTTCTCCTATCTTCTCCCATGGTTTTGTTGATTTAATCAAGGTTATTCTGTGTCTGCCACAATAAGTGGGAGGGAGAATTGGAAGGAGAGATTAGAAATAATTGAAAACCACTTGAACAAGTTTTGAAACAAGGTAAGAACCATGACCTTTCTTGCTCCCTCTTGCTTGTTCTCCCTAGGGGTGAGTTTGGCCAGAATAAGGCCCATATATGAGGGGATAATTTCTACTCTTATGAAGGGTAGAAAGGAAGGTTTTGAAGCAGGAGAAGTAGGAATATACAATGGGAAGTAAAAGAAAAGCCTTGAAATGCAAGTTGTTCTACCTAGGGATTTTAAGATGCATGTTAAATTTTGAAATTTTCTAAGGGTTGTATAGCTTTATGTAAGGGTAGGAATGAGCTTTTTAAGACATTTAAGAAGTTGCATAAGTGGCTAACTCCTTAAGAAAACAAATAAAACTCTATGGCTTTAAGAATGCTCCATGTCTCAGCCTAAAGAGAAAGTAGCACCTAGGGAGAGTTTAATTAATTCTAAGAATAGAAATGGCTTAAATGTGAATAATAAATACTAGAGGAATCATTGGTTTGAATTTAGAAACCATGGTTTATGAAATGGAAGTCTAGGCCCTTTTATGGTTATAAAGAAGCAACCTAATATTTAGCTTCTTGAATTGAACCTATGATGACTCTAATGAGTCTAAAAGGAGTCCTATGACTTAGAATGAATGAGAAATTGTAGCCAAGATCTTGAATTCTAAGGGTTTCTTCCTTATGCCTTATATGGAACCATAATGATGTTATAAGGGAAAGTAAGCTTGCTTAGAGATTATCTAAGGCTAGAATTGGTTCCAATGATTGAATTGTCTCATTTCATGTATCTAGGCCAAGTGAATCAAGTCCCACTAGTTGCATATGTGTGGCTGAAAAAAGGAAACAGTAATCAAAGGAAAAAGTTATGTTCTTGCTTCAAGGTAACTCTCTAATCTTTCTTGCATGCATCTCCTAAATGTTTACTTGTCATTAGATGCTTGTATGTATGTTTGAACTATGAAATATGTTTCTAGCTATTGATTACATAATATAGTACCATTACATTTCTTGAAATGTGATTTTGAATGCAAAGTGGCTTGAATGGGTATTGGTTATGTCAAAAGTCTGCCAAAATAGGTGAGGATGAGCCAAAAGTCCCTAAGAATAGGTGAGACAAAGCCAAAAGTCTCAAGAAGAGTAAGGCTAAGTTAAAAGTCCCTTGGAAGTAGGTAAGGCAAATCCAAAAGTCCTAAAGGAATTGGGTGAGGTTAGACCAACACCTTTTTGAACCTATGTTTGACATGTATGAGTTTATATGATAAGGAAATTGATTTATGTATACTCATGAGAAATGTTTATAGCATGCATGCATTCTTTGACATGTAAATCATAATATATGTATGTTTGAAAAAGTAAAGAGCTATTAGGATTCTTAGAATTTCATTCTTCCCCCACATATATCTAACTCTATCTAAGTGAGCCAAGTGGACCAACGAATGGAGGCAAAATATCTTGAAGTATGGAACTTTAGCAATAAAATAGAAATTTATGTATTTTGGTGTCAAAGTTTGTATCTATATGATGTACATGTGATGTAAATCATTGAGCACAAGCAAATATATGTAAATATAATGTATGAATGGAATTTGGAACTAGATGAATGATCATGTGAGTTTTTGACATCCATATGATTTGATGCTCATGTGTGTAAAAATAACTAAAATAGTGTTTTTGAGATGCATGATGATTTGGACAATTTGGGATGCCTTCATAGGCTATGTTTATGCTTTTGGACATGCTCAAATGGTTGTGGAATGAGTAGAAAGCCATTTGATGCCTTTTTATCCCTTTATGGACTTTAAATTGACCATTTTCTTGAGCTAAACTAAATTTTGACAAAATTGATGAGTTTTTATATGAAATTTGGCAAGAAAATAGGTCTCATCTAGAGCTTTTCACAGAGATAAAGTGCACTCAATATGAAGCTCTGGAGAATTTATTATGATTTTTCAAAGTTGGCCAAATTCTGTAAAAACTATCAAAGTTACTATTTATATGGTCAGTTTGCATTCCTGTGTCACTTGTGGGCTAAATGAAGTCTAATGCTTGTGAAGGTTTACAAGCATAAACTAGACATCATAGCACTTAATTTGGATCAATATAGAGAGAGTTATGAATTTTTGAATATTAAGGTCTGCATTAATATGAGAGCACGACCTAGGTTACTATTCTATTAATTTTCATGAGCTAAATGCTTTTGTCTTAGTCTAGAATTATTTTTATAGTTAGTTAACATCTAGAGCTTTCCAAAAAACTATAACATATATGATTTTGATTTTTCTAGAATTAGTTATGAATTTCTAAAATTCATATTAAAAAACGGGCCTTGCAACCTGAGAGTAAAAGTTTGATATTATGAAGTATGATCCAAAATTCGAGCTTTGTGCACTAAATTGTGATGTTTTTTATGTGAATGGATATGTTATACATGGATAATTCTATTGGTAAGCCCACGTAGTTCCTAAAGCCAAGAATGAATAAAATGGGCATTCAATTATATGCTACTTTTGTAACATCCGGTCCCTTCGTAAACGTGAGAAACGCGATGTTCGCTTTCTCCGTAAATGTCAGAAATGGGCCAAATATAAAAGGAAGTCCTCGAAATAGAAGGAATTGGGGCAAAATAAAATTATGATAAAATTCTAAATATTAGAAAATGAGGATTTGAGATTTAAGATGCTTAAAAACTAGAGCCAAAAGAGCTCAGAAAATTTGCCGAAGAAAGTAAGGGCATTTTTGTAATTTCTAAAAAAATTTGAAATCTCATAGGAGGGCTTTTTAAATGGAAAATTTGAGCTTTCCGAGATTCTCAGAGGCCCTGAATACCATGGGAACCCCTAGAACAGTTGACTGAAACTTTGATCGAATGGTTCGGAATGGTTTTAAATCCTTTTTGAGTGATTCCAAAGGCAATTCTTATGATTAAGAGCCTAAGAAATATGATGGAAAAGACAGATTTTAAAAAGGAGTTGAAATGAGTCCAAACGAACAAAGCTACGAAGAGGGACTAAATTACAAATTCTGAAAGTTGCTTAAATGAATCCCTAGCTTATAAAAAACGTCCCTTCTCTGCTCAGATCTCCTCACCCACTCTCTCACACGTTAAAACAGAATTAAGAAGGGCTAAGAGTGGCACACAAAAGGGGAGGCCAAGGAAGGAAGAAAAAGCCTTGAATAGGTATGAAATGGTGTGTTTTCTTCCTTTTGTCTTTACAATAAATATTCCCCTCCTTCTCCATATTTCCATGGGTTCAGAATGCATTTTGATGCTATTTTGGTTCTGGTCCAGCAAGGAGAAGTTAGGATTGGAGGGAAGGCTTGGGTGCAAGAGGAAGCCACTTGGAAGAGCAAGAATTTAAGGTAGGTTCCCATTCCTTTCCATGGCTTTTCTTGCACTTCTTGCTTGTTCTCCTCCATATGAATTTCGTGCAACCTAGAGCCCATCCAAAGGGAGTTGAATTTTGACCATATCAAGGGAAGAACAAGTGATTTAGAGTGTGGGAATTTAGAATAGACAAGTGGAAACAAAAAGGGAGCCTTAAAATTCAAGTTGGCACAACTTGGGGTTTTGAAATAAGTGATGAAATCTGATTTTTTCTAAAGGTATTCTAGCTTATGTAAGACATGGTTTGAGTCCCTTAGACCCCTAGGAAGTTACATATGTGACATTCCTTCCAAGAAAACAAAGCAAAGTTCAAGGACTCTTTTCATGATGTATATCTCGGCCATACAAGGTCTGGTCACCTAGAGAGTGTTTTAATTTATTCTAAGCCTAGAATGGGACTTCTTATGATGGTAGAAGGTAGGAGAAACCTTTGGAAAAAATTTAGAAGCCATGGATTGGGAGATGAGGCAATGGCTTCCATAATGTGACCTTATAAAGCAACTTGTGTTTAGGCTTTTGTAAATGAATATGTAATGGCTCCAAGGACCTTAAATGAGGTCAAGAGGCCTAGAAATGAGAAGAGAATGAAGTCAAGGACTTGAATCATGATGGTTGCTTCAATAGGCCATTTATAGAGCCATTATGTGACTTATGGAACCAAGTATGTTCTTGAGAGTAAATTGAATGCTTTAGCTTATTTCAAGAATATAATTGAGTATTATTCATGATGTTTAGGCCAAGGAAACCGACCCCACCTTAGTGTTCTTGCGGAACCGAAAAAGGGAAGGAGTAAGGTAAAGTAAAGCTTGCATAGATAACAAGGTAGCTATCTCTCTTTTCTCTCATGTATGAATGAATGTCTACATTGTTTTTGAATGTGTGTATGAGTATTTTAAGCTATGAATTGTATTTTAGTATGATGCCTATGTTCCATGGAACTATAGTATTGCACTATGTATTCAAATGATGCCTATAAATGTTGCATTGGTTTGCTTGAATGTGGAGAGGCCAAGAACCTTCTATCTTTGGTGAGGATGAGCCAAGAACCCTTAGAAGTGGTTGAGACTAAGAGAAAGTCTCCCAAGAGTAGGCTTAGTTCAAGGCCTTTGAGAAAAAGGGTGAGGCAAGTCCAAGAACCTTGAAGAAAGTGGGTGAGGCTAATCCATTCATTTGGCAAGCCTAAGTATGTTATGTGTGCTTTGTGTAAATGCCAAGAATGTATTTTGCACCATTTTCTATATTGATATGCCATGCATGCATCCTTAACACTTGTATTACATTCTTTATGCATGATTGAATGGGAGATGAGCTATTGGGATTCCTAGAATCTCACTCTTCCCTCCCCATTACTTAATATGCCTAGGTGGATCAAGAGAGCAAGAAAATGGGAGCCACCACACTTGGAAGCAAGAAGATTAGCAATGGAGTTGTAACATATTTGTATTATAGCTATATGGTTGTCACATGATGTATCTCCATAATGTATATGATGTATGATCTTATGAATATTTGTAAAAGTATAGGTATATTGTATATGTATGAGAACTAGACCCATGTGAATGATATTTCATGAATTTGACTTAGATATGCCAAGTTATACAAGTATGGCTCTTGTGTATATCTTGGTGTGGATGAGTGAGATTATGGAATCTAGGTTATTAGCCCTTTGAGACAAGTTTGATAGAGTGTTTTAATGCTTTCCCACGTGCTCATGTGGCCATAGAATGAGAAGAAGCAAAAATGGACCCCTTGAGACCCCATATGAAGCTTAAAAAGGGCATTTTGTAACCCTATATCACAAACCGATCAAATTGACAAATTTCCTCATGAAATTTGGCATGTATGTAGAGCTCATCTAGAGATTTTTAGGAAGCTAAAGTGCAGAATTTTTGGAGGTCTAGGGAATATTTGGAGAATTTTTGAATTTAGGAATTTTTCTGATTTTGGTCAGTGTACTGTAGCTTTGGTCCGAAAATGAATCTGTATCAAACATAGGGCAAATGAGGTCCAATGGTACTGAAATTTTACATGGAGAAACCAGACATGCACAGTGAGTTATAAAAACTAGAAGCACCTCATTTGGATGTCTAGAGAGAAAGAAATGAATTTTTGAAGTTAGAACTCACTGTCAGTGACGCAGCAGGACCCTCAGCACTGTTCCATCTAGTTTCTCCAGTTTAATGTCATTCTCTAGGTCTGGAGCTATTTTTACCTTAATGTAGACATCTGTAGTTTTCCAGATTGATATAGTTTACTTGATTTGGAGTATTTTGGAATTAGTTATGAATTTTTAAAGTCCATATCAGTAAGCTGTAGCAGAACTCAAGGGCAGCCTGACCTTTCATACTTTTCGATTGTCAAACACAGTACAGCTGGGTGTTTAATACCTGTAATTATTTTTACATTATAGTAGACATACAGATATTTTTGGAAAGCTATCATTTGCCTCGTTTTGATTTTTTTAGAATTAATTATGATTTTCCAAATCTGCCCAGAAAATTAAAAATTGGAACCTGTGGCAAAAATTCTGATGTGTTCCAAACCTCCAAACCCAAGTTTCTTGACCTAAATGGCTATGAATCTTATATGTTTTAATATTTTATGGTCTAAGAGGAGTTGAGGATCAATTCATGGGCTTAGGAGTGATTTAATGCTGAGCTAGAGGTTCTTAGTAGTGTGCTTCCCATTGTTATGTGTTGTATGTCCAAGTAAATTGTGTAAAAAGTTCAAGTAGTGCAAAATGGACCTCAAGAGCTTATGTAATGATATTCTTGCTTTGAATGAATGCTGTATGGATATTATATGGACAAAATTACTTAAACCAAAGTGGGATTCATCCATGTGGGTTTGTTTATGTGATTTCGGTCCATATGCTACACTTTGTGTACAAGTTTAGTGTTTATTGCTTGAATGCTATGATATGAGTTTCTTGGGGTTAAGATATGACAACTTTCATCTACACCATCGCAAAAATGTGCTATCTTCATGCAAATAAGTATGCTAATCATGCCATGAGTTAAGAGCTATATAGATATGGTGTTACACTCTTTCTCCTCTCTTTTCCTATGGTTTTGATGAATGAATTAGGGCTATTTTATGGTTGGTTAAGTAAGGAGAAGGGAGAGTTTGAAGGAGAGCTTGGGAGCTTTGGAAAAAACTAGAAAACAAGGTAAGAATCATGGACTTCTTGCATCTCCTTGCTTGTTCTTCTTGGGTGTCAATTCGGCTAAACCTAGGCCTATTTTGGAGGGGAAGAATTTAGGGCATTGTAAGGGAGGAATAAGGATTTTAAGGCATGAGAAGTAGGAATAAGCAATTGGAACTAAAAAGGAAGCCTTAGAATTCAAGTTGTTCTACCTAGGGATTTTGTTGCACCTAGCCATTCTTGAAGCTTTCTAAGGATAGTCTAACTTATGTATGAGTATGTAAGAGATCATAAGACATCTAAAAAGCTTCACAAGTACCAATCCCTTAAGAAAAATTGATAAAACTCTATGGGTTCATTTCCTTGTATATGTCTTAGCCAAGGCATGCTTTAAGCACCTAAGGAGAGTTTTAATTAATTCTAAGGATAAGAATGGCCTAGATATGATTAGTAAACACTAAGAAAACTATTAGTTTGAATTTAGAAGCCATGGTTTATGATATGAAACTTTAGGCTCCATTTTAAGGCATAAAGGAGCAACTTGTGTTTAGGCTTCTTGAAATGAGTTAGAGATGACTCTAATGAGTTTAATTAGAGTCATTGACCTAGATTGAATGAAAAATTGGAGCCAAGATCATAAATTCTAGAGGTTGCCTCATTATGCCCTTTTGTGGAACTATATTGAAGTCATACAATAAAGTAAGCTTGTATAGAGTTTAGGTGAAGGTAGAATTGGTTCTAATAATTGAATTTTATCTTACTTGATGTGTCTAGGCTAAGCAAACTAAGATCCCCCTAGGTGTAAGTGTGTAGCAAAAAAGGGGGAAGTAAGAAAGCAAAGGAGAAAGTTGTGTTTCTTGGCTCAAGATAGCTCTCTAACTTTTCTTGCATGCATTTCTTGGATGTTTGATTATCTTTGGATGTTTGTGTATATGTTTAAACTATGAGATATGTTTAAAGCTTTTGATTTAGTATTTTGGTACCATTATGCTTTTTGAATGGATTTTGAATGCAAAATGGCTTGAATGTACATAGTTATGCCAAAAGTCCCTTGGAATGGATTAGGAAGAGCCAAAAGTCTCTAGGAATGGGTGAGATAAAGCTAAAAGTCTCAAAAAAAAGTGAGGCTAAGTGAAAAGTCCCTTAAAGTGGGTGAGACAAATCCAAAAGTCCCAAGGAAATTGGGTGAGCTTAGACCAATATCTTTCAGAGCCTATGTTTGGTTTGTAGGAACCTATGTGACATGAAAATATGCTTATGTATATTTTTAGAAGTTTTTATGACATGTTTGCATTCTTCGACTTGAAACATGCTATGTATGTATGCTTGAAAAGGTAAAAGAGCTATTGGAATTCTTTGAATCTCACTCTTCCCCATATTATGTCTAACCATGTCTAAGTGAGCCAAGTGGAGCAAGAAATGGAGGTCAAACCTCTTGAAGAACAAGACTCTGACAATAGAATAAAAAATTAGGTATTTTGATATCAAAGTTTGTAACCATATGATGTATATATGATGTAAACCCTTGAGCATGTTTAAATGTATGTAACTATGATGTATATATCAATTTTGAAGTTAAATGAATAAGTATGTGAGACTTTGACATCGTGAGGACTTGATGCGTGTATGTATAAAGTCATGTAGGAAAGTAGTTGTGAGATGTATGATGATTTGGACCATTTGGGATGCTCTCATAAGCTTTGTTTATACTTTTGGATATGCTCAAATGGTTGTGAAATGACTAGAAGACATTTGGTGCAATTTTGACCTCTTTGTAGTTCCAAAATTGCAATAATCGTGAGTTGAATCACAAACTGACTAAATGGATGAAATTTGGCATGCTTATAGATCTTATCTATAGCTTTTCATAGAAATAAAGAGCACCTAATTTTGGGCTCTAAGGAATTTATTATGAATTTTCAAAATAGCTAAATTATGTAGAATTGTCTCAATCACTGTTCATATGGTTAGTTTGCATTTTTGTGTCATTTATAGGGCTAATGAAGTCCAATGCTCATAAAATTTTATAGGCATACAAGAGACATCACAAGCTTTTTATAGCTACTAAGAGCACCCTATTTGGATCTTTGTATAGGGAGATATAAATTTTTGAAATTTAAGTTCTGTTGCAATATGCATTTGTGACCTAATGTACTATTTCATCAATTTTTGTAGAACAAACCTAGTTGTTTTAATGTGAAATATTTATGGTAGTTATAGGACATCCATAGCTTTCTAAAATGGTATAATTTGCATATTTTGATTTTTATAGAATTAATTATGATTTTTCAAATTTTATATTAGATTATGGAATTTTTGGAAATTGCCAAATGAGATGCCATTTTGTGTTGCATGGCTTGGACCCGAGTTTTGAGCTTCAAATTAGGATGTTTCTGATTGAACACATGTATTATGGATGGAAAATAAATATGGTAAGCTCAAATGGTCCATTTAGATAATGATGAGTTAATTGGGCTTTTAATGATTGTAAAATATGCTGCCAAAAGTGCTTAAATTATGAAAATAAATCCTTATGACCAATTGTGATGTAAAATTATTGCTAGCTATATATGGTTGACACTAAACCTCTAATCTAGAAATTTCTCCATGTGATCTAGTGGTTAAAGCAACTTAAACTATTTGGTAAAGGAACTATAGCTAAATTTCCATTACAATTAATCTATTTTGATAAATGTTGTTCCATGAGTATGAGGATGAGACATGGAATGTGGTGTTTTATTACATTCACCAATGACTATTCGTGATGTGGTCAAGTTTATTTGATCTCCTATAAGTTAAAAGCATTACAATACTCTAGACATTACATAAGTATAGTAGAGAATCAATTGAATAATAAAATTAAGGCATTAACAATAAACCAATGACGTGACTATTTATCTAAGTGTAATGTCCAATTTTTCAAAAACAATGAAAATGAGTCAGGTTCAAAAGAAAAGTCCCATGGATAGAGAGGTTTGACGCTAACTAAAATTAGGATAAAATTTTAAATAATGAAAAATGAGGATTTGAGGTTTAAGATGCACGAAAACTAGAGATAGAATAGCTCAGAAAATTTATCGAAGAAAGTAAGGACAATTTTGTAATTTTTAAAAAATTTTAAAAATTCATAGGAGATTAAACTTTCTGAAGTTGTTAGAGACTTTGAAAACTATGGGAACCCCTAAAACAGTTGAAACTCCTCCGGTGAGAGATTTCGGTTGTTGATTGACCAAAAAGTTCAAAAATGTTTCAAAACCTTTTTGAGTGATTCTAATGGCAATTCTTATGAATGAGAGTCTAAAGAATATGATGGAAAAGATAGATTTCAAAAAGGTGTTGATTTGAACCAAAATGACAAAAACTAAGAATAGGGACTAAAATGAAAAGTGAACAAGTATAACAACTTTACCTTTTTGCTCCTTCAAAAAACATCTAGCCCTTCTCCTTCCTCTCCACCGTGCTTTTCTAGTCTGGACAAAATTGAAGAGAATTTCAAGGATGCATAAGGAGAAGGGGGAATAAGTTTTAATGGCTTTTTCTTGAATGCTTCTCTTTAGTGTAATTTAGGTCAAACCTAGCCTACTTAAAGGAAGATGAATTCTGACCTTAGCAAGAGAGAAACAAGTGATTAAGAGTGTGAGAATTAAGAATAATCCATTGGAATCAAATGGGAAGCAATGAAATTCAAGATTGAGGATCTTGGGGTTTTAAGAAAAATGCTTAAGTCTAACATTTTTTAGAGATATTCTAGCTTATCTAAGAGTTTAAATAAGCTTCTAAGACCCTTAGGGAGCCTCCCAAATACTTCTTCCATCAAGGAAACAAAGAAAACTCCATGAGAGCTCAAGTGTATATGTGTCTCAGCCAAGAGGGTCTCACATACCTAGGAAGAGTCTAAAATTTTTTTAAGGCTAGAAATGGACTAATTATGAGTAAGAAACATTAAAGGAAGCCTTAGAATGAATTTAGGAGGCTTGTAGGAAAAGATGGACTAGTAGGTTCCATATTAGAACACAAAGAAGCAATGTGAGTCTAGAACCCTTGGATTTGAGTTATGATGGCTCCAAAGAGTTTAATTTATGTCAAGAGATCTAGAATGATCAAGAAATGGGAGCCAAGAGCAAGAAATCTATGTGTTGCCTCATTATGTGCATTATGGAACCATAATGAGGTCTTTAAGTCAAGTAGCCTAGTCTTGAGTTGTAAGGAGCTAAGTTGTATTTCAATGACTTAGTTATGCTCCATTTGTGCTTATAGGCCAAGAGAAACAAGTCCCACCTCCTTGCAATAGTGTGACCAAGAAGGGGAAGGGAATTCTAAGAGAAAAGTGTTGTGATTCATTACAAGGTAGCCCTCTAAGCTTTCTCTCATATATGTGTGTGGATGTCTTCTTGCTTTGGATGCTTGTGTGTGTGTTTGAACTATGAAATGTGTACTTAGCTAGTAGGGATATGTGTGGTGCCACTTATGTGT